>OZ038482.1:126173231-126178231 GCA_964036315.1 Acanthosepion esculentum | reverse complement strand
CATTTTTTTTATTCCCTTTATCTCTTATCTGTCATACTCACAGACATATGGTTACACTGATAACCATATTAAAGATTAAAAAAAATCATAAGCACATAGTTACACATGAAGTGAACCTCGTCCTGGTGTAATGGTTAGCAAGTTTGTCTCGATAGAACAATTACGACTGAGTAGTGAGTTCGGTGCTCACTGGGTTTCCCATAATTTCGGCCTTGTGCCACATATAAGCTATGCTTAGAAAATCACCATAGTTGCAAATGAAGACAATATTTGATAGAGTAAGAGAACGATAATTTTTAAGTTAAAACCCGTACAAATTTACGTATATTAAAACTACAGTCAGTAATGTGCCTTGCGGGATACACACTTACGCGATAATGTATCCTTCGATACATAACTGATGAGACTGATTTTTCCCGCAGTAGGTTGTCATTTCTTTCTACAATAGACGAGTTGCCATCCAAGGCTATAGAACCCGGTCTGTCTTGCTATTTACCCATAGCTGGGGGGGGGAGAAGTAGTGATTTCTATCTTTCCCAAATTTATTAGTACGGAAGTGAATGTAATGGATTCGAGTGGAAATCGAACTCGGCTCTCCGATTAAAACTACACATACTTAAAAAAGTAGTTAAGTCATGTGTTTAAATATGAAAAAAAATATTTATTTTCAGCAAAATGCATTTAATTTTCAACATAATCTCCTTCGTTCTAAATACTCTTAACCAATCGACGTTGTACCAACCATGTAATTTTTTTACTTATTGATATATGAAGAGATAACACTTCTCAATGAGAGACACTTATTATTATGATGATAACTTATTATCAGCTAACTGAAATAAACATAGGAAAACAATAATCTTTTTATTTACTAAAATCTTAATGGTTCCTAAGTAACTTGTACCGTATGCGATTCATTCTCCGTTATCGTATTTATGTGTTGCAAAAATGAATAAATCATTAAGGAAAAGGTAAATTTTTCTAGAAAAATTAGAAAAAATGTGCTAAACGTCTATTTATTATCGATCAGCTGTGAATTCTGGAAAATAATCTTTCGGGTGAAGAGGAGGCGTGAGAAAACAGACATGTTGCGCAACAGAAGGATACTCAGACTGAATATGTGAGTAACAACAAAGATTTATGTAAAATGAAAACAAAAATGATTTAGACTCAGAGACGAAATCACTTAGACTCAAAATACGGAAAGAGGTATTGGATAAATTGATACTTGCAAGATATATTGGAAGCCACAGGATCAGAGGGAAGTAACCTACCCCTATCGAGCTTGTGTCAAAGGATGGCAGAATAAGGAGGGAACGTGACCGTAAAAAGACAAAAATTGCTAAGTGCAAGGAATGATAGGAAGTTATGAAAAACCATTATCACCCACGTAACGAAGGGTGACGGCACATAGTATATGATAAAAGAAGATCCTGTTATTTACTTCGTCTTATCCTATTTCAGCTGTTCCCTATTCGGGCCGAATTAAAATCTGTCTTCCGATTTTTAAGGAGCCTTACTCATCTAAAAAAAAAAAAAAAACTCGTGCAATAGAGCTTTTTGTTTACCAGATTTTCCTCTATTTGCTTATACGCTGTATTAAGCTAAAGTAGATACACCCTCGTGCAAATTAATTGAAACAAAAGGAAAAAATTCCGTTATTATTTATTTCCCTTCGTATTTTCTAATGAAACATGACACAGTGCACATGTTAGTACTTCGTATGCCCATTCCACGAAGTCGTTCATTGCATATTAATCACAGATTCTCGACTGGATTTAAATCAGGAGAGTCTCGAGATCAGTCTATAGTACTTTGATTTGTTTACTAGTAAGACTTGCCAGTGTGTTCGTGCAGTGTTACAATTTTTGTACGCTTCCTTGGAGTAACGTCCATCGCAGACAATGGGCGTAGGTTAACTGATCGACCGTAGAAACAATAGTGTCAGTGTGTGATAAAAAATCTGATGCAGTCACGGATAACGCAATATTTTTCAAGGCCAAACAAATTTCATCATACATCCTGAAAATATATTCATATTACTGCAATAAAATTAATAACAATATTAACATTAATAATATATTAATAATAGCAACATTAATAATAATATATGTGGCATTCGAATGTGAGAAAACTATATTAATCTGGGTCAACGTTCATGAGTAGGTATTTGTTTCTATGTATGCATGTTGCAATTACCTCATTTCTTTTGTTAAACAATTTAGGGTTATCGATATGTTTTAAAATCATTACTTTTTCTGAAAGACATAAACTACATTTATTGCCTTTTCCGCTGAAGGGTTTGGCTTTTGCTATGTAATCCCAGGTGATTTTGATTATGTCATTATTTAATAATTTTAATTATGTCATTATTTTCTCTTCGAGGTACATGTCATGAAAGTCCTCAAGTGAAGTGGCTTCCGTTATTTGGTACAGTACTTTGTTTGTAATTAAGTAACGCCAGTTCATAAGGTTGGAAGAAGTATGGTTTTCCCCAAGACCTAGAGGCTCCATCCGCTCAGAGACATGTTTCGCTATTGACCTTAGAAAGCGGTTGTATTCAGCGGAGATTTTAATTATGGCGCCAAGCATAACATTCATGTATACGTCTTGATCTCGTGACTTTATTTAAGAACATAACTCGAATTTTCAGGATAATGGTTTTGTAGCAATTTGTGGTATTGTGCGAAACTACCTCTAGCACAGCCTATTCTATGTTCCATTTCATTAAGTTATATATGGATGTGCGTTGGTGTAATGTATAGCGACTTGGAATGAGAACAAGTTGAGCTCACGGCGAGGCCAGTTACATTTTGTAAGATAAATATATTCTGCAAATAACAACTTATAATACTTGTTCTGATTTAAAATATTTAATATAATTTATTTGTTTGTACGAGATTTTTTTTTATTATGCAACACGAGGGTCCTCCATCATATTTAAATAAATTTATATAACAAACTGAAGGCCGAAACGTTGTAATAAATATGGCCACAATGATGAGGACAATAGTCCGAATAATGTAAATAAACTTATATAATTTTATAACTATTTATACTTAATTTTTTTATTAATTCCAGTTATAAAAATGCCATCGGATGTGTAATATAATCTCAAAAGAACAATAGCCTGTTTTAATGCTATTGAAATTGTGAAATTCGGAAATCGTTTTGCGTCATGATGATAGTCCTGTGGAGACTGGAAAGAGACAATGTATTGCTGGACTCAGCTGAAACGGGGCGAGAAATCATCGTGCAATACTAAATAAGAACCCTAGATATGTTCAACGGAACGAGAATATTCTAGCTCGGTAGATTTAATAAAGGGTTCAGTTCGAAATTCCATGAAGTTTACTCGGATCGACAAGCATCTGATGAAATTTGGAGGGCAAAACGACACAAACGTTTTGATAATAAACAGAAAGATGAAGAGAATAGTTCGTATCTAAATAGATTCAATGTAATCAAAATTTGCATTCTTAGACTACGGAAATAGAGAGGATAGATTTAAACTTATATTCAGATTGAATTCGTGATAATTATCCAGTAGTCCTGTCTTCAAAAACATTTGGTTCGTGTTCCAGTCTATAAGCAAACCAATATTTTAAGACTTGTTTTGAAATCGTAATTTCGAATTTGGGGCAGTACAATCTGCCGTCAGATATTTCCTTTAATACGGCTTTCTACAGTGCAAATACAGCATTATCAAAGATCAATATATCCAGATCATATCGCGGTTTGGTTTCGTATGTTTTGTTTTACGGCATATCAACACCTCAATGGGTTATTTAATGCCGACAAGATTTTTATTGCTGGTAATATTTTTAAAAAATGTATTGCTGATAATATATTTTTTTCTTCAAAAATGTATTGCTAGTAATATGGTTTTTTTTCAAAACTGTATTGCTTGTAAAAATTTTCTATAACTGTATTGCTGGTATTAAAACCTACATTTATACGTTCATAGTGTTTTGACCCTTTTGGAGAGGGTTAACTATTTACCCATAGCTGGGACCCTGACAAGTGCTACCACCCTTGGTCTGGGTGAATCTAGGAACATCAGCAATTAAGAGGTGGTTCCACGCTCCTCAAAACCTTCTGATCAAAGGCCTTGCTGTCGGGTGCAGTTTATCGTTTTACCCGGGACGCGAATGTAGTTTATCGTCATATCCAGGACGAACCATATCGCGGTTTTAAATCATCTTAGCTGAGAGCAAAAATACGAATAATAACCAATCGCTAATTTTACAATACTTAAAATGTAGACAATCAAGAGGATGGATTAACTGAAAAAGATGTAAAAACTACGTATTAAATATCTTTTAAAATATAGTTCACTTTTTAAAAGATAGATCTATAAAAACGGTTTTTCATTATAGTTCATTTAACATTGCGAAATGCTATGAATATCCAATCTAAAAAAATGAATGTCCTATTATCATTTTCTCTTCTTATCTGGTCATGAATTTTCTATTTGTATATTGATTACACTTGTTAATACAATTTTAAACGAAGAAAGCGACTTCGCTTCTTCGTTATTTATATATTGACGTCTTTGACTATGGTCAGATAAATCCAGGTGAATCTGATTGCGGAAGGATATTCGTCTTTGTTTTGTAAGGGTTTTATTTACGCACCCCCTGCTTCGTGTTTAATTATTAACTTAGAAAACCCGTTTCCTTTCCTTTTAAATAGTGAAGCCGTTAGAGTGGAGTATCTGGAAACGTAGCCATTTTGTTTTCCGGTTTATTGTTTAAAAGTGATCGTATGAATTGAAAATGAGAGCAGAAAGAAAAGAAAAAACAAACAACAGTATTTATCATCAGTCAGTTGGTGGAGGCGGAAAAGCGTAGATAGGAGGTTTAAACAGAGAAGTCAATCAAATGTTAATGATTTTTTGTATCGCTATACTTGTTCTTTCTTCAGATTCGCTGACGCATGACCACATTGAGTAAATACAAAACGGAAGCTGCGCATAACCCTGCGCTTTCAATTAATTT
>OZ038482.1:126163231-126168231 GCA_964036315.1 Acanthosepion esculentum | reverse complement strand
GGTAATAAGTCTAGGAATGCAACTATTTAGCAAATGTAAAATGTTTTAAAAATGTTAAGATTATTAAAAAAGTAGACAAAGCTATGTAGAACGATAGAATGGAATGCATTTAACATAAAGAGCAACATCATAAAAATCACCCCACCATTGTGTTTAAAACAGATTGCACATTGTATAATTATCATTTATGGCAGACGAATGCAAAATATAAATCTATTAAAAACAATTAGAAACAAAGAAAGAGCGATGGAATGAACATTTGTGAAAGTATTTATTTATAATTTTTATATATATATATTTGATATTTCAGATCGGCCCCGATCTTTCTTCAGAAATTTGTTTACATTAAGTAGTGTCCGTCTCGAGACGCGGACGTCACGTGAAATGGAATGCAACTGTGTTTGAATATTTCTAACGTAAATCTAACTGTAGTAATATTTTAGATGTTGTTTAAAAAATCTTTTAACTATATCTAACAAATTTTTGTTTAACTATTGAAATAAATTTATAAAGATTTAAAATACCCAAGTCTTTATTTAACCCTAGTTTATATGTATTTAATTTTCAAATCCAGTATTTTTATATATATATATATATATATATATATATATATATATATATATATATGTAAGTGAACATAGATGCAACACTTAGAAGCGACGGTCTGTTACATATTAGACGCAATCGTCAGGCCACGAGTGCTGTTATTTTTCTCGGCTATTTATATATACAGGTCAGTGGTGCATTGAGGGTAGTCTATTGTGACGGTTATTTTACCGGAAGTCGTTTATTTATTTGGCTTAAATTATTTCGCTTGTTTATATTTATTTTTATTTTTTATTTTTATTTCTTATCTTATATATTTTTTTATTTTATTTTAATCGGTGTTTTTATTAACGGAGTACAAATTTGTTTATATCGCTTATTTAATAGTTTTGGTTTGGTTTGGGAAGATAATTAAAGCTATTTATTCAATTTCGGGGTTGATTGTTGTAGTTTATTCTAACTATTATTTTGGCAGGAGCTGTTTTTAATTTGTTTATGATGGTAAGGTATAGGATGAGATCAACATGGATGAAACATAACATCCTAAGAGATATCAGTGAATCAGCAAGAATAGACATCTATCTGGGATAGTTAGCGAAAAATATAACAGATGGAATAAGAGGTTGCTTGACTGGGATCAAATGGTTAGCAAATACAATAGGAAAAAAAGAGAGACAACAGATGAGAAATGTGGTTTGGTGTGTTGATTATAGAAAGATTTTGTATATCTTTTGTTCGGATGTGACCTCGTGGCAGCTGAAGATGATGGCGTGTTAGAAAAATAGATAGATAGATAGATAGATAGATAGATAGATAGATAGATAGATAGATAGATAGATAGAAACAGATTCAGATAGATAATTAGATAGAAATAGACTCAAATCAAATAGAAACAGATTCAGATAGATAATTAGATAGAAACAGACTCAAATCGATCGATAGATAGATAGAAACAGACCCAGATAGATAGATAGATAGATAGATAGATAGATAGAAAGAAAGAAAGAGATTCAGATAGTTAATTAGATAGAAACTCACTCACATCAATCGATCGATAGATAGATAGCTAGAAACAGATCCAGATAGATAGATAGATAGATAGAGAGAAACAGATTCAGATAGATAAATAGATAGATAGATAGATAGATAGATAGATAGACAAAAACAGATTCAGATAGATAATTAGATAGAAAAAGACTCAGATCGATCGATCGATAGATAGATAGAAACAGATCTAGATAGACAGATAGATAGATAGAAAGACAAAAACAGATTCAGATAGATAATTTGATAGAAACAGACTCAAATCGATCGATAGAACGAACGTAGACATTAGAGATTGTAGTTGATCAAACTTGTTAATATATATATATATATATATGTGTGTGTGTGTGTGTGTGTGTATATATATATATATATATATATATATAGATAGATAGATAGATAGATAGATAGATAGATAGATAACTCAGACTGAGTGATAACTAGCTAGCTAGATAGATAGATACTGTACAGACTGAAATAGATACTGTACAGACTGGGTGATAGATAGATAGATAGATAGATAGATAGATAGATAGATAGATAGATAGATAGATAGATACTGTACAGACTGAAATAGATACTGTACAGATTGAGTGATAGATAGATAGATAGATAGATAGATAGATAGATAGATAAACATTTATAATTAATAAATTTGAAAGTATTAAAATACATTACATGACATGCCCAATGTGACAATGTCACTAAGACAAATAATCAAGAAAAGAGAACGAAACGAAACGAAGTACACGTTTATGAGTTCTGTTTTTGCTGCGCTGACGAGTGCAGGTGTGAGAAAAAGAAAATATTTGAAATCGCCGACACTCCAGATTTAGAATAACTTGTTCGGGGCTCGAAGGGAAGCCGGTTCGCTGTTTTTCCTTTGTTTTTTTTTCTTTTCTGAAGGAGTTTATTTGATAGAGGCTCTTCAAAAAAAAAATCAATGATCAGCCCTGACCCGGTGACCAAGCAATAAGTAGCGTGCCACAAGGAAAAACAGTGTTGAAGTGGAACAGCTTTAAGATACATACAGAAGGGAGAAGGAAGAGCATTTGGGAAAAGACAGAGAAGCGAAGAATGAAAAGAGGATACTTCAACATTAAGTGCAATATGGAGAAAAGAAAGGAAGGAAAATAAGTGGGCTGAGTAAAACAATAAGAATATTAATAGAGACTCCAAAAGACAATCGACAAGGCTTAACATGAAAATCCAAAGAAAAAAATACGCAGAAAAATAAATAAATAAAACGAATGAATGCCATTTCAATTCCCATCTGAATTTGTGTAATAATAACGAATCGGGAATATAACAAATCTTGAAAATCGTCGCTTCTTCTTTTCTCATCATTTTACCTTTTCTTCTTTATCATCCTTCATCCTTCACTTTCCTCCCCATATTAACCTTTGCCTCTCTTCTTACTCTTCCGATTAACCCATTATCATGTGCTTCTTTTTTTTCTTTTCCACTCTTCTTCAGTTTGTTCTTGTCTTCTTTAATACCTCAGTTTGCTCTTCACAATTTTCTACTCGAGAGGTTAACTTAATTATAGTAACCCAGGCAGAAAGGTGCTCGTCAAATTGGCGCTGTGGCCAAAAGCGGGGGCTTTTATGATCATCTAAATAATAATAATAATAATAATAATAATAATAATAATAATAATAATAATAATAATAATGATAATAATAATAATAATGATTGTTACAGCCATCCCCACAGAAGCAGGCGAATTAGAAAACCATAAAATTTCATGAATCAATGTTGGCTCAGTTAAAAATATTAAAAAGAATTGAAATAATCGAATAGTCCAGCGGCATAGAGAAAAAGGGGCTTACCGCTCTAAATAGACTTGTTTCCACTTAATCAATAGCGCAAATCAGGTCAGGGTATTCAAATTGTTGAAATAATAATAATAATAATAATAATAATAATAATAATAATAATATGAGAATATCAACAATTCCTGCTGTAGATGCAACCTTTAAATTGATTGGAAAAGATTCCAAAAGACTCATTGATGGGATTCCTTTTAGCACATGCCTTAAAGAAATACAAAACATTGTTCTCACAAGTACAGCCCACACCTTACGAAGGGCTTTATCTATATAAAATATGTGTGTGTGTGTTTTAATTGGTCAGTGGAAAGTGTATATATAATTTCTAAAAATACCCTAAAAAGAATAAACACATCTATATTAGAAAATACCCCTTAAACCTTTGGAAAGATTCATCTGACGCCATTAACTGGTTCCAAAACATAAAATGTAAAAATAAAACTACTTTTATCCAATTAGATATATTATCGATTTTTACCCCTCCATTTCTAAAGAATTATTAGAAAATAGCTTAAGTTTTGCGGAAAACTACACTGAAATTACTGACGAAGAAATAAAAATCATAATGGACTCTAGACAATCTATACTAAAACTAAATAACACTACTTGGATTAAAAGAAACAGGGACAACTTCGATATCCCAATGGGAGCATTTGATTCAGCTCAAATAGCTGACTTAATAGGTATATACATTTTAGATATCCTGAGTAGATTCCTTGGCCCTCAAAATGTAGGACTATACAGGGATGATGGACTGATTGCTGTACCTGATACCAATGGTCCTTTAACATCCCAACTACAAAAGAAAATAATTAAGTCTTTCAAATTTCTAGGATTTAAAATCGAAATTTCTTCCAACCTAAAAATAGTAAAATTCCTAGACGTTACATTTAACCTTAACAATAACACTTATAAACCCTTCCAAAAGGAAAACCAATCGCCCATATATATAAATATCTACTCTAACCACCCGAAATCAATAATTAAACAAATTCCAAATACAGTAAATGCAAGAATAAATAAACTCTCCTCTAGTAAAACCATTTTAACCAAAATAAATCGAAATACGATCAAGCCCTATTAAACAGTAAGTTTAAACAGACACTAAATTATATAGATAAGTCAGTTAATAAAACATCCACTAAATCCAAAAATAGGAAAAGGAAGATTATATGGTTCAACCCACCTTTCTAATATTAATATAGGAAGATACTTCATGAAACTAATAGAAAAACACTTTACTAAAAATGATTTTTAAAAAAGATGTTCAACAAAATGAATTTAAAGATTAGCTATACTTGCATGAACAATGTAGAAAAAATTATTAGCTCACATAATAGCAAAATTTTGAGAGATTTTCATAATCAAATACAAATGGATCGTAATGCAATCCAAATGAGAACATCAACATGTAATTGCAGGACAGGTTCAAATTGCCCAGTTGAAGGAGTATGCATGGCGGAAAATGTAATATATGAGGCAACAATTTTCCCCAAAGAGAATATTGAACAGAAGAAAATATACATAGGAATATCGGCGGGAAGTTGGAAACATCGATGTTATAACCATCGCCAGTCC
>OZ038482.1:126078231-126158231 GCA_964036315.1 Acanthosepion esculentum | reverse complement strand
TAAGGGAAAAGCGAAACAGCGAACAAAACACACATACCGTCCCTGGTTAAATGGACTGCGGAACTTGGACTGGGACGGAGAGTAAGGGGACAAACATTGCTTAGATTTGCAAAGAAGAGAAAATGGTGGCAAAGCTTGATCGTTCACATACTGAAGGAACATGGCCCGTAGAAGATAAGATTTCTTGCGTAATTTTTTCTTTAACAAAAAGCGTCTACCATAGGCGACCAAAGTGTTAAGTGTGGAGATAAAAAGCCTAGACTGCTCATAAAGAAAACTATAACCAATTCAACTGCAAAGTTAATTAGATATAGGAGTTTTTTTTACGGAATGGGCGAACTAGAAAAAAAAAAATGGTGCGGTCATATAATTATTATTGCTACTGAAGTTTTGACTTAACCCTTCTTTTTTCACTCAAATAACAACACTAATGACAACAACAAAATAATAATAATAATAATAATAATAATAATAATAATAATAATAATAATAACAAAAACAAAAACAACAACAAGAGCATTAACACAAGGGCGACAATAATAATTTTAATCGACTAATTCTAAGTTGAAGGAGTTGATATTGGTCGACCTCGGCCGTTGGCTACGGTCAAAGCCCAGGTGTTAGGTCGCCTTTGTATCAGTTGCGCTTCTAAGCGATCTCTACCTCCATCTTGAACACTTGACTTGGTACTCAATGAGTATGCTTCATATGTTTTTAAGTCGCCCCTTTTTCCGCGAAATCCTTTCGCTTTTCCTTCCTGCCTTCTTCCTTCCTTTATTTGCTGGGTCATGACCGAAACCCCGTGTTCTTTTTGGAGTGATTTCGTGTACTTAACGACGACGCTTTCATTTTCTTCGCCTTTATTATTGTTCTTTCGATTTATCTATCTATTTTTTTTTTAAATGTATTTATGGCTAAGTTGTTTTATGAGATTAATTAAACGTTTTTATCACACACTTTCTTCTAGCCTTTCGATTTTATATTATCCTCTACTTCATTATGTTTCCTTTCCTTCCCTTTATTGAACTTCTCTACTTTCCTCCTTTTTGACATTCTTATTATCTATTTCTCACCCTCTAACTTTTTTCCTCCTCGTACTACTGCTCTTAAACTGCCACTTTGTATTTCTTCTATTTTACTTTATTCTCTTTTCGTCTCAGTTTCTCCTCCTCCTATTCCTCTATCCTACACTTCAATTTCGACTTTTATAGCCTCTCCTTCTCTTAAAACTCATTCTTCTCCCTGCCTTTCTTTTTTTAGTTGTTCTCCTTTTCATTTTCCTTCTTTTCTTTTTGTTGATTTTTTTTTGTCTTCTCTTACGAATTCTTCTACTTTCTTCTCCATTTTCTTCTCTTCTTTTTCCGCATTCATAATTCCGGTTCTCACTTTTTTCTGACTTTAACATATTCGACTTTTCCTTCTACTTTCTCGTCCAACACTACTTTTCATTTCTTCGTTTTAATCATCTATTCTATAACTTTTTTCTCCCTCTTTTAAAGCCATTATCTTTCAAGAGACATATTCTTTCATTTCTGACTCGTTTATTTATTTCGTCTTTCATTCTTTGGTGATTTATTTTTACTAGACATCATTCATCCTTTTTCCTTTAGTTTGTTCATTTTTTTAACTTTCCTTATAATTTTTCTCATTACCACTTCTAATAATTTGCTTTCTTTTGTATTGTTGTTTGATTTCTGCTTTAAGTAAATTTCATTAAATCGAACCGAAGTTTTAGGTAAATATTTTTTACTATGGTCTATTTACCTGGCAATGCTCTTAATTCATTAGTGAATATTATTCACAGAGATCGAACGTTATAAAATGAAAATTTCAAATAAAATTCACTTCATCATTACAGAATTTTTATCAGATATTTCTGTGTTTTTTTTTCTGATTTCAGTCTAACGTTAAATATTTCATCCTTTCTCTCATTCTTTAAATATTTGTTTCTTTTAGTTTTTCTTTCTTTCTTTTTTCTTTCTTTCTCAGGTTCTTATTTTGATTGCATTTTCATTATTCATCAGTATTTCTTTGTTTTCTTTCGCACTCTTTGTTCTTTCTTACTTTCATCCAAACTATAAACATTACTTTCCTCCTCATTCTTTTCTTCTTTCTACATGTTTTTCCTCTTTTAATCTACTTTCTTTCTCCTCTCTTTCTATTTCTTTCTCCCTTTCAAAATGCATACATTCCTTCCTTTTTATATCTATTCTTCTCTTGCTTTTTTTCTTCATTTTACCACTAGACTTTCAAAATATACATCTCTCTTTCAAAACATACATCTCTCTTTCAAAATGTACATCTCTCTTTGAAAGTATTCATCTCACTTTCAAAATATACATCTCACTTTCAAAATATTCATCTCTCTTTGAAAATATACATCTCTCTTTCAAAATAGTCATCTCTCTTTCAACATATACATCTCTCTTTCAAAATATTCATCTCTCTTTCAAAATATACATCTCTCTTTCAAAATGTACATCTCTCTTTGAAAGTATTCATCTCACTTTCAAAATATACATCTCACTTTCAAAATATTCATCTCTCTTTGAAAATATACATCTCTCTTTCAAAATAGTCATCTCTCTTTCAACATATACATCTCTCTTTCAAAATATTCATCTCTCTTTCAAAATATACATCTCTCTTTCAAAATGTACATCTCTCTTTGAAAGTATTCATCTCACTTTCAAAATATACATCTCACTTTCAAAATATTCATCTCTCTTTGAAAATATACATCTCTCTTTCAAAATAGTCATCTCTCTTTCAACATATACATCTCTCTTTCAAAATATTCATCTCTCTTTCAAAATATACATCTCTCTTTCAAAATATACATCTTGCTACTTTTTATATCTCTTTGTGCTTTTTGTTTTAAATCCAAATGTATTTGTTTCTTATAATTTCCATTTCTATTTCTTCCTTCTTTCTTTAACTTTGAAAATATACACGTTTCTTCTTTTTATATTTATTTCTTCTTATCTCTTTCATACGTTTTGTTTTCTTTCTTATTTCTTTCTCCCTTTGAAAATATACATTTTCCTACGTTTTGTCTTCCTTTCATTTCCTTTCCTTTCCTTTCTTTACTTTTTCTTTTCCTTTCTCAGTTTTAATTCTTTCTTTTGATATTTTTCATTCTGAAAAGTAATATATTTTTATTATATTTCCTTTACGTATTGTCACCTATCGTCGTAACATTTGCCCCACACTTCCTTCGTAAAATCGGGAAGATAAACTCTTTTAGAACTGCTAATATTTACAGGAATGCCACTTAAAAATTATTTTCAAATGGATAGTATTATAAACTTATTTCCCATTTCCTTCTCTGTCGTCTAAGATTTTTTCTTCTCTTTTTATCGACGTGTTTATTGGAAGTATACGTTAGTTTGTCATGTACTTTCCGCTTTCCGTCTTTTAAAACTACTCCCAATTACTACATCATACTCTTAAAGAGATGTCTCTCAAAATATATACAAATTGATATATACAATTGGATATTTCCGACTGGTACCATCTATTGGTGTTTTATCCCCGTTAAAAGCTAAAATGTCGAGTGTTGATTAATTCGGTGAGTAGGTCTGGCCATAATGGAGAAATGGGGGAAAACATTTTTCTTAAGTTATTTCAGTCAGATTCATGTTATACAAGTAAGCCTCCATCTCTATGGGCTTATGAGATAAAACGGCTGTTAGTAAACTTATTCTGCTGATCAATTTTATCGCACAGTTAATTAAAATTCTCATTGGATGCTCCATATATATATATATATATATATATATATATATATATATATATATATATATATATATATATATATATATATATATATATCATAGGAATAAACGTATGCAGCTTGATATTACTAGACATATTAAAATCGGCGAAGCAACCGGTTTCGCTCCCGCTCATCAGGCTTTCAACGGGAGATTTAATTTAAATTAAAAACACAGAAAATGTACAATAAAAGAAAATGTGGAGGAGGAGGGAAAAAATAAAATAAAATAAAATAAAATAAAATAAAAAAAAAATGAAAAGGAGCTAGAGGCAAATGACAGCGAGCCCCAACAAACACTTACGTTGTTTACACAAGGAAGGCTTGCGGGACCCGATGTAAAGTGTTGAAACCGGTTGCTTCGCCCGTTTTTAATATGTCTAGTAATATCAAACTGCATACGTTTATTGCTGTGATAAAATTTTGTACCTTCAAAAATATCTTTAAATATATATATATATATATATATATATATATATATATATATATATATATATATATTAATGCATGTTTCATTAAATAATATAGACACGTTTTGTCTATTTATTTTAAGTACGTTCCTTTCGTATTGTCTGATAAGCTTAATCACATTATCGTTGAAAGACGAAAGGAAAACACCATATTGACACATGTTTGAATCCAATCTAAGCTTTCGGCTTACATAAGCCATTATCAAAGATGACAATTTTAATAAATCAAACAACGCATATACGAAACCACGATAATGGCCCGCCGTTGTTGTTTGAAAAAGCTCAAAGTAACGACAAACTCTTATTTACAAGCCAAGGAAGCGAAAAACGCGTCGTAGCTCGTGACGTCACACATGACCACGCGAGAGTGAAAACGAGAAGTATTAAGTATGGGAAGTATGAAGTATTATGTATATATATATATATATATATATATATATATATATATATATATATATATATATATATGATTAATGTCTGTGAAATTTTGTCACTTAGATGACTGATGTTACCATCAGCATCCCAACTCTAGAGTTTCGTAGACGGACCCTACTGGAATCACTCCGTACACTCATCAGAGGGTATCATCAATTGACTGCTTATACTTCCCGATTTTTCTTTTTTATATGCACTTTTCATTAGTCCAAGTTTTCTTTTCCTAGTGTATGTGTCAGTTTATGTGTGTGTTCACGCGCAGGGATGTACGCGTAGAATGTCATGGTTATTAGTCCTTTTGTCGTATTTGTTTTTCATTTACACGCACTCCCTACTTATTTTTACCTTTTGGCTTCCTTTCAATTGTAGTCATTTTGACTTTCCGTTTTCCAGACATATATATATATATATATATATATATATATATATATGCACATTTCATTAAAAACGACTGACAAGGTGCTTTTATTTATTTTTTATATTATTTCTCGTGCGTTCTAATAAAGTTTTTCTTTTCAGAGGATAAATTATATAAAAACTGTCCGAATGTTCTTTTTCAAGGATTACATTTCAAATGTTAGAATTAGAAATAGTTTGTTATATGTATTTCTAATTCTAACAGTTGAAATATAATCCTTGAAAATGGCTAAATGTATAGCCGAAAGTGCTCGGATAAAAAGAACATTCGGACAGTTTTTATATAATTTATCCTCTGAGAAATTATATAAAAAACTAAATAAAAGCACCTTGTCAGTTTTTAATGAAATGTGCATGAAAGAAGGATTGCTGCCTTTATACACAAATATACATATATATATATATATATATATATATATATATATATATATATATATATATATATGTATGTGTGTGTGTGTGTGTGTGTGTGTGTGTGTGTGTGTCAGTTTGTCTGATGATCGCAAAAGTGTGAAACCCAAACTGAATATCTTAGAGCTCTATCATTAATATTGAGCGCTTTCCATTAAATGCCACGCATGATCGAAGCCTTTTGAAAGCGACTTTACCTATTCTTATTCGTAAACATGCTCTTGAAAAATTTATTTCAGTTGAGCTCTCTGGGGGAGGAACGGTGGGTTTGTAAACAATGACTATTACGGCTGTTAGCAAAAGTCTTCGGTATAAAGCGAACTGTGAACTCTCAGTCACTGTGTGTTTATCTATCTATCCAGGTACTATATACCTAAATTTCATCACATAGTATCATCAGTAGGTACTCGATGATTTCTTTCGCTATGTTTGTTGGTTTCAGGTGACATCTTTTTTTTTTCCATTTTTCCATGCAAATCTATTTATCTGAAAATTGTGCTATGCAGGGTTTTTTTTTCACCCATCGAGTTTAAATAGATTTACATTATACACACACACACACACACACACACACACACACACACACACACACACACACACACACACACAGGCACAAACACAGACACACACATATATATATATATATATATATATATATATATATATATATATATAATAAAACGTGGATAGATCCGTGTGGTGTGTGGGTGAGTAGGTTGTGATTTGCAGGGTTATATATTAAAACTATCTATATTGTTAAGTTTATGGTTTGGCCCGGCTGGACAATGGGTTTTCGAGCGTCGTCTCCACTTAGTTTCATGGAATCCTAAAATCTTTCTAATGTTATCTTCTCTAAACTTTTCCATTCCCTCAATTATAGCGAATTTAGCATGGGTTTGAAATCGTTTTTTCTAGGCGAGTGTATGTATATATATATATATATATATATATATATATATATATATATATATATATATATAGGCGTGTATGTGTATGTGTGTGTGTGTGTGTGTGTGTGTATGTATGTGTTGTAGGTGTCTGGGTGGGAGTATAAGATTTTATCGCCTATGGGGTGTGTATGTCGCAAAGAAATGTATACACTCGTCCGGTATATCTTCGGACGTTTGAAAATACGCATTTTTTCTCACTGAAACCCTTCTTTAAATCTTCTCTCCCACACACTCACACAATACTCCTATTAATTTTTTCCCGGAGTTGTTTTTTCTGTTTTCTTTTTGAATCTGTAGGTCTGATGATTTGGATCTTATTTACGATTCCAATGGAATAAATTATGACCATGGAATATTAGTGTTCAAGCCTTTTTATTATATCCTTACACTGTCCTGGACATTGAGTTCAACCTGGATCATACCCTCATGGAATTATTTTTATACATATATGTATGTGTATATATAATTGCATATGTATGTGTATATTTACCACTAATATTGTCATATATATATATATATATATATATATATATATATATATATATATATATATATATATATATAGAGAGAGAGAGAGAGAGAGAGAGAGAGAGATAGAAAGTTTTCCTTTTAGTCATAATACTCAAATTCTAAACTCAACCGGGTTGATTTTATATCGGAACATGCAGGTGATGCTAACGTACAGTAACTTTGAAAATTGTCTGATCACCATACCACAAACATTAACCCAAACATTGAAACTGTGTATACAAAACAGCTAGGAATCGATCGATAGTTCTGCTGCCAAATAACAGAATCCACATCACTGGAGGATTATCAACAACTAAAATAGATAGTACATGTCATTCGAAGAGAAAATAATAGCATAA
Organism: Acanthosepion esculentum; assembly: GCA_964036315.1. Lineage (NCBI taxonomy): Eukaryota > Metazoa > Mollusca > Cephalopoda > Sepiida > Sepiidae > Acanthosepion > Acanthosepion esculentum. The sequence continues at coordinate 126,150,904 of OZ038482.1, read as the reverse complement.
TCAAGATGGTAACATTCCACACCAATTCAGTGCTGGAAAGAGTGATAACAGCTACTGGACATGAGAAACTTATTCTCCTGAAATGGTTAGGAAAGTAGCCTCCATACTGGAAAGAGTGATAACAGTTACTGGACATGAGAAACTTATTCTCCTGAAATGGTTAGGAAAGTAGCCTCCATACTGGAAAGAGTGATAAAAGGCTACTGGACATGAGAAACTTATTCTCCTGAAATGGTTAGGAAAGTAGCCTCCATACTGGAAAGAGTGATAAAAGGCTACTGGACATGAGAAACTTATTCTCCTGAAATGGTTAGGAAAGTAGCCTCCATACTGGAAAGAGTGATGACAGCTACTGGACTTGAGAAACCTATTTTCCTGAAAAGGTTAGACAAGTAGCCTCCATCTATACTGGAAAGAGTGATAACAGCTACTGGAATTGAGAAACCTATTTTCCTGAAAAGGTTAGGCAAGTAGCCTCCATCTATACTGGAAAGAGTGATAACAGCTACTGGACTTGAGAAAACTGTTTTCCTGAAAAGGTTAGGAAAGTAGCCTCCATCCATACTGGAAAGAGTGATAACAGCTACTGGACTTGAGAAAACTGTTTTTCTAATAAACGTTTTTTTAAGAGAAAGATTTTATAAATTTCAACCGAAAACAATACTTGATGCTTGGTCAGTAAATGAGAAATGTTTTCTTGTAGGGAAACGGTTAATATTACCATTACCATTACCTTCACGAAATCACAAGTCTTCAGGATTGAGTGTACTTTCCTTGTTTAACCTGTTGATCACTCCGGATTATGCGCCCCCCTCCCGGAAAAACATAACTAATGAGCGCTCCACACATTTACTGTATAAACAGCTTTTTGATTCTGTGGGAGTGAATAAAATATAAATCTACCTGAACAGGCGTCTACTACAGGTATTAGCCTACCACCTTAGCATAGGATGTACTCGGAAATGAATAGATGGTCATTATATACGGTATAGATATACTGGATTTGTCTGCATTTAACACACCGTAAAAATAATCGCCCTGCATCATATATGCGAATTTGAGGTCTTTTGTGGGTGAATTTCGTCCCCAACGGTCACTACAATAGGTTATAATCTTTACCTCGCACGTTCACTTCGAAATAACACGACTCCAATTATTATTATTATTATTATTATTATTATTATTATTATTATTATTATTATTATTTCCTTGGTTTTCTGCTGTATACAGATTTTCTTCCGGGTCCCAACAAGAGACATAAAGTCAGAAATGGTTTCATGTCATCTTCCACTTTTTTTGTAAAATAAACAAGAAAAAAAGTAAGATTACACACAGTTTACATAGATAAAGCTCTTCGTAATGTGGGAGTTGTAATTGTGAGTACAATTTTTGTATTTCTTTAAGGCATGATCTACTAGGAATCCCTTCAATAATTCTGCCAGATCAAACGCAAGACCACAACCACAACGGGATTTAATGATGTTTTCATGTACCACATTTTTTAGATTTCCAACCTCAACTTCCTTGTATTTTGATAATTTATCATTATTATTATTGTTATTATTATTATTATTATTATTATTATTATTATTATTATTATTGTATTTCCTTTGATTTCTGGTGTGTTCTCATTTCTTTCCAAGTCCAGACCAGAGACTTAAGGTCATTAATGGCATCATGGCATTTTCCACTTAGCAATTGTGAAAAAAACTCACACATATTTTACATAGATAATGTCCTTCGTAAGGTGTGGGCTGTACTCGTGAGAACATTTTTTTGTATTAGTTTCAGGCATGTGCTACCAGGAATCACTTCATATCTATTGAAATCTTTTCCAATCAATCCGAGGGCTCAAACTACAAGTGGAATTGTGGATGTTTTCATGTGCCACATTTCTGAGATTTCGATTTCAACGTTTTGGATTTTGATAGATTTTTGAAGATCTTCAAAGATACATTACAGTCTGCAAGGAAGGCACTTTTTTGTTTGATGTCTCTAATCACGATGTCTGGGCGATTGTTCTGTCTGTGTGCATTTTAAAGTCCCATATTATTATTATTATTATTATTATTATTATTATTATTATTATTATTATTATTATTATTATTATTATTATACCGGTAGTGTAAAATGAATTATACTTAAAAAGGTACCGGTGAAGTCCATCGGTACCTAACTGATATGCTCTTTAACAGACTTTTGTCATTAAATGTGAACTACAGAAACAATAAGACGTAACCGAAAGATATATCGCTGATGACAAAACTGTCTTTAAATGCTTATAAAATATTTCGGCTTTGTCTTCTCTTGAAATTTTTTATTATTGTGATGATACTGGATATATTCAGCATTTAGTTTTCTAACTGTGCGCTTCCCGCTTGATTTTTTTATATACAGTAAACATTTCTGCTATATATAAAGAACTTTTGTCATGAAAAAATTTGCAATAAAAATTAAATTCAAATATTTTCTTGTATATACCCCGCAGAAATTAATGTGGTTTTATTATACTGCATCTTTTAGGCTGTCACACATACACACAAATATATATATATATATATATATATATATATATATATATATATATATATATATATATATAAACAGACCACTTTAAGGTTCCATGTAATAAATTATTTCACCACAGCCCTTTTAAAGGACTGCGGATCATCAGACTTTACTCCCAAACGTTAAACGAAAAATGAAAAGAAATTTACACATTTTTGACGGGCAGTATTAAGCATATGTAAATTAACGAAGTAAAGAAGTGAGGAGGGAGAGAGATGATTGAGTTAGATGTAATTTAATATTTCTATTCTTTGATACTTAATATTACTTGAGGAGGTCCATACATTGACACATTTAATCTGTTAACTTAACGGATGTTATATATTGATATAGAAGGGGGAGAAGAGAAAAAAAACTAAAAGAAAAAGAGAGAAGGAAGTCATGAGAGAAGGTGTCACTGACTTTCTTTGGAATGAACGAAATAGACTCTGTTGTTTTGCTTTACTTTGAAAGTGTTATTTTGGGGGTTTATAAATATTAGAATGTTTGATATAAGTTTGAATGTTTAAACAGTCTACAAGGAATTTAATATGATGTTTGTTAGCGATTTAAGTTTTTTTAAAACTTTATTACAAAAACTTTGGAGGGATTTAATATGAAACAGTCGATTAGAAAAAATATTCAAAGTCCGACAATTATTTTAAGACATTTTTATGTTTATACATTCTTTTTATAGATACAAATATTTATGTAAATGTTCTGTTTATAATAAACAGTATTAATAACATTTACCAGTCTGAATATCCGAGAAATTATCGTAGAAAATATTCGCCTTCCGACAGGAATCGAACCTGTATCCTATACGGAACCGTCATTTAGCCTGACGTGCCTTAACAGATCGAGCCAAGGAGAATCGTTTGGTTGGCAAGGTTGAAGATTGAAGTTTAAAAGCAGTAAAATCGTCCTTTCCAACCGAACGATTCTCCGTGGCACGATCGGTTAAGTCACGTCAGGCTAAATGACGTTTCCGTATAGTATACAGGTTCGATTCCTGTCGGAGAACGAATATTCGATTTACTTAAATATTTGTATCTATAAAAAGAATGTTTAAACAAAAAAACTGTCTCAATATATATAGGGTGAGTCAAAAATGCTTTTGTAAATTATGGGAGAGGGTTCCTAACCCAAAACAAGGTAAATTGTCCAAAAGGCCAAACTTTGTACCTCAACGCACCAACTCATAACAAATGTCCAGAATATCATCCGCTTGCGTTTAGACATGCATGCACTTAACGGACCCTTTCGAATAATCACATACGGTGTGGAATGGTTACGCAGGTCCCTATGACACGTTCATGAAGGGTCTCTGCATTATTAATTTATGCTGCATAAAGCAATCGTTTTAGGTATCACCGCAGATAAAGATCGAAAAGTTCGAGGTCAGGAACGTGTAGGCCATGGAACCGGTACTCTGCTGCCTCTTCATCCTTCATAGTCTCTGCCAGCCAGTGCATAGCGAACAATGTGACTAAAATGTGCTGGCGCCCCGTTATGCATGAACCACATGCTTATTCGTATTAACACGGGTACATCCTGTAACACGTCAGGAAGTGTGTTCGAAATAAAGTCACTGTAGACAGATCCCGTGTGACGTGCTGGGAGAACATATAAACCTACCAGGCATTCACCTACAATTCCAGCCCACACATTAATCGTAAACTGATGCTGGTGTCTAGCCTATATTGGACCATGGGGATTCTGATCCGCCCACAAACATTGGTTTTGTAAATTTTTTTTTCCATCTCTTCCAAATGTTGTCTCGTTTTAAAATAAAACTGAAGAGACAAACAACAGATCGGCAGTTTGTGCAATAAATCATCGGCAACCCGTGGTGAGTGATCAGAGAGTGAAAGACCCTGCACACGTTGCAAATGATAAGGATACATGAGCTGCTCTTGAAGTACTCTCCATGTGGTACAGTGTGATGTATGACCTGCTAGAGCCATTTGACGTGTGCTTATACCTGGATTATCTCCGACAACATGTAGAATGTGTTCTTCGTGGTCAGGCGTACGAATGCATCCCGGTCTTCCATAGTTTGTGGTGTCACGTATTCTGTTTCAGAAATGCGAAGATAAACAGCAGCAAAGATTGGATGACTCGGCTGCCTTCGGTCTGTAAACGTAAACTGATAAGGCCGTGCAGCTTCGCCTCCATTACCATTCGCGCGGCCGTATGTAAAAATCATATCAGCCTGCTCACGATATGAATATGCTGCCATTGTTAAACGTAACCCTTCTCAGTTCACTCACTACTATACGCCTTAACCGTAGAACACTAACCATCAATTAAAGTTACACCACTACTAACCATGTGTATATCATACCCGATTTTGAAAATATCAAAAAGATATTAAATATAAATCTTTATTTGAAATATTTTACATGCATGCACTTCAAACTACGTACTTTGAGTTAACATTAATAGGAACTGAAAAACGTATTATTTAGGTAAGAAAATCAGGTACTGAAAATTGTAATTAAAAATAGGAAAATTTGCGCTGGGTACTATATACCCATGGTTAGTATGTATGTATGTTGTATGCCGCAGCATTCACCCTGGATCGGTTAAGCCGGCTCCTTCCAAGGAATTCACCGCGTCCGGAACGAAGGCCGACCAAGCACGGCGATCCGTCGCCAATGCTGAAACGAGCGACAGCCATTCCCGATTCCAACGGCGGCGAATTCTTGAAACGGAGTAACAAGGGAGTTTGAACTTCACACGCGGTCCCCACACCTCGCGTGCTATCCCAGTGGATGGAGGAATATGCTCTTACTTGCCGCAGAATTTCCACAGACGCAGAGGCAGGAGTAACCAAGAGGCCGCCTGATGCCGGTGCAGACGCCGAATGGTTTTGAATTCAGAGTTGACCTTCTCCTAGACCAGTTGCCATCCAAGGCTATAGAACCCAGTCTGTCCTGCTATCTACCCATAGTTGGAGGGAGAAGAAGAGGGTTCACACCTTTCCCAAAGGTGTTAGCACGTAAGTGAATGTAACGGATTCCTCAATCCGAGCCGTTATCCATTACTCCACCCTTCCCCCTACATGGTTAGTGTTCTTGGGTTAAACGTTGAAGACAGACTAGCCAGAAATGTGCACGAATGACAAATGTAACCTAGTCTACATGTCAACACTGCGCCATCTACGGTACATTTTATTTAAACTTCATAACGCAAAAACGAAGGATTGCGTACATATGTTCTTTTGGACTTTTGTCCTTGTTTTGATGTGAGGAACTCGCCTCCAAAGTTTATAAAAACTATTTTTGATACACTCTATATATATATACTTCCGTCAAAAAAAGCAAAACAAAAAGAGATTTTATTATCTGAGAGATAATCTTGCTCGTTCTTATATTCTTCTTCTTCTGTCGTATGGGGCGTCTCTTCAAAACGTTGATGATCATGATTCTCCACAATTTATTTTCTTTTTAGCTCTTAACGTATTTTGTCTTTTTTGTTTCTCCTAAACCTTGTTCCGCCATCCGCTTATTGAAGCTTGCCGTATAGGTTATGCATTATTTTCCTTTGACCCTCTTGGGTTCAATCTGTCATGTGACTTTCAAATTTTTCAAGTCCACTTTTTCCATTATGTACCTTTGAAATATGAACTGTTTCTTTTTATTCTCAAATATTTTAGATATTTTTAAAATAAAAAATAATTCACAATAAGTATCAAGACCTAAGTTTAAGACCATCAAGACTGTATTTTTGTCAGCGTCCATAAATCTTCCTAATATATATATATATATATATATATATATATATATATATATATATATATATATGTCTATTTTTCTGAGATGAGGTATTATGTACACTATTTACATTATTCCGACAGTTGTCCTCATCTATATCGCCATATTTATTTCAATGTTTCGGCCTTCTCCAAGGACACATGGCAAAGTGGATAAATGCGTTGGTTAGATCCAGTGACAGGACCCAAAGAGTTTGAGTTAAATACCTGGTTAAGGCGGTGGAGAACCTGGAGGGAGGACTTAACAGGAGATAACTGAAAACTGACATCCATTAGACATGGCCAGTGGAACTAGAACAGTCTACCCCAGTGAGCGAAATAAAGGGTTCACTTGAACATTCCAACCACCTGAAGAAGAAGGCCAGACCGTACAACGGCCGAAACGTTCTAATAAATATGGTGACAAAAATGAGGACAATAATCCGAATAATGAAAATAGTATATATATATATATATATATATATATATATATATATATATATATATATATATATATATATATATATATATGTGTGTGTGTGTGTGTGTATGTATATTCCTAAAAACCTTCATAAATTCATGTTCTCTGATGACCCATGAATGGTTTAGACATCTATTTGTTCACGTGTATGTAAGTTTTTATATTTCTGTGGATGCACGGTGGTGTAATGGATAGCTGCTTGGATTGAGGAATCAGAGAGCCAAGTTCGAATTCCAGGCGAGATCGTTACATTCACATGCAAATATCCTAGGGAAAGGTATGAATCAATCACTTCGCTTTCTTCTGGTCACCATGTACGGGTAAATAGTAGGGCAGACTGTCTCCTATAGCTTTGGGTGCAACCGCACTCTGAGAAGGACAACAATGCACTCAAAACATGGGTGGTTGAATGGGATAGTGAGGATGGTAATTGAAACACTAGTAGCAAAAAATGTGCTGTTAAGGGGTCAGAGTCAAAGGTCATCCACCCCAACTATGCGTTAAATAGCCTCACCAATCCGCAACTGGACAAGTGCGATGAGTACGGCTAGACGACCATCATGAAAGGTTTCTCCACCAGAAGAGAAATGACCCTGTATTTGGATGTTATACGGCCGTATATATGATTGTGTTCTTAAGTGCCTTTCTAAACTTAGAATGAAGTTAATATATAAATAGCACCTTAATTAAAAGAGCCGTGTAAAGTCCAATTTACCGCATTCATTTCCTCGACTCGTGGATCGTTTTCATGTAGAAGACTCTGCAGGACGTGACATTTTCTAAATAAAACCTGTTTGTTAATGAGCATTGTAACAGTCTATATTTCTGATATGAGGTATTATGTACACTATTTATATTATTCGGACTATTGTTCTCATCTTTGTCGCCATATTTATTACAACGTTACGGCTCTTCAGTATCTGTCTAGATTTAAGAGATGATGTATTATGTACACTATTTACATTATTCGGACTATTGTCCTCATCTTTGTTGACATATTTATTACAACGTTTCGGCCCTTCAGTATCTGTCTATATTTCTGAGATGGGGTATTATGTACACTATTTACATTATTCGGACTATTGTCCTCATCTTTGTTGCCATATTTATTACATCGTTACAGCCCTTCAGTACCTGTCTATATTTCTGAGATGGGGTATTATGTACACTATTTACATTATTCGGACTATTGTCCTCATCATTGTCGCCATATTTATTACAACGTTTTTCGGCCCTTCAGTTTCTGTCTATATTTCAAAGATGAGGTTTTATGTACACTATTTACATTATTCAGACTATTGTCCTCATCTTTGTTGCCATATTTATTACAACGTTTCGCCCCTTCAGTATCTGTCTATATTCCTGAGATGAGGTATTATGTACACTATTTACATTATTCGAACTATTGTCCTTATCTTTGTTACCATATTTATTACAACGTTTCGGCCGTTGTACGCTCCGGCCTTCTTCAGTTGGTTGGAACGTCGAAGTGAACCCTTTATTTCGCTCACTGGGGTAGACATAGCTCGTGTAACTTGAACAGGCTACCTCAGTGAGCGAAATAAAAGGTTCAGTTCGACATTCCAACCACCTGAAGAAGGCCGGAGCATACAACGGCCGAAACGTTGTACTAAATATGGTGACAAAGATAAGGATAATAGCCCGAATAATGTAAATAGTGTACATAATACCTCATCTCAGAAATACGGACAAATAGAAAAATATAGAAATAAAGGAAACTATTCGTAAGAAAATATACAAAATAAATGCATATGTGTGGGTGTGCGTTTTTGCGTGTATGAATATATGTAAATATACGTATAGAAATAAAAAAAAATATATGTTACATATAAATATATAAATAAACAATCTAAAATTCATGATCATAAATAACCGAAATCTTTATCCCCGAATAAAATAACTGGGAATGACCCGTTCCCCCGTTCCCCACTTATATTAATCTCCTAATTCCTTACATATAGAATCCATTCATGGGGTAGTTATACATGGATTGAAGAGTATTTGAAACGTGAAGCTGACAGTTTCCATGCAGTGTTGATTCATATGCCCACATTCTCTCTCTCTCTCTCTCTCTCTCTCTATATATATATATATATATATATATATATATATATACTCCTGCCTCAAGCACAAATCTACTGAGGCGGACAAAATTAACCTGGCAGCTCAAATTGAAAAGGACCTCCAATCGGTTGTGGACTGGGGAGAGAAATGGATGGTCAACTTTAATGCCTCTAAAACAAAATTGCTCTCCATTAACCACCACAAGGACCCATCCCTGCATCCCATCAGAATGTCTGAGGACCAACTTCTCGAGAGTTCCTCTCTGCGGCTGCTCGGTCTCACGCTGTCCGCTGATCTGAGATGGAACAAATACATCGAGTCAATTGCATCATCCACCGCTAGAAAAGTTGGTTCCCTGTGCCGAGCCAGGAAATTCTTCTCCCCTGAATCGATCCTCCAGGTCTATAAGTCTACCATTCGACCTTGCATGGAGTATTGCTGCCATTTATGGTCTGGGCCCCCTGCGTGTTGCCTCGGGGTTCTTGATAAGATCCAGAGACGGATATGCAATGTGATTGGCCCTGATCTGTCATCTCGTCTGCAGTCGATCTCTCACAGACGCAAAGTTGCATCACTCTGCCTTTTCTACAAGTACTTCCACGGTAATTGCTCTGAGGAGTTGCTTTCACTTGTCCCTAAGCCTCGTGAATTCAAGCGTCCTACGAGGCTGGCATCCCGTTCCCACCCCTTCACCGTTGAAACTGTTAGGTGTAGACGTCTTTTCTACTCCAATAGCTTCATGTAACACACATCTCGCCTATGGAACTCCCTTCCCTATTACTGTTTCCCTGACAAATACAATCTCCAACGGTTTAAGTGTAGCGTCAATCGTCATCTCCAGTTGCCTTGCTCTATCCACTTCCTGACATCTTCCATTCCTATCTGCTCTCGCTCTATATCTCCCGTAACCTCCCCACCTCTATCAGCCCTCCGTCCTTCTCTTTCTCCACATCCCTTCCTTTACCACTTCTATCTGCTCTTCCTCCAACCCGTCTGTAACCCCTTGCGTGATAGTGGCCACCGGCCTTGCTCGGGGTGATACGCTTAAAAAAAAAAAAAAAATATATATATATATATATATATATATATATATATATATATATATATATATATATATATATATATATATATATATACACAATATTAGTGGTAAATATACACATATATATGCAATTATGTATACACATACATATATGTATAAAAATAATTTCAAGAGGATATGATCCAGGTAGAACTCAATGTCCAGGACAGAGTAAGGATATAATAAAAAGACTTAAACACTAATATTCCATGGTCATAATTTATTCCATTGGAGTATGAGGTGATGTGTGTACGTGGATAGATCCGTGTGGGTGTGGTTGAGTAGGTTGTGATTTGCAGGGTTATATATTAAAACTATCTATATTGTTAAGTTTATGGCTTGGCCCGGCTGGACAATGGGTTTTCGAGCGTCGTCTCCACTTAGTTTCATGAAATCATAAATCTTTCTAATGTTATCTTCTCTAAACTTTTCCATTCTCTCAATTATAGCGAATTTAGCATGGGTTTTGAAATCGTTTTTTCTAGGCGTCTGTATGTGTATATATATATATATATATATATATATATATATATATATATATATATATATATATATATATATATATATATATATATATATATACATAGGTGTGTGTGTGTATGTGTCTGTATGTATGTGTTGTAGGTGTCTGGGTGGGAGTATAAGCTTTTATCGCCTATGGGGTGTGTATGTCGCCAAGAAATGTATACACTCTTCCGGTATATCTTCGGACGTTTGAAAATACGCATTTTTTCTCACTGAAACCCTTCTTTAAATCTTCTCTCTGTTAAATTTTAATGTCCCCTCCATCTTTGGACCTCCCTGCCTCTCTCGTCTGTTACCCCTCTATATAGATCCCATGTCCTCCCACACTCTCACACATATACTCTTACTAATTTTTTCTCGGAGTTGTTTTTTCTGTTTTCTTTTTGAATCTGTAGGTCTGCTGAATTGGATCGTTTTTACGATTCCAATGGAATAAATTATGACCATGGAATATTAGTGTTCAAATATCTTTTTATTATATATATATATATATATATATATTTATATATATATATATATATATATATATATATATATAATCATTCATTTAAATATTATAACATAAATATGTTATAAAATCACTACAAAAATAGCCATTTTGTTTCAACACTTCTGGTGTCTTATCAAATGATGATGTTGAATGTGGAACCATTCAACATTATCACTTGATAAGACACCAGAAGTGTTGAAACAAAATGGCTATTTTTGTAGTGATTTTATAACATATTTATGTTATAATATTTAAATGAATGATTATATCTGCTCTACTCTGTATTGAGCACTCTTTAAAGAATAATAATTGTTGGTTAGTGGAATTTACTCCGTATATACCAATCCCACACTTGGGTATATATATATATATATATATATATATATATATATATATATATATATATATATATATATATATATATATAACATTTAAGTAGTAAAATTTCATTTAACGACCATTTAAAATTGAACAAGCTAAGTTTAACTATATAAATTTTTATTTTTTAAATGAAATCATGTACATTTCAATCAAAACGTCCAAATTTCATGATTTTATTCTGTTTTTGTCTTTATTCGCAGTGAAGTAATCTATAGTATCTGATCCTATCTAATATTTGTATTATTTACATCATTTTGACGGTTATCCTCATCTTCACTGCCATATTCACAACGCTTCGGCTGTTATATGCTCCGGCCTTCTTCAGGTGATTGAAATTTCGAACCGAACCCTTTATTTCGTTCACCGGGGTAAATTGTTCTAGTTCCACGTGCCATGTCTCTTCCGGATGTCTCAGTTATTTCCCTTTGACTCAATTCTCCCAGTTTTGGTTCACCACTGCTGAGGCCTGGTATTCAACTCACAACTCTTCGGGTCTAGTCACTAACGTCTTTAGCCACTGAGCCATGTGTCCTTGAAGACACGTGGAACTAGAACAATCTACCCCGGTGGACGAAATAAAGGGTTCGATACTAAATTCCAATCACCTGAAGCAACATTGTGAATATGGCATGAGGATAACAGTCCGAATAAGGTAAATAATACAAGTAATCAAAATACCTCATTTCAGAGATATAGAAAGATACTAATATTTGTCTTATGCGTGAAGATGATATTTAGTGCTTGTGATATCATGATCGATATATGCATGTATCGAACTAAGATTCGACACGTGACAAGTTATCCTACAAGAAAGTGTAGTCTGCATAACTATTTAACCTATAGCTTGAGGAAGATGGATTCATGTGTTTCACAAGGACATTTGAGCAAAAAGAACGAAACTGAATCGACCGCTATTGAAAACCAATTATTAATCGACCGTCATTTGAATTCTCATTTTGAAAGTGAAACAGTAAAAAAATATTTTTATTTAAACTTTACGTGCTATATATCCTATAAAATGATGTTATATTTATAAAGCCTACAAAGACGCCACACATATACACACGCGTATAATTAAAGTTAAGACCAACATTATTGTAACTTAAAATATGACACTTCTACACACTTCGGCTAAAAGTTTTCAGTAGCTTATAACCAAATATCTCCTTTCCTTTATAGCAGTCGTTCCCAACAACTGTGCCGCGGCACATTATTTTGCCGCGGAATGATTACTGGTGTGCTGCGAAGAGATAATACCTATAAGCCATTTCATTTCATTTTGTTTAATAAAGACATTCAATTTCTTAATCATGATGACACCGCTCAATTAAAAATCGCCGAATTTCTGGAATCTAAACGTTTCGCGCATACTAATTGGTAAGTGTTATTATGGTTTATATTAGTCACGGGACGATTAATCGGAATATCAGGAGTTTTTCAAAGTATCGGGAATCGGCATCGGAGCTGAATAATTCAGACCCGATTTCGATACCAAAACGATTCCTAAATACACAGGTTGTAAGAGAAAAAGTTCTAACACAGAACTGTACTATGTGAGGTTTTACGTAATGCTCCTAACTCCCAAACATTTTTTTAACTTTTCCTAACCATTTTTAATCTTTTCAATTTCAGGCTAATCTAACTTAATGCACAACTGTCCAACTGACATTCACCATTATTCTTTTATACCCGATATTGAATACAGGATATGTTGATTTATGTGAATAAAAATTCTTCTTATATAATATTCTTTGTTTTTTATTATTTTATTGCAAAAAGGCTTTATGAGTGGAAAATATTTATTTTTTGTGATAGGTGTGCGGCGAAAATTTAAAGAACTCAATAGTGTGCCGCCAGGTAAAAAAGGTTGGGAACCACTGCTTTATAGAGTGCAATTGATTTTTAAGAACCTGACGGCGATCATAACTGAGGCTAATAACGTTATATCTAAGTATATGATAAAAACACGTATAAACGATATTCCTACGGAATATGTGGCACAGTACATAAAAGATGACGACCTCATAATTTACATATATTTTACATATATATATTTTAAGGGAGTATTTTCCTTTGCAATCTGGTTCATGTTTCAAATTATAAATAAAACTGAATTTCGCGCTAACAAATCTTCTGAATAAACGGATCTTTGAAAGCTTGCCCTTATTTTGTGCTAAATTTTACTTATAGAGAAATCGCATCGAATATTTACGAATTAGCAAAATAATGTAAATACGTCGTCACCTATAAAATTTGCTAATTTTGTGTTCGTTGCAACAAGTTTTGAGAAAAACTGATGATTAAATATTGAAATTTGCTATTTTTCACATCAAAATTGTCTCTCACAATTTTGTGTATCATCCGTTAACGTCAGTAAGAGGAAGTGTTATTGTGTCGCTCGAAATTTAAAAAGAAAATGTGTTTATCTGCACTTTTTAGCTTTGAGATATTTGTTATCAAAGTTTGACTAACTATAACTTGTTAATAAATTGCCAAAAACATACCGTACATACTAAACGAAGCCACTACAAGAAAAAGAATCCAGATTTTTCAGTAACCTGATTTCAAATTTACAGATATAACCTTTTGAATTAAATACTGTTTAAAAATGGAATTTAAAAAATTCAACATGTTTTCTTCAAATAAAATAATGACTATAATTTTATTAGCCATGTACCACCGAAGTGTTGTGTGGGTAAGTTGTAATTTTGTATATCTCTATTGCTAGAGAGCATGGATTCAAATCCCGGTTTTTCCAAAGTGTGATCTTGTAATGCTTTTTACACTCTCAAACTCCAGAAGGAAAGCTTTGCGGGTGGTGCTCCATTTTAGAGTTCAGGTCTCTGCCTCTAATGTCAAGGGTATTGGATTCAGCTCCCCAAGTGGGAATTTTTCTTGGTTTCACATAGCACCCCCATCTACTTCTATAGTAACCTAACTGTTGAAACAGCTTATGCCATTAATTGGCTGTTCATAATTTCTTAGTTTATTAGGATAGTGTAGTAGAGTATAAAAAATTGTTAAGACAATTGTAACATTAATATTACAGAGAGATTCTTTTTATAATGAATCATTCATCAATTGTATACATAATGGGGGGTGCATAGAGGGTACCCCCATTGAAATAATTTGGGAAGCACCAGAAGAGAGTTCAAAGAATTGCTGAAAAATAACAAAAATACAATAAAAAGGGAATGTTACGTCAAAATCTTTGTATCATTATTAAGAGGAATTATCAAATAATTTTTTGATGTAAAAGTTATTTGTTATTTTTTTAGAACCCTGGAAATGTTGGTTATTTTATTTTATTTTTTACTCTCAGTTAAGACCGTAAATTTATACGGTGAAATTCGAACAACTTGCGTTAAAAAAAAACGCACTGATTTGGAAATTTTTTACAAAAATCAGATAATAGTCGGATTCAAATGAAACATTCAGGACAAAAAAGAAAATAAATTACCAACACAAAATAACAAACATTTAACAGATTTAAAATATCTTTACAAAGTTTTAATCTGTTACAGCAAAGTCATTTAATTTTTATGAAATTTCGAGAAATTCTTTTTAATATAACATCATGTTTATATTTGTTATAAATTAAGTTTTTGGAAAATTCAAAATCATTAATTTTCTTTTATCAAACACGACCCCATCTTGTTCCACTGAATCGTAAAATAAAACTATGGAAGATGACAATGGTATTTTTTAATTAGAAAATTTTTTAATTGTTTTTACGAATAAAATATATTATAGTCACTATTATCTTAAGAAAACAATGAATCGATGAGAGAGAGAGAGAGAGAGATATGGGGGAGAGAGGGGGATTGAGATAGATGGGAGAAAGAGGGGAAGTGAGAGCGAGTGTGAGCATGAGGAGTAAGAGAGATGGGAAAGTGGGGGTGAGAGAGATGGGAGAGAAGGAGAGTGAGATAGGGGACAGAGAGGAGAAGTGGATGACATGGGAGAGAGAGGGGGAGTGAGATATGGGAGAGAAGGGGAGTGAGAGAGATGGGGAGTGAGAGAGATGGGGAGTGAGAGAGATGGGAAAGTGAGGGAGAGTGAAAGAGAGGGGAGAGATGGGGAGAGATATGGGAGGGAGAGAGGGGGGGAGATATGTGAGACAGAGGGAGAGATGGGAGAGAGAAGGGGAATGAAATAGGAGAGAGAAGGGGAGATGGTGAGAGAGATGGAAGACGCAGGGAGATTGAGAGGGATCGGAGAGAGGGGAAGTAGGAGAGTGGAGGGGAGATGGTGAGAGAGAGGAGAAGGGAGTGATACAGATAGAGGGGAGTGAGAGAGAGAGAGAACTAATAAGTCCGTTTATTTTATTTTCTCTTCTTGAATATAGACATTTAAAAAGTTTGTCTAATTCTGACAAGAGTCTGCATTGAATAAAATGTTGCCTTGCGCCAATTTTGATAAATAAAATGGCGTTGATTGCAAGAAAGTTAACATTCTAAATGCAGCTACATTTATGCGCTCGGGAAAGAAACTCTTCCTTCAATAACAAAGGCAAAACAGCGCGGTACTAAGTGGATAGAATTATTGACCCTCTTAGCCTACAACAAGGTCATATTAATAGATTAAGAAACTAAATAGCTACTAATGCAAACTGGTCTACGAAAAAAAGTTTGTTATATTTTGCCCCCAAAATAGGTGATTAATATCATTTTTACATTATTCAGTAGCTCTGTGAGTGAAGAGATATGCGCGCACTCCGACACACACGTACACGCACGCACGCAGAGAACGCGCGTGGGCGCGCGCACACACACACACACACACACACACACACACAAACACACACGCACACACAAACACGCACGCACACACACACATACACACACACATACACACACACAAACACGCAGTCACACACACACGCACACAAAAACACACGCGTGCACACACACACGCACACAGAAACACACACACACACTGCCTCTCTTATTTTTAATCATTTCATTCCAATGCCCCTAATACACAGGTAGTTACTGAGGGTGAAGTTGAGAGAAAAGACTGGGTATAGTGGAGACCTAGGAAAAGATAAAAGGTGAACGGGGTTCAAGAAGATTTAACATAGCGATTGATATTGCATTTAAACTTTTGAAGATTGTATTGTAGATATTAGGGAAGCAAGGTAGAGAGATCCACAGGCGGGAAGTGCGAGAAAGTAAACGCCGTAGAAGGGGAACGGTTATATTTACACAAATAAACAGTAAAAGGCTGGGACCTAGATCCAATCTCGTAGCATGCTTAAACCCACGTAGTCGAGAGACCAGGGATAAAAAGCTCGTCAGTGCAGTAGCCATGAAAATATTTGCAGAGCGAAACATGTCACGTCGGTAAGAAAGAGACTGAAGTCGAGATCCCAAATCCTTCTTTAAATTTTGTCAAAAACCACGAGATGGGTAGCAGGAGCACCTGACCATATACGGCAACAATATTCAATGCACGGACGAACTGTAGATTTGTAAATGTTCAATATGGACTCTGAAGAGAAAAACTTCTGGCACGACACAGTGACCCAACTTTTCTTGAAGTAGATGCAGCTATTGATTCGATGTAGTCGTTCCACTTCAAGTCTATTGTAAACGTGAGGCCAGGAAGGCGCAGTGTATTGTCGAAATGTCTTTTTCTGCCCTTGTTAACCAGAAATTGGAGGGCCTTTTTCAAGATCAACGGCCAGGTTAACTTAATCAACTCTGACGGATTTGCTATTGAGACAGGAGTAAATGGTAGTGTCATCAGCATAAATGCCTACTTGGGAACTGATGACATCAGGAAGATCATTGACGAAGATCAGAAACAGCGTAGTACCCAGGATAGAGCCTTGGGGAAACCCACGTTCGTGCGAAAGGATCTGGATGTAGATCTTTTATAGAGATGTGTTATTTTCTTAAACACAGCACATTGTGGCCGTGTTCGTAGTTAATATTATTAAGTGTTAGCTTTTTCTTTTTTATTATTAAGGCTTCAATTATATTTAATCGTTTTTTTTACATGTGGATGAGTTTATTATGTTTGGATTTTCTACTAGTATATTTCGGATGGAGTCTGGAAAGTTTGTGTGTGTGTGTGTTTAAATGGATTCTAATAATAGAGGTGTGGTCAGATTGGTGTAACGTAAGGCGTCTGGATAGACATGTAGTAATGTGATCGATGAAATTATTTGCGAATTCGGTTTCAAATAAAACATCTCTATAACACTAAAAACCTAAACACAACTCACACAGCCAATTAAATTGAAAAAATAAAATCATCCTTGATAAAAACCGAAAGCGCTCGGAATTACAGAACATTTGGAGAATTTCTACACACTCCAAAAAAGGAAACATTTGTTCAAACACAAGAAAAATTAAATACACTCACGAGAAATTAAATAAAAAGCTTAATCGCATTGTCTTGACTGTCCTTTTTAACGAAACATGCACACAAACACACACGCGCGTGCGCAAACACACACACACACACACACACACACATACATATATATATATATATATATATATATATATATATATATATATATATAATTTAATTTAAAGAAAAGCAGACTATTTGTAATAATTTATTTCACCAGAGAATTTTACTTTTCTCTGGATTTTCAGACTTCCCTTTCAAAGGTGAAACGAAAAACGAATTTAAAATTTACACTTTTGACGGGCAGTATTAAGCTTATGTGAGTTGACATAGAAGGTGGTGAGGAAGAGTGTGAGATTGATGCAAATATACAGTTGCGGCCAAAATGTTCAGAACGGCATTGTTTTCGTCAGAAAAGTACGTATAATTTTTTATGAAAGTTGTTTTATATTCTTTAATTTTACAGACAATAAATACGATATTATTTGTTATTGTCTGAGATTTTGGTGTAATTTGAGAGGATAATACAAAAGTTATGGATGATTTAATTATTTACTGCAAAACCCATGGCGGCCAAAATGATCAGAACGGTTGAAAAAATAACAAAATAATAAAAAATTACAGAGAATACTGGAATTATTTAATATTTAGTGTGAAGCCCTTTAGCTTCAATCACACTTTGACATCTTCGACTGCATGAGGAAAATCAATTTTCAATTTCTTGCTGGGTGATCTTATTTCATTCTTCCTGAAGGGCATTCCATAATTGCTTGGTTGTTTTAGGATTTCTGGCTTTCGAACGTACTCCGAGAATATTCCACACATTTTCAATAGGATTGAGATCTGGGATTTGAGCAGGACAATCCATAACAATAACCTTTTCAGCCTTGAGGAAGTTCATGACCACCTTAGCCTTGTGACATGGGGCATTGTCCTGCATGAATATGGGTGGTCGCTTAGTTGAATTTCTCAGCACAGGCAACACATGATTTTTTACAAGTTGTTTATACACTTCTGCATTTATCTTTCCATGTAATCGCACCAAAGTGCCCACACCATCTTCAGATATCATCCCCCAAACCATGACACATCCTCCACCGAATTTAACACTAGTCTTAAGGCATTTAGGCGACAATTTTTCACCTACTTTTCGACAAACGTAGCTTTTCCCATCTGAGCCAAATAACATAAACTTAGATTCATCGCGGACATGCACCGTTCGCCATTTTTCTTGAGACCACAACACATGGTCGATTACAAAGGTAAGACGACACTTTTTATTCTTGGAGCTGATCAATGGCTTCACTGCAGATGCTCTTGCTTGTAGGTCATGTTCAACTAAACGAAGAGACACAATTTTTCGAGATAAAGCTTTCTTCAGTAGAATGCTCATTTCACGAGAAACAGCAGCAGCATTTTTAAATCTGTCCTTTTTAGCCAACTTTAGCATAGCACGATCTTCTCTCTTGGTCGTTTTTCTTGGCCTACCTGTAGACTTTCTTGCTTCACACGAACCACAATCATCGTAGACCTTAAGAACACCGTGAACAACACTTTTGGACTTGTTAACAATCTTTGCAATAGACCCAATACTTAAATTATCCTTCTTTCGAAGCTTAATAATCTGCTGACAAATTGGTAACGGAGTAATTGGTATTATATTAACAAAGTACACTGCAGGTATTCTTACTAATGTTTAGTAAACGAAACGTCACGTAAACAAATTAAAAAAATTAGCGTTCGCCGGTTAAATATACTAAAATACGGAGTAAAAGCAACCGTTCTGATCATTTTGGCCGCCATGGGTTTTGCAGTAAATCACTAAATCATCCATAACTTTTGTATTATCCTCTCAAATTACACCAAAAAGGTCAGACAATAACAAAGAATATCGTATCTATTGTCTGTGAAAATTAAAGAATATAAAACAACTTTGATAAAAAATTATACCTACTTTTCTGACGTAAACTATGCCGTTCTGAACATTTTGGCGGCAACTGTATATTATGTAAACTATTTAAATCATTCCCACAATTGTCCTCATCTTTATCGACATATTTATTTCAATGCTTCTTCAAGGACAAATAGAAAAGTGGATAAATGCGTTGGTTAGATCCAGTGACAGGACCAAAGAGTGTGAGTTCAAAACCCGGTTAAGGCAGTGGAGAACTTGGAGAGGGAAATTAACAGGAGATAACTAACATCCATTAGACATGGCACGTGGAATTTAATGCAATAATTACACTATTTACATTATTCAGACTATTCTTCTCATCTTTGTTGCCATATTTATTACAACGTTCCGGCCTTTGTACGCTCCGACTTTCTTCAGGTGGTTGAAATGTCGAATTGAACCCTTTATTTCCCTCACTGGGGTAGACTGTTCTAGTTCCACGTGCCATGTTTAATGGGTGTCAGTTATCAGTTACCTCCTGTTAATTTCCCTCTGAAAGTTCTCCACTGCCTTAGCCGGGTATTGAACTCACACAATTTGGGTCCTGTCATTAGATCTAACTAACGCCTTTATCCACTGTGCCATGTGTCCGAAACGTTGTAATAAATATGGCAACAAAGATGAGGACAATAGTCCAAATAATGTAAATAATGTACATAATACCTCATCTCAGAAATATAGAGATTCTGAATGGCCGAAACGTTGTAATAAATATGGCAACAAAGAAGAGGACAATAGTCCAAATAATGTAAATGATGTACATAATACCTCATCTCAGAAATATAGACAGATTCTGAAAGGTCGAAACGTTGTAATAAATATGGCATCAAAGATGAGGACAATAGTCCAAATAATGTAAGTGATGTACATAATACCTCATCTCAGAAATATAGATAGATTCTGAATGGCCGAAAGTTTGTAATAAATATGGCAACAAAGATGAGGACAATAGTCCAAATAATGTAAATAGTTTACATAATACCTCAGCTCAGAATTATAGACAGGTACTGAAGGGCCGAAACGTTGTAATAAATATGGCAACAAAGATGAGGACAATAGTCGGAATAATGTAAATAGTGTACATAATACTTCATCTCAGAAATATAGACAGATTCTGAATGGCCGTAACGTTGTAATAAATATGGCAACAAAGATGAGGACAATAGTCCGAATAATGTAAATAATGTACATAATACTTCATCTCAGAAATATAGACAGATACAGAGCGAAGCCGCTGTTCGTTTTGATCATAGTTACCGTTAGCTAACATGTTTGAAATCGAGAAGTTATTACAAACTGCTACGAATTTCAAAATGTTTTTTGAGTGATGCCAGACAAGGAATATAACGACATCTCCACGTTAGAATTTTATGATTTTGAAATGGATAGATCATTTTCAAAAATAGTGTATATATAAGTGTACATGCATGCGCAGGTGATTTTATGTGTAGATGTGTATGACCGTGCAAGGTTCCCGATAGATACTTACTTTTATCTCCTTGAAGGGATCTGAGTTAATCTGAGGGTTGTTTTTACAATATGGCGAACAGGACACTCCCTGAAATACATTAGGTTCTCGCTGGTAAACAAAGTCACAGGTAATATCTTCCTCTTCGCATGTCTAATCATTGGCTAGTTTTATTTATTTTAATTTGTTCAAATTCGGGTTTTTTTTCTAAGAAATATTGTTTTCATGTTTTCCGTTCCTGTCTTACACGGTCATAAATGTATATTTATTTATTCCTGTCTCTTCACTGACATCTTGAATAATTAAATGAGGTAAATTTAAAAAAAATGTATGCGTGGTTTTTCATTTATATGCGACGGTAAGTCAAACATTACCCGCACTTTCTCTGTAATATACCTTTAGGTTTGTGACACGGCCTTATACGTGCTGATAGTTGGTAATATTGTGCTCTTTGAGCATGATCGCGCCAGTTTTCTTGCTGCTGTTACTGTGTAAACATGGCCACTCCGAAAGCAGTGTGCAGCAAAGAGGAAAACACCGCAATGATCAGAATCAGCAGAGAACATGCTACATAATCGGTGATAACTCGCTGATTCGGCATTATAATATTTCAAGATTGCTGAATTTTCTCGTCAGTGGTGGAGGTTGACGGGTGTCCTACGACTTCTTCGTTAAGCTTTTTGATCCACTCATACACACGGCGACACGGTGTTTTCTGTTAAACGCCTTCCTTTAATTTCAGACCTGATACACATTCCGACCAGAGAAATCGGATCACTGCTCTCTGTTTTTCTTTGGTGCAAATTCCTAGCGGCCATGTTTACACTGTAACAGCAGCAATAAAACTGGCACCATCAAGCTCAATCTTCGATCACGTGACCACAATAGTACAAACTATAATCAGGCACAAGCAGAAGGCTGTGCAATAAAGGTAAAAATATGTTATGGCAAAAGTGCGGATCATTTTTGACATACAGTACAGAGACATTAAGGAATTTGCCTATCATAGCGCTCCACAGCTTCGTGATATTTTTGTTACTTTCAGTAATTTTTTACCCGTTAGCATCAGTGTTTCTCAAGGTACTGCCATACATTCTCCTACATCACCTGGTTTCAGTTTTGTACTATGAGTGTTAAATTATCTAGTCCGTCTTACCTCATTGTTTGCCCCAGAAATTTCAGCTGTCTCTTTGTGATTGTAAATATAATTGTAGTTTCCTTTTTTCTTAAATCTTCCTCATTGTACACATATTCTGACCATGTTATTCTCAGCAGTCGTCTATACAAACGAATCAATCACTTCCACATTGCAGATTGTGTATTACATAGAAATTCATCATAGTTTTCTTTCCCCAAGAATAGATTCTTCTTATTTTGTTTCTTCTTCTTCTTCTTCTTCTTCTTCTTCTTCTTCTTCTTCTTCTTCTTCTTCTTCTTCTTCTCATTATTATTATTATTTTATATCCTCATCGACTGTTAGAATTTTCGAACGGCTGATGCTGGCCATATCTCATCTCTTACCCACAGTTTAGAGATACAAGAATTTTCTTGGTGCATGAGCTGTTCAAATCTCTGCTGCCACCTGCGCACTCCCAGTGATGTTAGGCATTCCTTCGTTGCTCCGCGTAGCAGAAGAATTCCTGGAAATAGTCCCGAGTGCGCAAACTTCCAAAGCTGCGTTGTATCTTCCTCTGATTTGACCTGCCTGGTCTTGGTCACTGTATTTTTGCTAGCTCTGCTTTCACGGTGTTCTTACCCCAAAGTACTGCAACGTCTATCAGAATCCATTTATGACTGCTCTTGTGCACTTGTATGGTATCAGGGCGATTGCCGTCCAAGCGCCTGTCAATCATGATAGTCTTATCTAATTCTTCTTCTTCTTCTTCTTCTTCTTCTTCTTCTTCTTCTTCTTCTTCTTCTTCTTCTTCTTCTTCTTCTTCTCATTATTATTATTATTATTTCTTTTGATGCCTGTTGCGTGCACATTTCCTTCCAGGACCCAACCAGTGTCCTAAAGTCAAAGATGGCTTCATGGCATTTTTCGTTAATCATTTTTTGGAATCTTTGTACATAGATTAAACTTTCATCACGTCTGAGCGGTGAGAACTTGTGAGAATATTTTTTTGTATTTCTTATGCATGGATTAGCAGAAATACTTTCAATGAGTCTATCGGACTCTTTTGCAATCAATCCGAGTGATCCAAGTACAACTGGAAATACTGATATCCTTTTTTTTTCCACATTTTTGAGATTTCCATTTCAGGATCACAGTATTTATATAATTTTTTTAAAGATCTTCAAAGATGCATTCCAGTCTGCAGGGATTGCCATGTCAATAAGAAAGCACATTCTCTTCTTGTGGTCTTTGATGACTGGGCGATTAGCTTTGATTGTTCTCTCTGTGTGTATTATAAAATCTCATAAAATTGATACAGATCCTGTCTGTAAATCATTATTTTTATTACTAGTGTACCCGTGTAGTCAAAACTGAACGAATGATTTATAAGTAATATTTATTATACTGTAAGTAATTTTCATTTAATTTAAATACAATTGATTTTTTTGTGAAAAAATTGAAGGGAATTGTGCAAAATAACGAAGACCTCCCGCCCAAATTCAAGTTATATTTGTTTTTGAAAAGAAAAAAAAAGAACTTTATTTACATAAAAATTATGAGAGACAGACATACGTTACGGGCAACATTAGTCGTGTTGAATATTTGTTTTACCAATTTAACTGTATTTTATTTCCTTTTTAGACCAATTAGGAATAAATAAATATAACTTATGTACGTATGTGAGAAACAGGGAAATTTTATTATATGTTTCTTTTTTTTTCTTTTCAAAAACAATTATAACTTGAATTTGGGCGGGTGGGTCATCGTTTCTGTAAAAGAGTCAGTACGTATGTGCGTGATTTTGTAGTAACGGGGGGATACAACAGATAGTTAGAATTTAGTTCTTACTGTGAACTGTGTCGCCGTTGTTCGGAGCGGCCTCTTTGTAGTTTTCAGCGCCGTAGCTTTATCCGTGTGGACGTAAATGGGTGTCTTCACTTCTGTCTCAAGTCAAACTTTTGCACACTGCCCCTCAATTGTTACGTACACACACAAAAATATAATATATATAAAATAGATAAATATTTATTTGCTACCTGTGTATACAAGATAACGCACGTATATACGGTTAATAATATCTAGTTATTGGATTTACCCACCTCAATACCCAGATAGATAGATAGATAAAATTGAAAACAAACCGAAAAAATTGGAAATATCGTTTAAACCAGAACACCTCTGAATATTGGGAATTTTACCAAGAAACTTCGAAGTCGGGATAAAATTGATATGTTAAGTAATCACTTTATATAATATTATATATACATATATATATATATATATATATATATATATATATATATATATACACATATATATATACACACACACATATATATATATACACACACACATATATATATATATATATATATATATATATATATATATATATATATATATATATATATATATATATAGCGTATTATATTTAAGGATTATGACTGAGTGTTATAGCTGTATGCCAATGAAAATGACGCCAGGAAACAAATATACGGAGCCCAATATATCCAGAACAACTAGTTTAATAAGGGGATGCATCACAGCCAAATGTGCTTGACATGGCGAAATGTTTTGATGAAAACAGTTCATAACATTTCAGGTGAAGCTCAGTTAGGAATATTTTAAGTTCCGTCTCCGATTGTCGTTACTAGACATATGTGAATGGGATTTGCAACTCGCCATGGTTGCTTTATGATTCAAACTTAAAATAAAAATAAAAAAAGCCCTGCCATCTCGACATTTGACTATGATTCTCCACCACACAAATAGAAATGCATAGTGCACCAGTCTCTCAAAGATATGTCCATCTAGTTATTGTAATGCAACTCACAAGCAAATTTACGATACTGAACGGGATATTATATTAGCCTATTTTAATTCACTAAAGATACAGATATTTATTTCTGTTCTTACAGAAATTATGGCAAATGATTTTCTAAGCGTAGCTTAGATGTGGCAAAATGCCGAGAGTGTGGAGCAGCCAGTCGTAACTCTTTTACTGCTTTAACGAGACACGCTTGCTAACCATTACACCACGCCGAAATGCCCGATTCACTAAAAATACACGTTAATTCTAACACCTCCATAAATATGAAGCCAGGGAATTTATAATAATTATTGACAGTAATTATTAATAGTAATAGCAGAAGAAGTCGAAGTGGCTTTTTATTACGTATATTTCTCTCTGTAATTAGGTATTTAGAGTAAAATGCAACTGTCGTTATAATTTCTACTTGTAAATCTTTTAATGCAAAGTTAAACATTCCGATAGCGTTCTTTCACATTGGAAATGCGAACTAGCATTTTTCAACAAATACCTACTGCGACAGAATGCATGCTTCCGCCGCTGTTAAGCGTATGAATCGGCCACCTACCTTCAAGGAAAATTCTTAGGGGTTTCCATATCTAGGTTCTGTTACACTGAGTGAATTTCCTGCATGCAAAAGTTTCTAACTTTATCTTTGAAGCAGAATTTCCTGCTCGCTATAAGATTCCTTCTGAAAGCGAAAGTATCGGGTACATTGACTTTGTAGATATCAAGAGTGTAGATATAGAAATCAACACGTCATAGAACCTGATCGCTTAATGTGTGATACTACCATTCATATATATATATATATATATATATATATATATATATATATATATATATATATATATATATATATATATATATATATATATATGAAACATGTTTCATTGAATAATTTAGACATATTCTGTCTACTTATTTGGATTGGATCCTTTCATATTTACGAATAAGCTTTTTGGTGTCACTATTGAAGGACGATAGAAAATCACCGTGTTGATACATATATCTTTAATTTCGAGAACTTTCGACATAGCACAATGTCATCATCGGAATATTGTTTATTACAAGATAAATATTGTAGGGTTCATTATTGTCGAAGATAAAATTGTTGTGTTCGTCTGAAGGTTAAATTTGTTACATGTGGGATGAGGAACTTTGAGTCAGTGACGCTGATAATGTTTAAGGGGAGGTAACTGAGTATGATTTTGGAGAATTTTTTTACAAAATTAATAGTAAAAAAAAGAAACTATGAGTGCAACCTTGACATTTCAAACTGTCTATTATACACATTTTAAAACATTTGTGGAGTATCCATAATTAAATTTATTAAAGTTTGATTTCAATCTTTTAATATAGATAGCATCGAAAAGTTTTAAGTTGTAATCATGAGAAAAGATTTCTCTAAAAATATTTTAATTCTAGATAAATATATTATCCAAATATCACATGCACTTCCCATATTTTAAGTTACATATTGATTACCTCCCTTTTAACCATTTTAACGTCTATTATTAATTAACGAGTTACTCGACTTTCCTCATTTAAAATTTAAGCTTGCTTTTTTATATTTTCTACAATATCCCCCACCTACACCTTATTTTCTGTATTCACTCCCAATATCATATTTAGCTTATTTTAAATTTGAGCTGTGAATCTGCGTGTAATTTAGCGTTCCTCCCGTGAGACCCAAAGTATATATATATATATATATATATATATATATATATATATATATATATATATATATATATATATATATATATATATATGTCATCCACAGACAGACTGTTTCGCTGTTTCACAGCTCATCAGTGTGGCTAGACGTCCGGTTGCCTCTAGCTAGGATCGAAACCCGACTGAATTTGCGTCAGTCGGAACTTCTCCCACTAAGACGTCAGCGCACGGAACGGGATGAAGGTGAATTTTAGCGTGTTTATTTTTACATTTAGATAAACACGCAGTGACTGACAGTGACTCGATTCTGTCGAAGAGTCGTGCAATATTAGCTTAAATAGTCACTGTTTACAAATTCACACCCCAGACCAGAGGGCTCAACCGAATTTAATTATATATATATATATACATGTGTGTGTGTATATTAGTTAATAATGCAGTAATTATTATTTTTATTTAATACACGCACACACACATATATATATATATTAAATAAAAAATAATAATTACGGCCTGATGATTTGGTAGAACAACGAAACTTAAGTTGCACTTCAAATGTAGGTGTATTTATTAATCTCTCTCTCACACACACACACATACACACACACACACACACACACACACACACACACATATATATATATATATATATATATATATTATATGATTATCATGAAAACGGAGACTTTAAAAGTCCATGGTAACATTTTGTTTCATTAAAACTGATATTTCGGTTTTAACTCATCAGACCAAACATTTTCACACAAAAAAAAAGTATTTAAAATTTTACCAGACACAAAACATTTATCTGAATATAAATTATATTTAAATATGTAGATTCAGAATTGAGGGAAGGTAGAAAGAAAAAAGTGGGGATATGCATTCAGCATGGGGGAAGGGGAAAGGAAAGGAATGAAAAAGTGAAAACGAGGAAGAAAAATGTGAAATAAAATGGAGGGAGAAGACGAGGGATATGTGTTTAAAACGGGGAAGGGAAAGAGAAGAGTTGGAGAGAGAGAGAGAGAGAGAGAGAGAGAGCAGACATGTTGACCTATTTTTACCGGATGCAAGCAGTGAAGAAGTGAGGGCATCAGCAAAATACGAATAGAGGAAAGAGACAACGAGAGCAATGGAAAAAGAAAGGGAAACTTGAGATATGGCTTGGAACAGGCATTTGTATGTGAATAAGATTTAATAAATATTCTGTCCAATGAATGTAGTCACTCACGACCTTGAAACTTGTGTATTTTTTAAAAATCAGTTGAGTTAAAGAATAACACAGGAAATTAACTATAATTTCGGAAAATAATATAATGATTTTTTCAAGATATATTTATTCTAAAACGATCTTTTTTTTAATAAATTATAATAATAAAAAAAAATAACATAATGCCGAATTAAATTATTAAAATGCTTCTAATAATCCTTTTTCTCCATGTAAATTTGTCTTTTGCGTAAAAGTTGGCAATTCGTGTTTGATTTTATCCTGTGATAAAGATGGTAAGAACGGCGGTGTAAGTAATTATGTGATGACGTAGGTTTGAAAAATAATTCAGTCATTAGAAGATTCCTTGAGAACTTTACTCAAGTGTCTAAAAATTCAACACTAGCTTGGGAGAAACTACATGTAAATTTTATTTGTGATCGAAAATTATTCTTTTATACAAAAGTAACAGAAAATTGTAGAAATTTTAACAACCTTTCCTGTGTACATTTCTAGATGAAGAAACTATTAATAAATCACAGCCAAAGTTTTGGTTTCTGGCCGGGCTGTGCTCTGAAAGCTCCAAGTAGTTTTTCTTCGAAATTTGTCATAAAGAAATTAGCAAGGTTAACGGCCATGGGGGTCCCCTTTGCATATCCTTTGACTTGGTGAAAAAAACCTTTTTCCCAAACTCTATCGTGTTGCTTTCTAAGACGAAACGTATAAGTCTCCAGCGAAGGTTTGATGGAATTGTTTTGTTTTTGTGTTTCACAAAAGCTTTGTTGCATGCTTCAATCTCTTCATCGTGGTCAATATTAGGATAAAGAGACAAGAAATACATAATAACCGAAAAGCAATCATGAAAATCATTTTTTGTTCTAAAAATTTATTTATTTAAAAAATTTTTTTTTTGTTGCAGAATATTCGCAACCCTTTTTTTCTAAAAAAATATTCCGTCACCTTGTGACGACGGACAAATTGAAATACATCCTGAGCTAATTTATTTTTTTATCAAAAGTTCGAATACTTGGTCAAAAATTCAATCCCAGCTCGAAAAAAGAAATCTCCTCTGGAGTTATTTAAATTTCATGAATTTATTACAGATTTATTTCCTAGCGTGATCGAAATTTTTGAGGAAGTTTTGGAATTGGAATTGTATTTCTTTTAAAGATGTTGGTGTATGTTGAATTTCGGGGCGTTTTGATATTCTTCATTGAGCACATGAAACTTGTTTCACGTTAGAATTTATCATGGTGGTTTCTGATAATAAGTTATGAAGAATAATTTTCTCCTGATGATGGCCATGTTGGCCGAAACAAGTTGAGGAATCTAAATGAAATAATAATAAAAACGAAGGAATATTAATATAGTGTGCCTGAAGATATTAATTTTTTAATATCTTTTATTGTACACTATATATATATATATATATATATATATATATATATATATATATATATATATAGAGAGAGAGAGAGAGAGAGAGAGAGAGAGAGAGATAGATAGAGAGATCTGCGTGTAGAGAGAGAGAAAGAGTAAGAGAGCAATGGCCAGATGATTTCTTTTATGCATGAAACAGACACTCGCCACTCGGTGTCCATTCCTATATCCGCACGCTTTATCTATATTTAAAAAGAAATTCTAAACATATTTTTCCATCATGTTACTTCAATGCTAAAATACAAGTTATGAAATAAAATCACCATATTTATCTTGATAAAATTTCTCGAGGAATAAAACGGGTCGTTAAATATATATATATATATATATATATATATATATATATATATGGGATAACGATATATACTCTTTTATACATCAAGAAAAGCTTTAAGAAAAAGATATATGAAAAAGTGTATAAAAGTTTTCGTGTGACGCGTTTCGTCCTTTGGGACTTCATCGGACCAATTACACACACATACATATATATTTACCCATTTAATATAGCATATCTTAAGACACTATTTTATAATATATATATATGTATATGTATATATATATATATATATATATATATATATATATATATATATATATATATATATACACACACAAACACACACACATATATATATATATATATATATATGGAGAGAGAGAGAGGGAAAAGAGTGATAGATAGATATACAGACAGACGGATACATGCGTGTGGCACTTACACACAGACACACAGACACACACACACATATATATATATATATATATATATATATATATATATGTGTGTGTGTGTGTGTGTGTGTGTGTGTGTGTGTGTGTGTGTGTGTGTGTAGATAGATAGATATACAGACAGACGGATACATGCGTGTGGGCCTTACATATATATACATATATATATATACATATATATATATATATATATATATATATATATATATATATATATATATATATATATATATATATATATGTAGATAGGTAGATATACAGACAGACGGACAGATGCGTGTGGGCCTTACACACATATATGCACAAACACGCTGGCTTTCTATGTTTACCCAAATAAACTTAAACACATGATCATCTTAAATCTATAAATTCACATCCTTTCTTAAATATGCAATCCTAACTGTATATCAACAAATAAACTGACTCAAAACTGAAGGCCCTAACATTATTTCTGTAGTAAATGCCGCTCTTAAAGATTTTCTAAGCGGTCTTCAGGGATCCGTTTTTTCAATATTAATTCTGCGCCTAATTTCCTTCACATGACGAAGCATCAGAAAGCTGTACAAATTACGTATCACGCCTCACACAGTCTCCCTGGGGAAGGACGGCTTCTTAGATCTGGGTTCCGTAAAGAGGACATGTAGTTTCATGTTCGACCAATTTTTGAATTAAACATTAAAACATATCTTTATGTTGGTATGTTAACGCTAAAATACTTCTGTGTGTATACATTACATATGAAATATATTATACCTCACACACACTCACGAACACACATACGCACATAAATATTTGTATACCATATGTATTAAGCTTCTATGTCTACACGAAGACACACATGTATCAAGGAGAATCAATATAGTTGTATCTAGACATACAGTTAACTAAATATTGAGCTGAAATTATGAATGTATAATAACAATAGCGGAAAATTAATTTTCATACTGGAACGCCATCTTCTGAAGATGGCCGAATAAAACAGATTATCGCCGCTTGGGGTTAATCTCCTTGTCTTTTATATTTTCATTTCATACGCTCTATCACTGATAATGAGCACGTTTACCCATAAATATACTATATTTTATAATTTTTATTATTATTCTCCCAGCTATTTGTTGAATAATTAAAGCTATTTTTTAAAATTTTGGGGTTGATTGATCAACCCCAAAATTCAACAAATAGCTTTAATTATCTTCCCAAACAAAAACAAAACTATTAAATAAGCTATATGAACAAATTTTTATTACGTTAATAAAAACACCGAGCAAAATGAAAAAAAATAATAATAAATAATGAATAAATATATATATAAGTTAAACATTAAAATGAATAAAAACAAGCAAAACAATTTGACCTAAATAAATAAGTAAATAAACGACTTCCAGTAAAATAACGGCCATAATAGACTACCCACAATAAGCTATATAAACAAATTTTTACTAAGTTAATAAAAACGCCGATCAAAATAAAATAAATAAATAAATAAATATATAAGATAAAAATAAAATTAAATAAAAACAAGGAAAAATAATTTAACACAAATAAATAAATAAACAAATAAACGACTTCCGGTAAAAATAAACGCCAAAATAGACTACCCACAATGCACCACTGCACGTATATATAAATAGCCGACAAAAATAACAGCACTAGTTGCCTGACGATTGCATCTAGCATGAAACAGACTGTTGTCTATAAGTGTTGACTTCTATGTTCACTTTTATATATATATATATATATATATATATATATATATATATATATATATATATATATATATATATATGTGTGTGTGTGTGTGTGTGTGTGTGTGTGTGTGTGTGTGCGTGTGTGTGTGTGTGTGTGTGTAATATAAATTATATAATTTAATTGGTCCTGATCTGACATCTCGTCTGCAGTCGCTCTTTCACAGACGTGCCGTCGCCTCCCTCTGTCTTTTTTTTTTACAAATACTTTCATGGAAACTGCTTCGAGGAGCTGCTTTCGCTGGTTCCCAAACTTCATGAATGTAAACGTTCTACTAGGCTGGCATCTCGCACTTACCTTGTCACTGTCGAAACTGTTAAATGTAGCCGTCTCTTCTACTCCAATAGCTTCATGTTTCGCACCTCTCGCCTGTGGAACTCCCTCCCCTCTTCCTGTTTCCGGGATAGCTATAATCTCCAACTATTCAAATGTAATGTCAATCGACGTCTCCAGATTCCCTGATCTATCCCCTATCCTTCTGTCCATCCTTTCCTCTATCACTCCTATTTGCTCTAGCGCCAACTCTCTGTAACCCCTTGCGTGCTAGTGGCTTCCCTCCTTGCTTGGGGTGAAACGCTTAAAAAAATAAATAAATAAATAAATAAAAGGCTCAAACTCTAATATTCCATGGTTTTAATTTATTACATTGGAATCGTAATCACGATTCAATTCATCAAAACAAAAATTATTACGATTCCAATGTAATAAATTATAACCATGGCATATTAGTGTTTGAGCCTTTTATATTATATTCTTACTCTGTCCTGGACATTGAGTTCTACCTGGATTCTATCCTCTTGGGAATTTATATATATATATATATATATATATATATTATAAATACATATATATATATATATATATATATATATATATATATATATATATATATATATATATAGTGTATTTGGGCAGCAATCCCACTTTATACAAGTTTCGTTAAAGACGACTGATAGGGCACTGCAATTTAGCTCCTTTTTTTTCTTTCCTCTGTTCGTCCAAGTGGCTTTCTTTTCGGGACACAAAATGTGCAAAAACTGTTCAAAATTTGCGTATATTCGAGGAATTTCGGCTCATCTTTTAGCCATTATCAACGTTGATTTTTATTTTTTTTATTTTTAACTGAACGGCTGTCTTTTTATGTATGTATCTGAAATAATAGTAATGCTCTATATTCTAAACACGATCAGTATGTTGTGGCCCTGTTCATAGTTAATGTTATTGCGTGTCGGCTTTTTCTTTTTTCTTTTTAATAATTCCATTATTTTTAATTTTTTTTTTTAATATGTTGATGCGTCTATTATACTTTTATTTTCCACCAGTATGTTGCGGATTGAGTTTGGTATGTTTCCTGGTGTCTTTCAATCACTCCTAATTGAGCTTTTGGACAGGTTTTAATACACTTTCTATCCAGAAAAGCAAACACTTTTGCGATTACAAGAAAAAAGCTTAATCGTGCTGCCTTTAACGAAACTTTCTCTATCTCTCTCTCTCTCTCTGTCACACACACTCGCGCACGCGAAAGCGCGCGCACACACACACACACGCACACACATACACACACACACACACACATATTAGGTTGGTGCAAAAATAATGTCGTTTTTTGACGTTTAAATTCATGTGAGAAAACGACATTATTTTTGCACCAACCTAATATATATATATATATATATATATATATATATATATATATATATATATATATATATATATATATATATATATATATATGAGATAATAGAATAAAGAACAAGTAGGAAAACGTATCTCAATCTAACATGTATCACTTTATTAAAGCTTCGCCAGAAATCGAGATAGAAATGAAAAAGAAAAAAAAACTAAGAGTCGCAGAATAATGGTATGTTAATATTTTTGGTTAGTTCTTATTGTCAGATACATATCACGTACATTAACGTAACAGATTTTATATATATATATATATATATATATATATATATATATATCAATATATATATCAATATATATATATATATATATATATATATATATATATATATATATGTGTGTGTGTGTGTGTGGAATAGTTTGGACCTTAAAGAGTGTAATAGTATAAGAGTATATATAAAGAAACTCTTGTTTGCCTAGGTTTTATTGGACGGTAACATTTATTCATGTAAGTGTATATGTTTCTGTGTATGAGGAATGTCTAAAGATGTCACCCTCTTATATATCGGTGATATGTAGCGAAATGTTGCAGTAATTTTGTATTTGGTTGGATTTTTATATTCTCTGTGTGTGGGCAAAGTCTGTTGTCGTCAACCCTGCGTGGTTCGGTGAAACACAGCAAGATATTGTAATAATCATGCTTTATTTGTATTTATCATTAAAGCATTTCTCTTGCGATCTTTTTCAAAAGGATTTGTATATTTTTAATATTTTATGTATTAGATAGGCATAAGTTACATTCAGGAATAATGAATCTGTAGAAAGGTGGTAATGTGATGTAATGTTTTAAGCGTGTATTTAAATTTTGTAGTAATAATACTATAAATATGTTTTCATAATTTTTCCTTAAAGGCTTATGTTTCTTTTTTTTAATTAGGCTGGCATTAGTGAAATCAAATTTATGTCCCACGTCGTTTCGATGTCAGTCATGAGAGGTAGAATGTCTGTCTAAACACAAGTCTCTCTTATGTTCGTAGATGGATTTTTAGACCACAGGATGTCTCCCCTACGTAAATGTGTTTGCACTATGGAGGAATTTATCTGATAATTTCCGGCATTTGAAATGATGTTTGGTTCATTTATCTTCCTGATTATTTCCACGATAGTCTTGGAGATGGTGGTAACTATCTTAGTGCTATGGATGGTTAATTTGTTTGCGAGTTTAGTCTAAAGTGTGCTGGTGGGCATGATTATGAATTTTGTGTAATATTTAGAATTATCTTTTATTTTCTGGCTAAATAAATTCATTTTCATTTCCATGACAACTGCTCTAACGAGCTATTTTCACTGATGTACCGACTGCAAGAATTTAAGCGCGCTACTAGTTTGATATTTCGGCCCTAAACCTTTACTGCCGAAACAGTTAAATGTAACCGTCTCTCCAACTCCAACAGCTTCTTTTCTCGGGATTACTTGCTACCCTGAATCTTCAAAAAATGTAATGTCAATCGACATCTACTTTTGCCTCGATCTCGGTTAAAAATTTTTCTTCCTTTTTTAAAAAATCCTTTCCTCAACCCCGACTATACCCAGTCTTTTCGCTTATTTACATTCTCTATAGCTTCTTGCGTACTTGGAGCACACTTGCCTTGCCTTGAAATGCTTACAAAAATATAACCAAAAAGAGAGATACTTTAAAAAATGACACTCTTGCCTCCAACATATACTGAAAATGTCAAATTATCTAAGTTATCTTGCCTTATTACGAGTCTTAGAAATTTCAACTGTTAGTCTGGCTTTGATTGTAATTATAAGACTATTTTGTTTCGATTTACCTTGAAATGTCCTCGTTACTCACGTGTTCAGGCCAGTGTATTTTCAGGATCTTTATTTAGACCCACATGTCTGTTGCCTCAAGTCTCTTCTCCACTTATTATTAGCAATCAGAAATCATGACACTTATTATTAGGACACTTACTATTAGCAATCAGAAATCATGACACTTATTATTAGGACACTCATTATTAGCAATCAGAAATCAGGACACTTATTATTAGGAATCTGAAATCATGACACATTATTAGGACACTTATTATTAGCAATCAGAAAAAGACAAATGAATTCATAGGGAACATAACGAGAAAGAGGGCTTGGAAAAACTAACACTCAAATTACATTTTGAAGGCAAGAGGCCAGAGGAAAGCAGTTAATAACCTATATAGCGAGCCTATGTAAATATACGAATACATGAATAACCATAGTTCATTAAATAAAATTATAATAATCAACAGTTAATAACGTAAATACATAATACCCAAAGCAATCAATAATAAATAATAAATTAACATTAAAATAATAGCTATATGACAGCTATACAATAGCTATAGAATAACTACATTTTGGCAAATAGGAAAACTGATATTACATAACAATTCAGCATTGTTTTTCTTCATTTTCTAACGTAAATTTTTTGTTTCTTAATACCTTGCTTAGTGTTTGGATAGCATATACTGCGATTCGAACGCGCCTTTCGATTTCTGCGTTATATTTTCCGTCCTCTGTTAAAACACTTCCCAGATATTTAAGTTGTGTTTGAACAAAAAACAATTTACTCAAAAAACATAATGGAAAATAAAAAAGGACAACATCAGCCTGCAATAATAAATCCAAAACTTGTAAACTTTGCCTGAAGGAGAAAATAGTTATGATTACCTTCACAGACGAAAACAAACTACAAAATAAAAGATCAGAACGCATCTCAAAACGCAGACACCAAACAATTTTTTATTATCACATTACTTGAACATTCTTAAACTAAAAACAAATACATTTTAAGTCATCAAAAAAGAAAACTGAAATATATGGATAATATAAAACTCTAATAATGTAATACACTTTTTAGAAAGCCAATACTTTACACTAAACGAAAAACAAGATAACCATTTCCCAAACAGAAAGAAACACGATCATGTATAAACAAATATATTAGATAAATATTAAATAATTTAACAAAGTATACGAATACATAAATAACCATAGTTCATAAAATAAAATTATAATAATCAACAGTTAATAACGTAAATACATAATACCCAAGGCAATCTATAATAAATAATAAATTAACAGTAAAAGAATAGCTATATGACAGCTATACAATAGCTATTGAATAACTACATTCTGACCGCAATACATTCTGCTCAATACTCTTTAGAATAATTTAAAATATAACCGCACCCATCAACAAAATAACCGTTAGGACAACACAGAAAACCGGAAATATCTGACCTTTCTACCCAAAATGTTCCATTGACCGACATTTATAAATAGTCGAGCGACTATCCAAAACATATCGTCTGGGGATATAGTTGAAGCATGAAACAGATTGCCGCTACTCCGTGTAGACCTACGTGCCTACACTTATATATATATATATATATATATATATATATATATATATATATATATATATATATATATATATATATATATAGTTATTTATTTGGACAGCAAACTCTCTAAAGGACGTTTCCTCACTCACTAAAAGTTTGAAGTAGTTTGTCAGTTTTTAATTTTATTCATCACTGTCTATATTTCATTCTCTCTCTCTCTCTCTCTCTCTCTCTCTCTCTATATATATATATATATATATATATATATATATATATATATATATATATACATATATATATCTATCTTTATATGTATATATATATATTTGTGTGTATCTATGTACATATATATATATATATATTTATATGTATACATATATATATTTGTGTGTATCTATGTACATATATATATATATATATATATATATATATATATATATATATATATATATATATATATATATATCCTCTAAAGGACGTTTCCTCACTCACTAAAAGTTTGAAGTAGTTTGTCAGTTTTTAATTTTATTCATCACTGTCTATATTTCATTCTCTCTCTCTCTCTCTCTCTATATATATATATATATCTATATATATATATATATACATATATATATATCTTTATATGTATATATATATATTTGTGTGTATCTATGTACATATATATATATATATATATATATATATATATATATATATATATCTTTATATGTATACATATATATATTTGTGTGTATCTATGTATATATATATATATATATATATATATATATATATATATATATATATATATATATATATATATATATATATGAATACATGTATATATTCCTCCGCGTATAAACAAGCAGATCATGGTAATTTCTCGGTCTAACAAAAAGTGTTTTGTTATTTTATCAGATTTCAGATTTGGTTCGCGTCAGACCCAATTCGGCACTCTCTCCCACGGCTACGCATATCTCTTAATTCGCACTCTCTGTAGTGTTTAATTTTCTTGGTCATGCAATCATTCTCGTATTAAGTTGGTTGAGCGTTTTAAAGAACTAACTGACACTCCATTCGTATATTTTCATTGCGTTGTGCGCACTGGAAAACACGCATTGAAAACACACGTACTTATACACATATTTAATTCATACGTAAAATGATATGTTGGGCAGTATGTGCCAACACAAATATACACGCAGTAACAGGGTAACCACATCGTTTGTGTATGTATTAATGTAGTCTTTTTTGTAATAAAATAGTCAAGAAGTTTACTATATTTGTGTATTAAGTAAACGCACAAAAATAGAAAAGGGACGTAACTCAAGGATGTATTTCACCGAATTTATTTAAATTTTACAGTGACGTGATTCTAAAAGGATTAGAGTTTCTACAATGATTCAGAATTAAGAATATAACAGGTTTGATGGAAAACGCGGAAAGTCTACTACAACCATTCTTACAGACGGCAGTAAAGGAAAGTGAGATGAATGGAGTCAGCAAGAATAACGTACGGTTGACAGCAAAGGGAACAACACAAGATGGGCACTTCGAATTGGAAATGCCGAAATAAAGCAAGTATAAGACTCTAAATATCTAGGAATTATTTTATCAGTGAAAGGCATATCCGTCACCGTAATCCGAGGACGCATTGAAATAGCGAAAGGTACCTTAGAAAATTTAAACAAAGTATTAAGAAACAAGACAATTTTGCTAGATACAAAGAGAAACCTCTGAATTTTTATGTAATATCGGTTCCCTTCTATGGCAGCGAAAGCTGGAGAAACGCCCTAAAGATGAAGAAGCGGGAAAAGAAATCTGGTTCTACAGAATGATTCTGAGAATACTGTGGATTAAACGCAACGGCGAAATATTATAGAAAATTGAAACACGAAGTACACTTATTATTAGCAATCAGAAATCAGGACACTTATTATTAACAATCAGAAATCAGGACACTTATTATTAGCAATCAGAAATCAGGACACTTATTATTAGGACACTTATTATTAGCAATCAGAAATCAGAACACTTATTATTAGGACACTTATTATTAGCAATCAGAAATCAGAACACTTATTATTAGGACACTTATTATTAGCAATCAGAAATCATGACACTTATTATTAGGGCACTTATTATTAGCAATCAAAATTCAGAACACTTATTATTAGGACACTTATTATTAGCAATCAGAACACTTATTATTAGGATTCTTATTATTAGCAATCAGAAATCAGGACACTTATTATTAGCAATCTGAAATCATGACACATTATTAGGACATTTATTATTAGCAATCAGAAATAGACAAATGAAATTTATAGGGAACATAACGAGAAAGACGGCTTGGAAAAACTAACACTCAAATTACATGTTGAAGGCAAGAGGTCAGAGGAAAACAATTAATAACCTATATAGCGAGCCTATGTAAATAGTTGGCAGAACAGGGGTTAGGAGAAATAACAAAAGGAAAACATTGCTAAGACCTACAAAAGGCAGGAAGTTGTGGAGAAATATGATCGCCGACGTCCTGAATGGACACTCTATATAGAAGAAGAAATGTCTGAATGGAATACAAAAGTTGATATAGACTAGTAGACTAAAGGATCTTTCCCTCTCTCTTCCTTTTCTCTCACTTTTTCCATTTCTCTCTTTCTCTATCTCTCTATTTCTCTTTCTCTCTTTCTCCGTCTCCTTCTTCTATCTATGTCTCTCACTTTCTTCTTCTTTTTCACTCTATCTTTATCTCTTTCTTCCTTTCTCTCTTTATCTCTCTACAAGTGCACGAACGACAACGTTAAAACTTCAAACTTTATATTGCTTTCTCATGGCAGTGAATGCTGGATAATCTCCTCACAGATTAAAAAGAGACTTAAAGCAACAGGAATGCGGTTCTACAGAAGGATGTTGAGGATACCAGGAACATAATATGTGAACAATGAAAAAGTTGTAAAGAAAACAGAAACAAAAAGGCAACATATCTAACATCAAGATGAGGCAGTTAAAAATTCTAGGGCATATAATGAGGAAAGAGGGCCTGGAAAATTTGATACTCACAAGAGAGAATGAAGACAAGAGGAATAGTTGAAAACTACGCATAACCTAATTAATGAGCTTGAGTAAATTTAGTTTGTAAAAAGAATAAAATGTAGCAACATTATTCTGCTACAAGACAATTTGCAAATGTTTTAAAAAATTTGACTCTACATATATATAAGACATTGTCAAAAATTTTGACACTAAAGATGAACAATGATGTTCAAAAGTACTCGGTTATCTTACGGACAATATTTATTTCGATATAATTTTCAAATAAAAAGTCTCATTAGAAAATATGAGAAAATTCAAAAGAGAATATGCAGGACTATGTTTTCTTTGGCATTCAACACAACATGTTTAAAAGAAAAGTTGCTGCTAAATTACACACACACACACACACACGCACACACACACATACATATATATATATATATATATATATATATATATATATATATATATATGTATGTGTGTGTGTGTGTAATATATATATATATATATATATATATATATATATATATATGTGTGTGTGTGTGTGTGTGTGTGTGTGTGTGTGTGTGTGTGTGTGTGTGTGTGTGTGTATGTATGTATGTATCCAAATCCACATTTAACCGTATCATTGAAAATAAGTGATATTTGAGTAAATTTGTTATTATATCTTCTGTGTGTTCTATTTTTCTTCTATACGTGTGTTATATAAGAAATATTTTTTTTGTTTTTCAGAATATTAAAAACATGATGACAAATAACTGAAAATTAAATGTCGTCTTTTAAATCATGAAAATTTAAATACCGTTTATTAAGTCACTAAAATCCTGCCTTTAAAATATTACATAATATATAAGTTGTATCATCTGTCTGTCCGTTCATTTGTGATAGAACTTCTCCTCGGATTCTGGAGATAGACCCCCGTAACCATATATATTCTGAAACTACATTATCCAGGTAACTTGGATGAGTATATTTCATCTTAATAAAAGAGGGTCCCCGGAATGGGGGTTGAACCCCCACAATGAATTTAT
The DNA here is from genome assembly GCA_964036315.1 of Acanthosepion esculentum. NCBI lineage: Eukaryota > Metazoa > Mollusca > Cephalopoda > Sepiida > Sepiidae > Acanthosepion > Acanthosepion esculentum. The sequence goes on along the minus strand of OZ038482.1, from coordinate 126,109,980 downwards.
TTAAATTAAATTTAAATTTGAACAAGGGAATGACTCCTATAAGAAATATAGAAGGAGAAAGACAGAAGATGGAGGTCACATTGGCAAGATCATTGAGTAATATTGAAATGTATCATTTTTCTCAAAAAACTCTAACAATGATTTAAAAATCAATCATCGTTTTCTTACAAAAAAATGTGTGACACGCAGCAACGCGCGGATACTTTGGCTAGTTCTGCTATAAAATACTTAAAAATTAAACTTCCTTTTTAAATAAGTAGAAGTTAAGAACAACCATTTATATCGTTTCTATTCAGCCTTTAAAACATCATATAGTAATTCTGCTTGTCACTTCCTTCGTTAGTTAGAACCTTAGTTTACACAAACTTTATGCTCTGACAATACTTCGTAAATTATAGACTATTCCGTTTTGACCGCGCAAAAAACAGAAATGACATATCAGAGACGCTACTTGGTTTCACTGAGAAAATAAAAGAAATAAAGAAGAGAAAATAGAAGAGTTGACTTCGAAATCTTTTCATTTTTCTTCAAATAAAGATCAGCAATCAGCATTCATGTTTATGATTGTTATTGTAATATTTTTTAAAGTTGTAAGCTTAGATTTTTAACGATGTGATAAGGGAATTTATACAGATGCTTTATTGTCATAGAACTTGCCATTAACGCTTGCAATCATTAACTTTAGTATTAAGATTCATCCGAAAATTAAAACAGGAAAAATGTGAAGTTTTCACGGGCCTTTCTAGTATATATAATTGTCGATTTATATTATAGCCTGCGGCACAGCTAAGCGGCCATTTTTGCACTATAACACCAACAAGAAAACTGGCGCCACCAAGCCCAAACTTCGATCACGTGACCATAATATTACCAACTATAAGCACGCATGAGCAGAAGACAGAGTGACAAACGTAAAGATAATTTATGTCTAATATACGGACAATTTTTGAATTACACTTCTCCGCGATTGCATTTGTTTTATTTTTTTAGACTCTTCTTCATCCATTGCCATAGAGTCCCATCACTGAAAGCGAGGTCAATAGATGAATTTAAAGTTTCTCAAAGTGCTTTTAAACGAAAGAGTACGCAAAAACTAGCCACGATTTTGAAACCGTTTCGATAATTTCACTTTCCACGTCAATATCCGTTGTATTAAACGAACGTACATGAATCGTAATACGTAATGTTTACTAATTATATAACCAGTAATACTTTCGTCAAGAATGAATTTGGTTTTGTATGCCTGTTGCTATAAACCCAAGTCAAACTGATATATCCTTTTAAATGAAGGTCTGTTATTGGCAAAATCTAAATTTAAGGATGCAGAAAGAGAACCTATATTTGTGTTAGGAACCTAAAGACGAAATTTGCCCTATATAAAACCCTAATCCTTAATGACATCTTGGTATAGAATTAACAAGCACAGACATACTCGACAAAACAAAACAAAACAACTTTATCTGTCGTCGTGTATATAGTCCCACATATAATAATAAATATACAGATAACTACATAAATAGATATCCGTAACCTAACAGACAAAAGTGTACTTAATAATATTTTAGAGAAATCGCAGAAGGGATATAGATAGTTATATGTGTATATATGTTCAAAAACACTTACAGAAAGACGACGATAAAACACGAACGTAAATTTAGAGTTTTATAAAAACAGAGATAAGTATTCTTATTCTGAAACACACACAAATAGTTCACCTGTCTCCGTGTCTCGTAAAATGCGTTTATTTTCTTAATAGAGACATGGAGATAAAATCCGAGCCACCATAAACAAATTAAAATGAAACTGAATACTTTGGAAAGGAACGACGGGGATAATATCCAAGAAAGTCGCACCTATACACCGCACATAAAATCCATTGGTCTCATGTTGTATTTTTTTTTATTTGTAGATAAATCAGTAAACACGTAGACTAAGGTCAGAGAAAAAAAAGCAAATATGTTACACAAAAAATATTTCTTGTTCAAGTCAATTGCATTCATTTCAATGCACTTATTTCATTCGTGAATAATATATGTTTATATAAACGTGGCTGGATCAATAATTTGGCCACCTGACATATTAATTTGATTACATTTCTATTTTTTGATCTTCACGATTGAATTGAGCACATTGACAAAGAATGCAATTAACTTGAAAAAGTAATATATATATATATATATATATATATATATATATATATATATATATATATATATATATATATATATATATATATATACAGTTATATATATATATATATATAGTTTCAAAATTAAACTTAAAATTTAGAGCACAGTTTCGATCACAAGCGATGTTTAGTTCTAAATATCACTTTTATGTACATTTATAGATACATACATACATATATATATATATATATATATATATATAGATAGATAGATAGATAGATAGATAGGTATATATATATATATATATATATATATATATATAACGTAAATCATTCAAACGAAAAACAAATATTGAAGCTAATTATACGGCGAGAATCACTCTCACAAACAATATTTACTAATAAAATATAATCAACTTCGAATGTGTTAATGAATGGTGTGATCCTAGTTCATAAATTCCGGGTTTATCAGGTCTTATTTTTTCTACGAGCCGGGCTTTCAGCCGTACCAAACGGCCATCCTCAGAAAGCCCGGCTCGTAGAAAAAATAAGACCTGATAAACCCGGAATTTATGAACTAGGATCACACCATTCATTAACACATTCGAAGTTGATTATATTTTATTAGTAAATATTGTTTGTGAGAGTGATTCTCGCCGTATAATTAGCTTCAATATTTGTTTTTCGTTTGAATGATTTACGTTATATATATATATATATATATATATATACCTATCTATCTATCTATCTATCTATCTATATATATATATATATATATATATATATATATGTATGTATGTATCTATAAATGTACATAAAAGTGATATTTAGAACTAAACATCGCTTGTGATCGAAACTGTGCTCTAAATTTTAAGTTTAATTTTGAAACTATATATATATATATATATATATATATATATATATATATATATACAATAATCATATAATTTTATTCAGTTTTCCTTAATAATATTTTAGTTTCTTAATAACTAAAAAAATGTTTTCGGAATGTATTCAGTCATGGGATTACTTATATTTTTAAACGATTTTTAAAACCTAATATATTTAAGTATATATTTCTAAATAATATATTGATATTAAATTTATATTTGCGTAACAAATAAAAACTTACAGATGGCAAATGAATACGAAAAACGACTTTAGCTACATAGTAAATCATTTTACGAGGGGATACCCAAAAGTAGCCGGCATCGTTTTCTGTGTGACAAGCCCTTAGTATTTCAGGTTTGCACCACTAGATACCACTTAAGGCAACCCCCAGGCAGTAGTGTGCTAACTGGTGTCTTCGTGGAAAGACGTACAGCTCTGTGGATCACATTTGTTTTCAAGTGCTTCATGTCTTTTCGTCTATTTTTATCATGGCTGAAAGGATGCCTGTCGTAAACTGAAAAAACAGCTGGAAGTTGATCCAGACCTTTTTTCAAAGGCCATCATTGGTGACGAAGGCTGGTGCCATGGGTACGGCCCAGAAACGAAGAAGCAATTAAGTTAGTGTAAGCATCCAACGTCACCACGACCCCCAAAAGCGCGTCAAGTGAAGTCCAATGTCAAGACGATACTGATTTGTTTCTTTGATGTGAACGGAATTCTCCACAACAAATGTGTTCCTTCTGGTCAAACTGTTAACCAGGCTTTTTATTTGGAAGTCCTGAAGCGTTTGCGAGACAAGGTGAGACGAAAACATCCTTAACTGTAGCAAAGTGGAGGATGGTGGTTGCATCACGACAATGCGCCAACGCACACTGCCTTGAGTGTGAGACAGTTTCTGACCCAGAATGGCATGACCCTACTTCGCCACTCTTTCTATTCACCCGATCGTCCCCAGTGACTTTTTTTGTTCCCCCGAATGAAGAAAGTTCTCAAAGGAAAACGTTTTGCAGATGCGGAAGATGTTAAGAAGAAAACGACGGAATCATTAAAAGACATAACTTCACAAGAGTTCCAGGACTGCTTTGAACAATGGAGAACACGTCTGGACCGGTGCATTGCTTTCAATGGAGAATAATTTGAAGGTGATAAAAAAATAAACATGCAACAATGAATGAATAAAATTATATGACACAATTTGGGTTACTTTTGGGTTCCCCCTCGTAGGTGTAACTAATTAATACAAGATTTTACACTTTACTTTTCAGTGTCTTTGAAGCAATTATCAGGAACAATCTCCAGATTGGATTAATTCTACAATTCATTAAAATTCAGGTGTAGCAATTCCACCTCAATACTAATATATTAACCAATAAAATTCTACGACACAAAGTATATATAAAGTTCCTTTATATTTCCGCATCCCTTTCCATGTTTCTAATCAATCCATTTGTACTACATACGTTTCTGTGGGACACTCTACAAGACACATTCAAGTGACTAGCCTTCCAAGAAGAATTCATATTTTCCCGATAATCTGGCGAATCCAAGAAAAAGATCAAAAATGCGAGGAAGTGAATCAAATGTAGAGACAACTCCAAGAATGGCCAAAAATCAGCATCAGAAACACAGAAATCCTCTGCAATTAGACTTACCAGGTAAGCATATGCATACTACAATCACATATACAAAAACAGAGGAATCGCCTGCAAGTAGACCTACCAGGGTCTAGCAGAGGCATACTGTAACTTGAGCATCAGTATCAGGGGAGCATAGACAATTTTTTCACGGCTGACTTAGGCATGCTGCCACACAAACATCAGAGACCATCCGTACTTGGGGAATAAGACTTGTTCCCTGTCAGCAGATGCAGGCCACACTTTGAAAAACACGAATCAGGCTTTCGGTCTGACTTACTGGGAAGAAGATTTATCATTATTTACACTATTTTATTCGGACTATTGTCCCCATCTTTGTAGTTACTATTACAACGTTTCGACCGCTGTACCCACCGGTCTTCCTCAAATGTATATTGGTCTGTGTAACATGCAAGATTTTCTGAACTGAATTCTTTATGTAATATACTCTGGAAAATGTACTTGTTCCGCTACTCAAGTCCTTATTTTGATTTAGTACTGTTCAGCTCTTGAGTGAAGTACTCACTGCCCGAAACAGAATCAGAGCATATGCTAGGCTAAGAGTACCTACTTAACAGCCTAGCATAGTAATAAATACAATGAAATCTTCAACCGCATTATCAGTAATTTCAACTAATGCAGGTCCGATTTAAAGCTCCAACGCATTGTCATACGGGACAATGACCTAGTGAATAAAACTGTCGATTTGTGATTTTGGTCATATAGTTTTTGTGAGTTCAATCCCTCAATTTGCACTCTATAGAAACGTGCGAAATATTTCATATTATTAACAGTTGGGCTTAATGATTTGAAACTTCACAGAAGCAACAGCCATCCCCAAATTATTTTAGATCTGATAATGAAATCCTTCGGAGAGCATTCACGTCACTTCAGTGGTCCTTCAAAAAGTGAAGTAGTTAGCATTTTAGTCGCAGATCCTCATAAATGCCCTGATATTTTCATCCTTCAAAGAGAGAACATAACTCATACAAACTCTGAATTTAATGAAAAGCGTAGCTTCGGTGACAATTTATAATTCTGAAAATTAGTTCATATTAATATTTTCCATCAATTCATAGTAGATAGATATGGCAAGTTGGTGGATGAAGAGAGGCTTCACAACCAGCAACAGTTTTGTGTAGAGTCATTTATCCGCCTCTTATATACAGTGGCTGCTGATAGAGATCTTCGAAATATTGGACGATTGATCTTTTTATTTACTTTATGTCTACTAGGATTATTATCCTCATCTTTGTTGTTGTTATCTCAATTTTTCGGCCTTTTATTTACTCCTCGCGGATAGATTGTTCACATTCCACTGTTCAGGTAGAGGTATATTTATCCTTTGACTTCGACTCAATTGACACAGAGAGAGAAACATAACTGAATAGGACAAAATTAGTACAAGAAGAGATATCCCTTGATATAGATAGCTAACCTAGAAGAATTATGCGAAATTTGCGCGGAAGCACACCCGGGGAAAAAAATCCGCGCTCGAATGAGTGTACAGTGCTTTTATGCACCTGACCCAGTCATCGATCAGCCAATGAGCGCCGAGAAGCAGCCAATAGAAATGGCTACAAGCGACAGGACCACTTCCGACAATTCTAAGTGCTGCCCGATTCACCTTCAGTCCGAAGCTCGCGAATTCGCCGTCTCCAAACTCCATTGCAAAACGTACACGCAACTCTGGCTCTTTTGGGTCGCTGTGGTAAGTCTCCGTTACAATAATCGACCTCTGTCGATTAAATAAAGCTTACAATTCAGAATTCCCAGAAGGATATCAAAATCGACCAACCCCAGCTGAAAGTTGGGATAGCAAAACAAAACCCTCTATTTCGCTCACTGAGGTAGACTGTTCTAGTTCCACGTGCCATGTTTAATGGATGTCAGTTATTAGTTATCTCTTGTTAATTTCCTTCTGAAAGTTCTCCACTGCCTTAACCGGGTATTGAACTCAAACACTCTTTGGGTTCTGCCACTGGATCTGACCAATGTATTTATCCACTGTGCCATGCGTTGTAAGAATGGTGGCAGAAAGTGTTTAATAATATGTTTTAGTTAGATCCAGTTTCAACAGCAGTTAGAAATAAATCGATAGTCTGTGTTACTCGAAGAGAAAATAATGACATAATCATAATGTAAACATTCCACATTTATACGAACAAAAGTTTAGGAAGGGAGTCCTCATCAGTAAAGGGAATAACTTTAGAAAACTAGTTTCCTGACAAATTGTTTAAAATGAGATTTTATAAATCTAAACTGAAAGTAGTAATGGCTGTTTGGTCATTGAAAGCCGAATGTCCATGTGTGTCCATGTACGTTTTTAACCTCATTGAAATTGTGTCCATGTACGCTTTTAACTTCATTCAAATTGCGTGTCCATTTTCGTTAACTTCATTCAAATTATGTGTCCATTTTCGTTAACTTAATTCAAATTGTGTGTCCATTTTCGTTAACTTCATTCAAATTGCGTGTCCATTTTCGTTAACTTCATTCAAATTGCGTGTCCATTTTCGTTAACTTCATTCAAATTATGTGTCCATTTTCGTTAACTTCATTCAAATTGTGTGTCCATGAACGTTTTTGTGTTCATGATATTTTTAATTCGATATCAGAACTAAATATATTTGGACGAAGTTAAAATCAACATTTTAAAAATATATTTTTATTTCTTAAAGAATAATTTCCGAAACCTTTCCATAAAATGCCATCATTTGATTTTATGGGGTTCAATTTTCAAGTTTTTTGTCTTAGAAATTGCAAACAGATTATGTGTCCTCCAGTCAGAGAGAGAGAGAGAGAGAGAGAGAGAGAGAGAGAGAGAGAGAGAGAGAGAGAGAAATGTCATTCTGGTTACTACATTAAGCGAAATCCACGCAAACCATGAGAATTACACAAGACTGTCATTTTAGACAATTCATATATTTTAGGGATTTCGTGATATTTACACTATTTACATTGTTCGGACTGTTATCCTTATCTTTGTTCTCATATTTCCTATGTTTCAACCATTCTACCGGACCCTCTATTTCATCCACTGGTGTAATTTGTTCTAGTTCCACATGTCATACCTCTACCGAATATCTAAGTTTCAGTTTCAGTTATTTCCTTTAGTAATTCAACATTCCAAATTTTGTTCAGGTCTGCTGTGGCCTGGTATTAAACTGACAACTATTTGGGTCAAGTCACTGGATTACTTCAAGCGACAACGAAATGAAGGTTTCAGTTTGAAATGTCAATCACCTAAAGAAGGCCGTGGGACCAACGGCCGAAACGTCGTGAATCTGACAACAAAAATGAGGACAACAGTCCGAACAATGTAAATAGTGTAAATAGTATAAATAGTCAATCTAGTTTCAGAAATATAGAAAGACACTTCATGAAGTTGTTTCACATATTTTTCTATTTTTAACATACTTCCCAAAGCTCCAATAACAACAGTTAACCCAGTCCTGAGATGCCTCATGCTACTGATTCATATTTCGATGCACGTGTTGGTATTATTATTATTATTATTATTATTATTATTATTATTATTATGTTATTTTGTCATTAGGCATATTCAATAAAAAAATATCCAGTGTGGAACTTGAGCCAGTCATGTGTCATGCGTGATACACGGTGAGGCGATCATGTATTTTTCGTTACATGGCTGACGAGGCAGATTTTTTTCCCGCAGTAGGTTGCCATTTCTTTCTGCGGTAGACCATTTGCCATCCAAGGCTATAGAACCCGGTCTGTTCTGCTATTTACTCATAGCTGGGTAAATAGCAGGATTCCTACCTTTCCCGAAGGTATTAGCACGTGAATGAATGTAATGGATTCGACTGGAATTCGAACTCAGTTCTCCGATTCCTCAATCCCAGACGCTATCCATTACTCCATCCTGTTTCCAAAGTCAGTTATGTGCCACGCTTAGGCTATCATGTATCTTTCGATACATGACTGTCGAGGCAGATTTTTTTCCTCGCAGTAGGTTGCCATTTCTTTCTGTGGTAGACCATTTGCCATCCAAGGCTATAGAACCTGGTCGGTTCTGCTATTTGACAGTAGCTGGGTAAATAGCAGGATTCATACTTTCCCAAATGGGAATTAGCACGTGAATGAATGTAATGGATTCGACTTGAATTCGAACTCACCTCTCCGATTTCTCAATCCGAGCCGCTATTTATTCCTCCACCGTGACTCCTCGTATACAATTTACTGATGTTACTCCGAAATTCCTAGGACAACATTTTGTGTCTAGTCATCGATTTTGTTTCCGTCTCAGCAGAAAAAAAATTCTTAGAAGAGAATGTGTTAAAATCAAAACTGAAAGAGAGTTGAGTAGCGGTAAGCTAATGAAGAAACAATTTGATAATCAGGCATCTTGCGTAAATATATGGCGTTTTTAAATGTGTTTGAGATAAAATCAAACTTGTTCGATTTTCCTTTCACGGTCAGCTTTTCCATTTAATGACTCAATCAACAATTGCAGAGAAAGTAAAAAAAAAAAAGTTGTATTACCATTTCTTACTTTATGCACCTTGTCCATTATTTACGACCTCCTGTCCTTTGTTGCTCTAAGCAGCGTTTAACTCTTTGCCATTTCTCGTTGTCCCTGCTCTGTTAGCCTTTCACACAAACACATTAGTTATGTTACTCGTTGTTTCCTTCTGCTATTCTTTCAGTAAGTCTCAATCCCACCCATCTTCAATCAATTTAAAGTGCTATCATCTACCGATAAAGTAATTCTTCGCCCGAATCATCTGTAGTATATTTGCCTGACTTTCTACTTAGAACTGAGCCTCCATTGTGTGATATGCATATAACATGATCTCCGCTATCAACTCCAAACTCGATCACCCAAAATCAAGTGGCTTGTTGGTATTCCTGCAATTGTCCTTAAGAATTCTACCCCTGACCGTGTTATCATCAATTTCTTAAATAAATGCTTCGATGCTTTCCGGATTTTTTGGAAATCCTATTCTGTATCTGTCTATATCCCTGAGATGAGGTATTATGATTACTTGCATTATTTACATTATTTGGAATAAAAACTTTGGTTAAATCCAGTGACTAGACCCAAAACGTTTTGAGTTCAGTACCAGGCCATATCAGTGGTGAACCAAAACTTGGAGAGTTGAGTTAAAGGGAAATAAGTGAGACATCAAGAAGAGGTATGGCACGTGTAACTAGAACAATCTACTCCGGTGAACGAAATAAAGGGTTTGGTACGAAATTCCAATTACCTGACGAAGGCCGGAGCATACAACGGCCGAAACGCGGTGAATATGGCAATGAAGATGAGTATAACAGTCTGAATAATGTAAATAATGCAAGTAATCCTATTCTGGACTTCTCTCTGGAGAATCAGTTGTTCTTTTGGAATATCGACCTGTTAGGCTTCTATCTCAATTTAGAAATGTACTAGAGGTTCTAATAAACTCCGAATTAGTCAAGCATCTCACCACACAGTGATTTCTTTCAGGCAATCAGGCTTTCGCTTCTCTAGGTCCACCACCGATGTATTGGCAGTTGTTATTGAAAGATAATTATCATTAGATTAGAATTTGCTATTGCTTTTGATATTTCGAAGGCGTTTGATAGGATTTGGTGTGCTAGTTTTCTTCACGGAATGAAGGGTTTTATTGTTTTCGAATGTTTCTTCGATTTGATTCAGTCATTTTATCAAACCTTGTGACGAAAGTATCTGTCTATATTTCTGAGATGAGGTATAATGTACACTATTTACATTATTTGGACTATTGTCCTCACCTTTCTCGCCATGTTCATCACAACGTTACGGCCGTTGTACGCTCCGGCCTGCTTCAGGTGGTTGGAATGTCGAACTGAACCCTTTATTTCGCTCACTGGAGTAGATTGTTCTAGTTTCACGTGCAAGGACAGTGAGCGAAATAAAGGGTTTAGTTCAGCATTCTAACCACCTGAAGAAGGCCGGGGCGTACAACGGCCGAAACGTTGTGATAAATATGGCGACTTGTGATGAAAGTTGTCCCTAAATAGACATACTTCTAGATCCTTTTGCATTAATGCGGGCGTTCGCCAGAGCTCAATTCTTGGATACACTTTGTTACTTCATCAACACACTTCCTGGTATCATCAGTTCCGGACTCGCTATCTATGGGGATGACACAACTATTCACACTCATTCTTAATAGTTAATCAGTTTATCGAACATAGTCGCCATATCTAATCTGGCGCTTCTGCTCTATATCAAGATGTTCGTGATGAAATTTAAAGAATCGGCAGCGTTATCGGTCATAACCTGATATCTAGGCTTCAACCAATTTCCTACCGCCGAAACGTAATTTCCTTTTGCCTCTTCTATATTATTTTATAATAAATATTCTGATGAGCCTTCCTCGTTCACACCTTGATTCATGAATATAAGCGCTGTACTAGATTGGTAGTTAGGTCTTATAATTTCACTGTCGAAATTGCTAGATGTTACCGTAATTTCTATGCTAATTGTTTCTTCTTTCGTACTTCTCGCTTGTGGAATACTCTTCCAGTTTTTTGCTTTTCTGTCAATTGCGATCTTCAAAAAATTAAATTCAATGTCAATCGTCATCTTCTGTCTCCTTGAATGCCGTTGCCTTATTGCTCTTCCTGTATTTTTTTTTTTTTTTCATTGTTAGTAATTCCTTGCAGCTTAGTGGCTTTATTGCCTTTCTTGGGGTGAAATGATCAAAAGCAGACTGCAATTACTAAAATTCGAAATCCCTATATCCTTTTAATATATCTCAGATATGTCAATACAAGTGCCATTTTCGTTCCAATTTTCTTTAGAACGTCCTCGTGTACTGATCATGGATTTCTCAACATTTGTCTGAAGAAGCACAGATCTGTACTTTCCGTCCTCCATCTGTAAATAAATTGTTCATCTTCCACAGCGATGTATAGCTGGTCGCTCTGTCTACTAGGACGGCTATTGCAGGCGTTTTCTCAGGCGTATTTGTGTTTATTCAACACCCACAGAGCCCAACTGTGGCTTATCGTGCAACTATGCTGAGCATACCTTAGTTACAGTTTATGTGAGAGTGTGTGTAATCTAGCGTGATCAACAATTTGAACAGGGTCAGCACGTTCAAACCCTTGGTCACGATGGCATGTGACTTTGTGCTAGCACGGCCATTGACGGCACCCAACGGTTCCGTCTACAGAATTTCACTCACAAGGCTTGGGTCAACAAGTGGTATGGTTTTCAGGCACTTTCCGAAAGTTTTGGGATCGACCCTCCATCCGATAACATCAAGATGTCTCTTTCCCGACAAATCGCCTATGGTGAGATTCGAACTCGGGTCTTATTGTCAGAATGCGAATGTTCTAACCACTCGGCCACAGCTATACGAAATGATATATATGACATAGAAGTCCAGTATTCTTTTATTCTTTTCTAACTAAATGTTACTCTCTTAATTCTTTGTTTCGCTTCTGGATGGCATCTTTTGCCTTCCAGAGTGTCTTCGGTTTTCTGTGTCATATTTCCTGTCATCTGTTCCTTAAATGCGTAGATGCACTTATTCCTGATGTCGCAATTTCGAAACTCATACCTTTCGTTGTCTATCTTAATGACGACCAGACATTATGCGTTATTTTAGTTAATAGTCCTTTCATCTCGCTTTAAATGTCTATCCTGTGTAAGAGGTTTTAAATGCCCCTTCTGAGTCTATCAAACTTACTTTCTTCCGCATCTCTTGTATTTTTAAAATTATGGCCGCTGATGATAAGTGTCACTAAGTCTTCTAGATATCTTAGGATCATCTTGGTTGTAATCATTAAAGTCAACGACACTTTAAGTATTTGTTTAATAAACCATAATTCCGTTACATTAGCAACGCGTTCATTGATAGTTTTTAACAATTTAAGATATTAAGATGTAATTATTTTAAAATAGTTTCTGATGAATTTTTTTTATAGTAATTGTTGCAGCATACCTACGGACGATAATGGGTATGTCCTCATTCACATAAATATAGTAGTAAATACTGTATGTTTGTCTGCAGTTTGACATTCGTCTCCAGCTGTGCTGTTCAAACTCTCTGCCTCCGGGCAGAGAGGATCCCCAGACGAGGCTATGTCGAAGGGCAGAGTCTCGTCTCGGGAAACAGCTACCCGACTCCGTTTTATACGGGGTCTACGGAAAATTTTTAGCTGAGCCCACGGGCTCGGATACCCCACATTAAATTCGGCCTTGTGCCACTTCTGGCGGTTGCTAGATATCCTGCAATTGGAGATTCATTGTGGAATTCACTTGACGCCCATCCAGCAGCTGACTTCTTGTACGCGCCGCTGGTGAATCATATGTGTTATTCTTGTGGTAAGTATTTTCGTTCATTACCAAACTTCGTGTGATTATTCTATTCAGTAACCTTCTCTAGGATAAAACACTAATATTCACCCAATAAAAAGCCCAAGAGCCACTCAGATTAGATGATTATTTTGTGGCGTTGTATAAGTGTAAGAAAGAGCAAGTCCATGGGGTTATGCAGGAATGAAAAAACAATTTGAAGAGCTCAAGATTGTAGGGATTGGGAAAATATCCTGCCGGGGGTCTGCTTCACAAAGAAACTGTCCGAATGAAAGTTACTTCTTACTATAGGAATACAAAGGGAATGATGGCGATAAACCTTTGTGTACGTTGCAACGCGGGTCCCAGTTGTAATGGTCAGGAGTGGTGGTAGTACGTAACGTAACTTATAACGTAACACATGCCACAGAAACGGCGATAGAATAGTGAGACGTTCGCAAATTTACGTCTCTGGGAAACGGGTTGTTGGGCGGAAAATAATACATCACTCACAAGGCTGTCTAGTAGCTTTTGAATTCTAAGTTTTATAACTCAAGAATTCCTCAACGTTACCTATTTCTCTGATGTATTGTATTATTTACATTTTTCGAACTGGTGTCCTCATCTTCTTTGCAATATTCACAACGTTTCGGCCGTTATACTCTCCGGCCTCCTTCAGATTATTGGAATTTCAAACCGAACACTTTATTCGGTCCAGGCGCCATGCTACTTCCGGCTGTTTCAGTTATATCCCTTAACTCAACTCTCCAATTTTGTGGGTTCACCTCTGCTGTAGACTGGTAGTGAACTCACAAGTCTTTGTGTTCAGGCACTAACCAACGCACTGGGCTATGTGTCCTTGTGGACATCTGCATATGAATGTCTGGGATTTATAAACCTCATGTCTCAGCAACCATTTTTATCAGTGCTCATATTGTAATTTTTTTTATTTATTAATAAACCCTGTTTTGGAGATTTAAAAAATATCAAAGAAAGCATCTTCCTGTTACTTTCACCAAAAGTCCCTTTAGCTAACCAGGTGGGAGATATTTTTTCCTTAACCATAATTCAACAAATAAAACGTTCAATATTTTTACGCAGTAAATCTCAATTTAAGGCTAAGTAGCTGAAAGAAATGGCACATATTAATTTGCATATTTTATGAGAAACCACAAAACAATGTAACGAAACGGGGTGATATATGAGTATATGTTTTCTCACATATATACAATACGTGACATATTGATATATATATTAATGGACATTTCACAGTGCTTTAGTCATATACTTGTCAGGATGCCTTAGAAGAATGCGTTCAACTAATATACACTCTACTCTTTTCAGATAATACGTCTATATGTGAATATGTATATTGCTCTTATATTTTCATGAAATATGAAATATTTTCTCATTATAACAAGTAGGCAAATATTTTTTTTTTTTTAAAGTTCATTGGCTAATAAATTTGGGTTGTAAATATTAATTTTCTCTTTCTGTAAAATATAAAATTGGCTTCACACATACAACATATTTCCAAATTGTTTTAAATTTGCTATATTTATGGAAAAAGATTGTTTATGGTATAAGATCGTTTGTAAATATAGACAATGTAGATAAACTCATGATGATGGTTCTCAGTTTCACGTAAAAAGCGATCTTCAGCCTATAGGTGACGATCGATTGAAATTGGAAATCGAGAGTCACTTAGCAGACAATGTTAAATACGTATGTCTATATGCCTACTCACTAACACTTATTCTATCCTTCTTTCTCTGTCTCTTTCTCGCTCTCTATTTCTCTCTGTGTGTTTCTCTGTCTATCTCTCTTTCTGATTCACCCAGCGTAACTATAGTCGCACGCCAAAAAACGTGGGTACCCGTATATGTACTAATTAATACACACACACACACACACACACACACACACACACACACACACACACACACACACACACACATATATATATATATATATATATATATATATATATGTATGTATGTGTGTGTGTGTGTGTGTGTGTGTATTAATTAGTACATACACACACACACACACACACACACACACACACATATATATATATATATATGTATGTATGTGTGTGTGTGTGTGTGTGTGTGTGTGTGTGTGTGTGTGTGTGTGTGTGTGTATTAATTAACGTGGAGCTAGAGCGGTCTGCCCCAGTGAGCGAAATAAGGGGTTTAGTTCGACATTCCAACCACATGAAGAAGGCCGGAGCGTACAACGGCCGAAACGTTGTAATAAATATGGCGACAAAGATGAGGACAATAGTCCGAATAATGTAAATAATGTACATAATACCTCATCTCAGAAATATAGACAGATACTGAAGCAGGCCGGAGTGTACAACGGCCGGGACGTTGTAATAATTATGCTAAAAAAGATGAGGACAATAGTCCGAATAATGTAAATAATGTACATAATACCTCATCTCAGAAATATAGACGGATACTGAAGAAGGCCGAAGCGTACAACGGCTGAAACGTTGTAATAAATATGGTGGCAAAGATGAGGACAATAGTCCGAATAATGTAAGTAATGTACGTAATACCTCATCTCAGAAATAGCGACAGATTCTGAAGCAGGCCGGAGCGTGCAACGGCCGAAACGTTGTAATAAATATGGTGAGGACAATAGTCCGAATAATGTAAATAATGTACATAATACCTCATCTCAGAAATATAGACGGATACTGATGAAGGCCGAAGCGTACAACGGCCGAAACGTTGTAATAATTATGCTAAAAAAGATGAGGACAATAGTCCGAATAATGTAAATAATGTACATAATACCTCATCTCAGAAATATAGACGGATACTGAAGAAGGCCGAAGCGTACAACGGCCGAAACGTTGTAATATGGTGAGGACAATAGTCCGAATAATATAAATAATGTATGACATCGTAGTTCAACAGTTTTCATTTTGTTTTAACGATATTTAATGTTTCTTTTTGGTGCTTTGTTTAGCTTTTGAAAGTCATTTCATGCTAATCTAATACACCTTAAGCTTTAGGTGTTACATTTTCTATAAGTTATTAAACAGAGTTAGATTTCTCGGCCTGTTTGATTTGAACATCTCCATTTTGCATCTTGCATAATCATTTATTCCTTTTCCTGACAATCTCTGTCTTCTTAAAATTGGTGGTTAGTACATTCTTTCCTCTGATCCTTACTATCTTGTCTCGAAGTTCCTGCAGTTTCGTTCTGACCCCCCAAAACGCAGTGTCATCTTCTTATCTTAAGGTGTTAATGCATTGCCGCCAAATGAGAAATCCTGCTAAAACATCTAGTTCTCTCAACATTTCCCGGCGTTAACAGTTAAAACAAAAACCGGTGACAAGGTGCATGCCTGTCTTACCCGCATTTCTGCTTTGGTGGATTTTATTCATTTATTATCTATATGCAGGAGGTTTGCTCCCAGTACGTCTTCTGGATGATGCTAATATTTTTATCAGATTAGATTTTCTAGTAGTTAAATTGATTTTTTCGTAGTTCGAGGTTCTAGCGTGACAATCTGGACTTATGAATATATGTTTTCCATCAGGTGTATAAATCGCAGTGTTAGTTAGGCTACTGACTGCAGTGAATATTGAGTAATTATCGAGTGTTATTGAGTGATTCTCGAGTGGTTATTGATTCTCGAGTGATTATTGAGTGATTCTCGAGAGGTCATTAAGTGATTATCGAGAGGTCATTAAGTGAGTATCGAGTGGTTACTGATTATCGAGTGATTATCAAGTGATTATCGAGAGGTCATTAAGTGAGTATCGAGAGGTCATTAAGTGAGTATCGAGTGGTTACTGATTATCGAGTGATTACCGAGTGGTCATTGAGTGATTATCGAGTGGTTATTAAGTGATCATCGAGTGATTATTGAGTGATTATCGATGGTTATTGAGTGAGGATCTAGTGGTTAGTGATTATCGAGTGATTATTGAGTGATTATCGAGTGATTATCGAGTGGTCGTTGAGTGATTATCGAATGGTTATTGAGTGATTATCGAGTGATTATCGAGTGATTATCGAGAGGTCATTAAGTGAGTATCGAGTGGTTACTGATCATCGAGTGATTATTGAGTGATTATCGAGTGATTATCGATTGATTATCGAGAGGTCATTGAGTGATTATAGAGTGGTGATTGAGTGATTATCGAGTGATTATTGAGTGATTATCGATGGTTATTGAGTGAGTATCTAGTGGTTAGTGATTATCGAGTGATTATTGAGTGATTATCGAGTGATTATCGAGTGGTCATTGAGTGATTATCGAGTGGTCATTGAGTGATTATCGAGAGGTTATTGAGTGATTATCGAGAGGTTATTGATTAGTGAGTGATTATCGAGTGGTCATTGAGTGATTATCGAGAGATTATTGATTAGTGAGTGATTATCAAGTGGTCATTGACTGAGTATCAAGTGGTTAATGAATCTCGAGTGATTATTGAGTGATTATTGAGTGTTTCTTGAGTTGAACTATCCAGTAGAATTACTGAAAAATTATTTCGCGACAATGATTTGGGTTTTAATTCAGGATTTACCGGACGTTAAGAAGAGCCGCTCTACTAACAAGGTATGCACTGAAACGGTTAATTATCTTTGGTCTATTTTTACTTCTCTGTTCTTCTTAAGTATTTATTTGCGGTTGCAATTAAATACTGTTTTATTTTAACATCGATGTCTTGACTTATACTTAATTATTAACAGCCATCGTACGTCATAAAAGTAGTCTAGGAAACATGTATACGACCTTCTGCATTTTTATTGCTTCCATTGATATTTCGATAATAAATTTTACATTTCTTGTTACAGTGTCTTTATTGAAATCACTTCATTATTTTCATGTTTTTCATCTTGTCGTATAATTTCCTACTTTAGAATTTTAGGTCATAGCACTCCTATGGCGATGCATATTTCTTGCCATTTGTATTGAAACTTAATAATTTACAGTGTGCCGTAAAACGTTTTTCTCCGTGTTTTGTGCTGTAGGTGCGTATACTACTTTTATACATATTGACAGATGACAATATACCAGAATATATTTCTTCATGCCTTCATCTCATACGAGGCCTAGTCATCTTTCATGTTTATTTCTGCACGCATAGATGATCCCGTGAACAGCTTTTCTTAAATCTCCATTGTACTTCCGGCTTGATATTTTCTAGTTGGTAATATTGATGTAATGTCCTTACGTTCCAGATCCATAATACTGTTTTCTCTGTTTCAAACAGTTTCTGGATGACGGTCCAGAGATCATACTGGTTATTACGATAAACCACATCCGGCAGCAAGACATCCGATCAGGAGGTTTTGAGGAACGTGGAACCACCTCCTAATTATTGTTGTTCCCGGATTTCCCTGACCCATGGTGGTAGCATCTGTTAGGGTCAAATAGTTAGCCACCAAATCGGGGTCAAACATATATATATATGTATATATATAAAGAGATCGATATTTAGATACATATGAAAAGAATGATATGGATACAGCTATTCATATGAAATATAAACGTGTATATATATATATATATATATATATATATATATATATATATAGAGAGAGAGAGAGAGATAGATAGATAGATAGATAGATAGATAGATAGATAGATAGATAGATAGATAGTAGTGTAGGACAAAAGTAAAAGAAATTCCCATACAATACCTTTATTTCCGTTGAAGAACAAATGCCTAGTCCTTCTATATGGCTATGCCTTTCTGGTTTCTTTTAAAGATCTTCACAATTTCGGTAAAGAAGCATTATTGTTATTCTCGAAGACATGTCTGCACCGCTTGTTTTTTTGGGCACGCAACGTGCTCAAACTTTACCTCGTTACCATGGGCCATGTCGTGTGCAGATCCAGAGCTAATACCCACAATTACAGCACCTTGTAGTAATGTGATTGTTCGGTCTCCTCTGATCAAGATATCCTCTCCCTGTATGTGTTCATCCGTGCGCGATGTTGACGGGCGACTAGATCTTCTTTCGTACTTGACACTTATTCTTTCCGTTTGAAAACGCTCTATCCATTCATACCTCTTATGATATACTGCGCCAACATCTGGCGAGGGATTTCCGGATGTTTGAAAATTACGGTGTTTTGTTATTTTCTGGAGTAATCGCTGAGTAGAGCGTCCATACATCTCACCTTGTTTTGACCGCGGGATTTCAAAATTGCGTTTACATTAAGTAGTAGTAGCTAAATAAATTGAAGAAGGAACGGACTTTTGAGCGTAGCAGAATTTGTTATGTCAGAAGATGCAAAATTTCAGAGAAATAATTGGTAAAAAAAGGTTATTTTACGAAAACATTGCCGCAAATTGCAAAATGAAAACATTTCTTTGCTAATCCCAAATATTGGAACGTTTAATGGATAAAGCTTTGAAAAGAGAAATGATATAAAGACGGGAATCTCTTTTCTATAGATTTTCTGACTCAAATGACGAAAAGATTGCTACTCAAAGAACGCAATTTTGGGAAAACAATTCTGCGCTTTTTCTTGAATTAACAAAATTTTGAAAGAATAAGTTTGCAGAAATAAATGGCAAGAACACATAGCAAAAGGAAATGAAATTTTAAAAAAGCCAATATTAAAATAAGGGAAGATAATTTGATGATAAAGAAAGGAAATTATGGGAAAGAAGGAAAAGAAATACAGAGGAAGCTTCTATTGATTAAACATGAAGACGTGTAAAAAATGGCTGCATTAGATAGATAGATAGATAGATAAATAGATAGATAGATAGATAGATAGACAGATAGATAGATATGAACAGACTCGGATAAGATAGATAGATATATAGATAGATAGATAGATAGATAGATAGATAGATAGATATGAACAGACTCGGATAAGATAGATAGATAGATAGATAGATAGATAGATAGATAGATAGATAGATATGAACAGACTCGGATAAGATAGATAGATAGATAGATAGATAGATAGATAGATAGATAGATAGATAGATACTAAATGAATCTCACCATGGTCGATTTGTCATAGTTGCAATATAAACGACAACTGGGCTCTGTGGGCGTTTGTCAGGAAGGACACTTCTGATGTTATCGGACTGGAGGGATCGATCCCAGCGTGCAGCACCTTTGGAAAGTGCCTGAAGACAATAAAACGGTTTGACCAAAGCCGTTTGAGTGAAATTTGGTAAACGAAACCCTTGGGGACCATCTATAGCTGTGCTAGCACGAAGTCCCATGTCATCCTATCCGAGAGCTTGAGCGTGCTGGTCTTGTTCAATAGTTGATCAAGCTAGAATTTTCCCAGAACCTGTAACTAAGGTCTGCTTAGCATAATTGCAGTATAAGCCACAAGTGGGGCATGTAGGTGTTGAATAAACACAAATGCGCCTGAGCAAGCGTCTGCAATAGGGATTGGCTAGTCGCGTTAGTAGACGGGTAACCTCGAATAAGAGTGACCAGATAGGTAGATACGAAGTAAGTGAGATAGATAGATAGATCACATCAATTTACAGTTGAATTGGATATATATATATATATATATATATATATATATATATATATATATATATATATATATATATATATATATATATATAGTTTCTTTTCTCGCTGTTTTCGTTTGTGGCCGGCCCCATGCATTCCAGCCCACTTTATTATGTAAAAATGTAAATGCAATGTCAATCGCTATCTACTGTCTTCCTGATTAATCTTTGTTCTTCCCGTTGATTATTAATATTTATGTTCCTAATTCTTCCGCACCCTGTAACCTCTTGTGTCTTAGTGGCTTTACTGCCTTAAATGGGGTGAACCGATTAAAACAAAAATCCGAACATAAATAGATAGATAGATAGATAGATAGAAAGAAGAAGAAGAAGAAGAAGAAGAAGAAGAAGAAGAAGAAGAAGAAGAAGAAGAAGAAGAAGAAGAATGTGGATATGACAGGGGAGGAGGAGGGGTGAAGAAGAAGAAGAAGAAGAAGAAGAAGAAGAAGAAGAAGAAGAAGAAGAAGAAGAAGAAGAAGAATCCCGCTCGAAGAAAACTATAAAGAGTTAGGAAGAAATAAAATGAACGAAGAATGAAATAACTTTAAAAAATGGTTGATAGTAAATGAACGTCAACAGATTGAGAAATTGGTACGATATGTTAAAGTAGACAGTGCAGTTGAATAAAGAATTGTATAAGCAACTGTGGAGATACAATGAGAAGATAAAAAGACTCGGGGTTATTGTAGAAGACAAGTACGAAGCATTAGGAAGAAAAATAATGATGGGGTAGGTGAGAAACTGATCGAGTAGAAGAAGAAACTAAGTGATAAAGGGTTTAGAAAGAGAGACGAGTGAAGAAGAAATGATCAGGAGGAGGAATGAGTTTGAAGAAAGGAACTAATCTGAGCTATGAGAATAAGAGGTAAGAACGAAATATTGAATGAAAAAGAAAGTGAAGAAAGAAAATACGCAGAAGAGAAAGAAAAGAAAATAAGAACGGAAGATGGTAAAGAAGAAGAAGAAGAAGAAGAAGAAGAAGAAGAAGAAGAAGAAGAAGAAGAAGAAGAAGAAGAAGAAGAAGCAGAAGAAGAAGAAGAAGAAGAAGAAGAAGAAGAAGATGACAGGGAAGAAGAAGAAGAAGAAGAAGAAGAAGAAGAAGAAGAAGAAGAAGAAGAAGAAGAAGAAGAAGAAGAAGAAGGATATGACAGGGGAGGGGGAGGGGGAGAATAAGAAGAAGGAGAAGAGGAGGAGGAAGAAGAATGAGGTGGCAGAATAGAAAGAAGGACAATTAAGTGCATAAAGAAGAAGTAAAGATACAGGAGGAGAAGGAGGAGAATGGAGAATAAAAAGACGAAGCAGATGGAGAAGGATGAATATAAAAACAAGGAGAAAGGAAGAGGAGGATGAAAGATAAGTAGGAGGAAGAGCAATAAGAGAAACAAAAGGGAGGAGGAGGAGGAGAAAGAAGAAGAAGAAGAAGAAGAAGAAGAAGAAGAAGAAGAAGAAGAAGAAGAAGAAGAAGAAGAAGAAGAAAGCTGAGGAGAAAAAAGGGCAGATCGAGAAGAAAAGAGAAGAAGAAGAGGTAATGAAGAAGAAAAAGTAGGAGGAAGAAAGAAGAGGAATAGGAAGACGGAGAAGGAAGAGGGAATGGAGAAGGCTCAAGTATAAAAGAAGAGGAGGAATAACAAAAACAGGGAAAAGATGATGATGAAGAAGATGTAGAGGAAGACTAAGGCGGAGGAGCAGGCGGAGGAAGAACAAGAAGAAAAAGGAGGATGACAAGCACAAAGAGAAAGAAGAAGAAACAGAAAAGATGCAGAATAAGAAGACATAGGAAGGAGGAAGAATAAAGTGAGGGAGAATAAAAAGGAGTAAAGAAGAAGAAGAAGAAGAAGAAGAAGAAGAAGAAGAAGAAGAAGAAGAAGAAGAAGAGGACGAAGGAATAACAAGGGAGTGGAGCAAGAACGTAGAATTATAGCGAGTATGAAAAGACTGATGAAAAAGTAGCAATAAAATGCGAAGAAGGAAAGTTTTGAGTCTAATGTGGGCAGAAAGTAGAGTCATTTTTCGATTAAAGTTGAAGCCAAATTCTGTGAGAGATTGCACATAAAAGAGGAACTAAGGCACGAATCGGAAAGCGGCGTTGAGTCGAGGCGTTTGCGTAAGTCAAAGCCCCGCACCCCCGCCCAGAAGATGTAACGAGGTATCAACAAGGAAGCGGTAAGTAAGAAAGTCGATAACAAAAGTCACAAAAAGGATGCAGCGATAAAAAAGATAAAAAGTGACAGATAAGAAGCAACAACTGTGAGCTAAATCTCCCCGAGGTCCGCCATGATCTCCCGTGCTGGGACGGTGACACGCAAGCCAACCTGACTTCAAAAACCCCAACCAGGGTTCGGGGTTTCAAATAAATACCCAATATGGAGCATAGTTAAAGAAAGTCGCCAGTGACGTTTTTGTGGGTTGCTTTGAGGCGATAAGTAAAACAGAAGAAGAAGAAGAAGAAGAAGAAGAAGAAGAAGAAGAAGAAGAAGAAGAAGAAGAAGAAGATCATCAACAACAACAAGAAGGAAAAGAAGAAGAAGAAGATCATCAACAACAACAAGAAGGAAAAGAAGAAGAAGAAGAAGAAGAAGAAGAAGAATAACAACAACAATAAGAAAAAGAAGAAGAAGGTGAAGAAGAAGGAGAAGAAGAGGAAGAGGGAGGAATAGCAGGAGGAGAAGAAGAAGAACCAGAAGAACAAGAAGAAGAAGAGTAGGAAGAGGAGGAGAGGAAGGCGAAGAAGAAGGAGAATAAGGTGTAGGAAGCGCAGGAGGAGAAAAAAGAAGAACACGAAAGAAGAAGAATAATAAGATGGAGGAGCAGCAGCAGCAGCAGAAGGAGAAGAAGATGGAGGAGCAGAAGAAGAAGAAGAAGAAGAACAAGAAGAAGAACAAGAAGATGTTATTTGGAATAAGATGAAAAGCTTACACCACCCGCACATTCAAACTTACAGCACCTGGTATTCGCAAGCGGTTATTCATCTAGTTACAGTCCAGACACGACGTTGCTTAACTTCAGTGATCGTATGGGAACCGATGTAACAATGTGATATGGTCGCAAGCCTATAAGAAAGAGTAGGACAAGAAATGAAAATCAATTGTTTAGCAAAAACGAAGAAAATATTTCGGGAAACTTGAAAAACAGTCAGAAAGCGAGATTTTATTTAGAGAGCCGTGTTAATACCGTAAATGAGGGTCTTGCCAATAATCAGTAGAGTACAAGGAAGGACAAAAGGAAGGAAGGAAGAAGAAGAAGCAAGAGTAGCAGCAGCAGAAGAAGAAGCAGTAGAAGAAAAGCAGAACCAGAAGTAGCAGAAGAAGAAGAAGACGAAGCAGAAGAAGCTAAAGAAGAAGAAGGAGAAAAAAAAGAAGCAGCAGCATCAGCCGGAGCAGCAGCAGCAGAAGAAGAAGAGAAGCAGACAAGTAGAACCAGAAGTAGGAGGGGAAGAAGAAGAAGAAGAAGAAGAAGAAGAAGAAGAAGAATAAGAAGAAGAAGAAGAAGAAGAAGAAGAAGCAAGAGTAGCAGCAGCAGAAGAAGAAGCAGTAGAAGAAAAGCAGAACCAGAAGTAGCAGAAGAAGAAGAAGACGAAGCAGAAGAAGCTAAAGAAGAAGAAGGAGAAAAAAAAGAAGCAGCAGCATCAGCCCGAGCAGCAGCAGCAGAAGAAGAAGAGAAGCAGACAAGTAGAACCAGAAGTAGGAGGGGAAGAAGAAGAAGAAGAAGAAGAAGAAGAAGAAGCAATAGTAGCAGCAGCAGAAGAAGAAGCAGTAGAAGAAAAGCAGAACCAGAAGTAGCAGAAGAAGAAGAAGACGAAGCAGAAGAAGCTAAAGAAGAAGAAGGAGAAAAAAAAGAAGCAGCAGCATCAGCCGGAGCAGCAGCAGCAGAAGAAGAAGAGAAGCAGACAAGTAGAACCAGAAGTAGGAGGGGAAGAAGAAGAAGAAAAAGAAGAAGAAGAAGAAGAAGAAGAAGCAAGAGTAGCAGCAGCAGAAGAAGAAGCAGTAGAAGAAAAGCAGAACCAGAAGTAGCAGAAGAAGAAGAAGACGAAGCAGAAGAAGCTAAAGAAGAAGAAGGAGAAAAAAAAGAAGCAGCAGCATCAGCCGGAGCAGCAGCAGCAGAAGAAGAAGAGAAGCAGACAAGTAGAACCAGAAGTAGGAGGGGAAGAAGAAGAAGAAAAAGAAGAAGAAGAAGAAGAAGAAGAAGCAAGAGTAGCAGCAGCAGAAGAAGAAGCAGTAGAAGAAAAGCAGAACCAGAAGTAGCAGAAGAAGAAGAAGACGAAGCAGAAGAAGCTAAAGAAGAAGAAGGAGAAAAAAAAGAAGCAGCAGCATCAGCCGGAGCAGCAGCAGCAGAAGAAGAAGAGAAGCAGACAAGTAGAACCAGAAGTAGGAGGGGAAGAAGAAGAAGAAGAAGAAGAAGAAAGAAGATGAAGAAGAAGAAGAAGAAGAAGAAGAAGAAGAAGAAGAAGAAGAAGAAGAAGAAGAAAGAAGATGAAGAAAAGATGAATCATAGACGAAGAGGTAAAAGATGCTTTTCTACATTCTCTTTCCTTTTTTGGAAGAGTATCGAACGAATCGCGAAAAATGATCCGAGAAGACAAACCAAATGAAGTTATACAGGTCATAGAAAGAAAATAACATCAACAAAAGAGGAAGAACATGAAAGTAGATTTTTTGCAGAGAGGACACAAAAATTTGTCGAAGTAAAACAAACAAAAGGAAAAAGGAAAGAAGTGTCGTCACTAATAAAGTGAAAAACCAAAAAGAAAAAAAAGTCACGACAAAGTAAAAAAAGAAAGAAAGAAAAGATTAATTAATCAAAAGTCGATCCTCTGATTCAACATTCGCCACAGTTGGGCAAAAATTCAGACATTATCACATGGCCGCTATTTTGATTCCCGCGTAGGATTTCGTGTGGAAATGAAATTTGTGAGACCATGTTTACCGGAAACGGTCGCAGTGTCGAGACGAAGAGAAAGAGGTGACAGGTAAAGTCGCAAAAACACACACGCACACACAAATACATAGAGAGTGGAGGTTCTTTTCCAAAGAAAAAATCCTGGAGAGATAGGCATTTTTCTTCTATTTTCTTTTCTCTTACGACATGCGTTGCTTGCTGGGCAAGAGAAATTTCTATGTAATGCCGCTAACGCGCCCTGTATTCTTCTTCTTTCGTTCGTGTTCCTTTTGGCTTGATATCAATCAAAAGACGGATCCAAGGGCGGTCATTGAAAAGCGTGCATATGTACGTCCACGGCTTTTCGTGACCCGCGGTATGCCTCGCATGGCCTGGTGTGGCCAATAGATAATCAGACTATTCGTTCTACCTGTCCTCTACTCCCCTGCCGTTTTCTTTCACTGAAGGAAACGATCGAAGAGATAAGCCCGTAACAAACTTTCTTTCTTCCTACACAGAAGAGTGACCGTTTCCCGGTAGTCCATTGAACTGACTGGTAACTGACCTCCTGTTTGAATAATTACGCTTTGGCAATCAAACAAGTCATTTCCTTGACGAAAACTTGGAAAATTTTGTCGTGATACGTTGATATCGTGGCGTGACTTCCGGCATAACAGTACTGCTGCTACTACTACTACTACTACTACTAATAATAATAATAATAATAATGAAAATAAGACAAATAAATAAATATATTTATTTATTTGTCTTATTTTCATTATTTGAAAAAAATGAGGAAAATTAAAACTACACTTGTAATATATACAGAGTATAATAATTGGAAAGTCGCTTACGATCAAAAAGTTACAGACAAGAAAATCAGCTAAATTCTTGGCAACACGTGTTTAAAGAATTTTTTTTTAAAAGAAAGTATTGTGAAACTGCTGAATTACTCCCGAAGCTATGATCACTGTAAAGACAATATGCGCAGTTTACATATTAATTAGGAATCAGTATCTGGATTTTGGCAAAGAGATAGCATATTTTAGTAATTTACGTTGCTAAAGGTCTTGGGTAATGACTTGATAAGGGATTGTACTAAACAAAATTCAAGAAAATGAAATAGCAATAATAATAATAATAATAATAATAAGTGATTTCGTCAGTGGCTACGTAGTGCAGGGTTGAAAGCTGAAACTGAAGGTTTTATCCTTGCCGCACAGGACCAATGCTTGTCAACTAGGAATTATCTAGCACATATACTAAAATACTGTGTTTGCCCAAGATGCAGATTCTGTGATAAATATCCAGAAAACATTGATCATCTTATATCGGGTTGCACGATATTGGCACCCACTGAATATAAAACCCGGCATGACAGAGTGGGCCAATATCTGCACTGGAAAATTTGCAACTTCTATAGGAAGGAAACTGGAAGAAACTGGTACGACCACCCTACCCCGGTTACGGAGATAGGACCTGTTACAATTCTGTGGGACTACACAATACACACTGACAGAACAATCAAAGTCAACCGCCCAGACATTGTTATTAAAGACTACAAACAAAATAAGTGCCTCCTTATTGATATGGCAGTCCCTGCAGACTGCAATGTATCTTTGAAGATATTCGAAAAACTGTCAAAATACAAGGACCTTCAAATAGAAATCTCAAAAATGGGGCACATGGGAACATCAACAATTCCTGTTGTAGTTGGAGCCCTTGGACTGGTTGGAAAAGATCCCAGTAGGCTGATTGAAAGGATCCCTGGAAGTCCATGCCTCAAAGTGATACAAAATATTGTTCTGACAAGTACAGTCCACACTTTACGAAGGGCTTTATCTATGTAATTATTTTTTTATTTTATTTCATTATTTTTTTTGCAGTGGAAAGTTTCATGATGCCATTTCTAACCTTAGGTCCCTGGGCGGGACCCGGAAAGAAATGTGTAAACGCCAGATATCAAAGGAAATAATAATAATAATAATAATAATAATAATAATAATAATGTTCAAAAAACTATCAAAATACAAGAACCTTGACATCGAAATCTCAAATATTTGATGCATGCGGACAATAATTTCGGTTGTAGTTGGAGCCCTCGGATTCATTGGGAAATGATAAACTGATGGAAGGTATCGTACTCAGAGGTGCAGCTCACATATTACGAAGGACTTGATATATGTAAAGTATGTGTGATTTTTATTTTTTAACAAAACGACATGAAGCAATTTCTGACCTTCGCACTCTGGTTGGGATCCGGAAGGAAATGTGTTTACAACAGAAATGAAATGAAATAATAAAAATATAGTTAAGTTGTACAAAAAAAAAAAATGTCTTCGTAAAAAATTGTCGGAGTTAACTCCTCCTTAATTGTCTAAATATTTCACTAGGGCACGCTCTCCCTTCACTATAAATACTGGGCGATTTCACGCCTAGTTCTCTTTTGACTTTGCATTTCAGCGGACGCATTTAAAAATATGATCTCTCGTAGAGATTTGCGTTTTTGCTCACTTGCGGGAAAACGCCATGAAATACACATACACGTACGTACGAACTTTCAACAAAATACAATATCTTTGCGTTCACACACAAACACAAATGTTGATGTCTTTGTCACTTGTAAATTTGTTGTTTAATACGTATATTTGTTGATATATATATATATATATATATATATATATATATATATATATATATATATATATATATATATATATATATATATATCCGTCTTGTTTGTTTTCTTTACATCTTCGGTTGGACTCAACTTGAGACAGCATTGTTCTTGTAGGTGGACCTTCTAGCAGGAATAAACAGCACGTGTTCCAAATTTAACTACACGCTAACCCACACGGTCCCGCTACAAAATGAAATACGGTAATATTTATTTTATGTTATTAGACGTATTTTGGTCAAATTTAATCTGATAATAGATATATGCGCGAAATAGGGAAATGTTACCCTACGAGAGAGTGTTGTGTTTACGTGGCCAATGTATATATTTGAAGAGAATGAGCAAGGGAAAACGATAGTTGATGTATTCATATAAAGATATCTAAATTATCGTGAAATAAGTCCATTGCCTCATTTTAATTTCAAATTTCTTATTCCAATTGTGCAAACGAGTGTCACTGAACTGACATTGGTTACAGAAAATATGATCTCTAGAAATGTATTTCAAACACTCGAGTAAAGATTTATAGAAAAGCAAGGAGAGAACACGGAAGAAATTATGAATCGAGGGACAAGCGTCCAATGAAATATCTGTCTTAATTTTGCCTAAACCACAAGCGGTCCCTTCTCCGTCATCAGTTTAACGGTAATGAGCCCGCAGTCCGAACGTGCCCGTGGAAAGCTGACTGCCCAGGCCCTTAATTAATGGACGGTCCTGTCCAACGCCGGCACTCGTAATGGCCGCTAATTTACGACAGTTGGTTTTTCTCCTTTCCATATTATTTCACCGACCGCACAGCGAGAAACCCCGACATGATGCGATAAAAGATTTCGTAAATGTAGCGGGCGATCAGCCGTTAAGCCTGGATGGAAATGGGAATGAATAGGAGAACGTCTTGTGAAGGTGTAAAATAGATCGACAGAAAGAAAGACCGGTAAAAACGGGTGAGAAGAAGGTGGTAGATAGATAGTAATTGAGAGAAGGAGAAAGAGAGAAAAAGAGAGAAGAGGTAGAAAGGCATTGTCTGAAGTGCAGATATTGCATGAATAACAAATACGAGACATAATGCTATTCTATATAATAGGGAGAGAGAAAATTGTGGAGAACAGGATTTTGGTTTATGATAACTTCAGAAAAAATGGTCGTAGGAATACCATTATAAGTTTTCTTTTTTTATTAGTAATTGTGATTTTAAATTTTAGTTGCTTTTCCATGTATCAGCACAGATTGTTATATTAACGCCATTTGTAAACCGAACTACTGGGAAATAAAAAAAAAGACCGGTTTTCAGAAAGGCCTGAACTCGTACCCAATTTACGTTGAGAGGCCTGCTTTTCAATCTCAACCAGCTTATGTTCAAATTACGTTGAAAATCACCCGTTCTTGTTCGATACTTAAATTAAGCAGCGTCGGGCCCGCTCAATATTTTGAACTTCTCAGAATACCGATAACTGTAAACAACCTCGTGCAATCCAAAATATGCTTCAGCTTAAAATAACGCACAACAGCGTTTAAACCGTATATAAAAATAAATCAATTAATTACAGTTATTTCACCATATATGTTTTACGATTGGCAGAGAAGCAATTACCACAACCTTGTAAAATCTCGCTTTATTATTTACTGGTTGCTCCGCATCATATAATATGTGATTGTGTTCCATTGCACGGGATTTAGAAGCTAAAAGAAAGGATGTGAATTCAATTTTTAACCGGAGATTATTCTTTATTATACATTCACTTTATATAATAGCGGAAGTAGAATAAAGATGTGAGTAGCTGAAATGGAAAATAACTGAAAATCATGATGAATGAAATGCGAGTAAAAGATAATTATGGTCGACAATGATTCATCTAATAAATAATGCAAACGCGAATAATTGATTGATTTGTTTTTTAAGGTTTACCAACCTTTTGGGGTTTATTTAAAGATAAAGCACATTTAGGATTATGAGAATAATGATTAGTTGGCGAGGGAATATTGCATTAATATTTTTAGAGAAGAAAATCGATTTGTTCGGATACAACACTTACTATTTAACCCATAGGTGAGGGGTGGACATGAATTTATACATTTTGCAAATTTATTTGCGCATACGCAAACGAAGCGGCTTGAATTTGAAGTCGGCTTTCTGATATCTGATGATGAGCTGTTGTCTTTGAATCATCTCAAGTGTGAAGAGACATGCTGGAAATAGAGAAGAGCAGTTTCACTTTGAGTTAAAATATTTGGTTTGAGCACAAACTATCAAATAGAACATTCTGAAAAATGAACGATGAAAGATGAGGAAAAAAATAGAGATCAAATATAAAATATGGTGACTATATATATATATATATATATATATATATATATATATATATATATTTATATATATATGTATATATGTGTATATATATATATATATATATATATATATATATATATATATATATATATATATATATATATATATATATTATATATATATATATATATATATATATATTCAAACCTAATGAACCAGACAAACTTACCAAGGTTTCATTTAGGCAGATCGTCAGGGTCCCCTTTCAGTTATTTGAATAAATTTATACCCCATCCCCCACGGTGTCGTTTTTTCTTTTCTTTTTCTTTTCTTTTTTCCTTGGTCACGTGGTGTTGTCTTGGTTGTCGCCTATATATACGCCGTTTGCTTTTGCCTCTTTAGACAGCTGACCCTGACGATCTGCCTAAGTGAAACCGTGGTAGGTTTGTCTGGCTCATTAGGTTTGACTAGGTTTGCTCTACGTTTGTATCGAGCTCTTTAGTTAGTTGTTTACTCGTATCGTGGTTTATTCTTTGGGCCTTGAACCTGTATTTGTGCGATTATTTTTGACAGACTTTCATGTTCCTGGCTCTTTCTTTTTTAAAACTTTTTTCCCTTCGAGATTGTCTTGGCTATTGTTAAATCAAGAATTCGAAGGTTTTTCGACACGAGTATAGTTACCTATATATATATATATATATATATATATATATATATATATATATATATATATATATATATATAGGGTGACCCAAAAAACGGGAACTATTTAACAATCCAATAAAACCAAGAATGATGGAAGAAAAATATTTAATTCATAGTAATTGAAACCTTAAAACATGCCATTTAAGAAACAATGATGGAATTTACTTTTTTTTAAAATTACGTCCTGTAGATGGCGTCCTCCTGTACGAATGCATTCTTGAAATCTGCTGTTGAGATTCCTCATTGACTGCTGCAACATCTCAGCTGGGATACTGTGAATTTTATTCTCGTTACTAAAATGGCGAAATGTTTACTTGCTCAAGGTCACTGTCTCGCAGTGTTGCCACTTGCTCATGTCTGTGTCGAAACTGTTAAATGTAGCCGTCTCTTATACTCCAATACCCTCATGTCCCGCACTTCTCGCCTGTGGAACTTCCCCATGCTTTTCCTGTTTCCCTGATAGCTATAATCTGAAACTATTCAAATATAATGTTAATCGACGTCTCCAGATGCCCTGATTTATCCCCTATCCTTCTCTTCATCTTTTCCTCTATCACTCCTCTTTGCTCTCGCTCCAACTCTCTGTAACCCCTTGCGTGCTAGTGGCTTCCCGCCTTGCTTGGGGTGAAACGCTTAAACACACACACACACACACACACACACACACACACACACACACACACACACACACACACACACACACACAATCAGTGTCATTCTGTTT
>OZ038482.1:126068231-126073231 GCA_964036315.1 Acanthosepion esculentum | reverse complement strand
CATTAAAGTTTTATTACATTTTAATGCTAACCCCCTTTCTAGTCGTATTTTCACATTATACCTAGACTTTATATAATGAATGTTTTACTAATGTTACCCGTAGTAAATGGTGTGTTATGTTAGGCCGAGTCTCTGCAGTAACATAAATGTCTTCTCAGTATAATAGCCCTTTCCATTAATGCTACCCACTCTATTGTGTCTACACTTTCTCTACTTATCCGGATTTATAACAGCTACCTTGAGACCTTTTCTATTGCCACGTATCGACTGGCACAACTATCACTTTCATGTTCAACGACATCTTTTTGGTAAGGCTAATACATATACATATATATATATATATATATATATATATATATATATATATATATATATATATATATATATATATATATATACATACATATATATATATATATATACATATATATATATATGTATATATATGCATCCATATATATATATATATATATATATATATATATATAT
This sequence comes from Acanthosepion esculentum, assembly GCA_964036315.1. Lineage (NCBI taxonomy): Eukaryota > Metazoa > Mollusca > Cephalopoda > Sepiida > Sepiidae > Acanthosepion > Acanthosepion esculentum. Next base: position 126,072,742 of record OZ038482.1, on the reverse strand, counting down.
ATATATATATATATATATATTAGATGAATCATTCATACAAAAAGCAGATAGTGAAGTTAATGATATAAATGGCAAGAATCACTCTCGAAAATCAATATTAGTATAAACATTTGGGTGTAATTGAAGCACATCATCAAATTGGGGTTTAACAATGTGAATGGTGGGGATGGCCCTGAAAAGGGGACTTTATAATAATAAATAATATTATTGCAATAATTTAAACTATTTTTTATTAAAGTTTTTATGAAATATATATATGCAAGACCAGATAGTAAATAGTAAAATGTTGCTGAGTGTTATAATGGACAGGAAGTAGTGGAGAGCCATTGTCGCAAACAATTTGAACTCAAAACTATCACACTAAAATCATGGAAATCGGATGAAAACTGTGGAAACACATAAACACCATTCGATTACACACACATATATAGGAGGGTCATTCAATAAATAAGGTGAATTTCTCGGTATAAGGACTTCTAATACAGATAGAAGCTTACATTTTTAAACAATTTTCAACGTAGTCTCCCAGCACTGTCACACACTTTTCCCATCTGTGCACAAGCTTCCGTATTTCCTCAGTGTAAAAATCTTTCGACTGATGTCTCAGCCAGTCGCTCACAACACTTCATCGTCACTTTTAAACTTCGTGCCTCTCGTGAACGCTTTCAAGGGACCAAACAGGTGAAGGGGCAAGGTCTGGGCTGTAAGGGGGATGAGGGAGCAGTTCCAAGCCCAGATCGTTGTTGTTCTGCACCGTTTGGGCTGCTGTGTGAGGCCTTGCATTGTCATGATGCAAGATGACTCCTTCTGACTCATGACCCCTGTGTTTGTCCCAACAGATAAGCTCAAAGTGCTTGCAATGTCATCCACTGTCACCCTTCTGTCAGACTGAATGACGTCATTGACTGATTCGATCACCTCAGGAGACCTCACTTCTGTAGACCTCCCAGGCCTGTCTTCATCCTCAACACTGCTCCGTCCTTCTTTAAACAATTTAGCCCACTTGTAGACAATTACTTTGGCTGAAACATGTGGCACCATACACAGTTGACATTCTTCACCAAGAACCAACAATGTGTCTTCTACAAGAACAAACAATATGACTTGTCCAAGAACCAGCAATATGTCTTCTCAAAGAACCAAAAATGTGCCTTTTTCATGAATCAACATTATGTCTTCTCCATGGACCAACAATATGTCTTCTTCAAGAACAAAGAATATGCCTTCGCCAAGTACCGACAATGTGTCTTCTTCAAGAACCAACGATATATCTTCTCCAAGAACCAGCAATGTCTTCTAGAACCAAACATATGACTTCTCCAAGAAACAACAATATGTCTTCTCCAAGAAACAGCAATACGTCTGCTGCAATAACCAAAAATATATCTTCTCCAATAACTAAGAATATATCTTCTCCAAGAAACAACAATATGTCTTCTTAAAGAACAAACAATGTCTTCTTCAAGAACCAACAATATGTCTTCGACAAGAACCAACAATGTCGCCTCCAAGAACCAACAATATGTCTTCGACAAGAACCAACAATAGGTATTTTTCAAGAACCAAAGATATGTGATCTCCAAGAACCAACAATATGTCTTCTTCAAGAACAAACAATATGTCTTCTTCAAGAAACAACAATATGTCATCTTCAAGAACCAACAATGTCGCCTCCAAGAACCAACAATATGTCTTCGCCAAGAACAAACAATATCGCCTCCAAGAACCAACAATATGTCTTCGCCAAAAACCAACAATATCGCCTCCAAGAACCAACAATATGTCTTCGCCAAGAACCAACAATGTCGCCTCCAAGAACCAACAATATGTCTTCGCCAAGAACCAACAATGTCGCCTCCAAGAATCAACAATATGTCTTCCCCAAGAACCACGATGTCACTGTTTTTGATACTAATATCAACTTGCGTCTATTATCATTTATCTGACATTAGTTAACTATACCTACTATTTTCCTATTCATTCTATGCATCCAATGTAGCTCTGAATTCTTCAATAAAAATAACTATGAAGAAATCGTTATACATGTACATCTTAAATCTAAATGATTTGTACTTAAAGGTGTTACGTTTGTTCTTGATTGTCTGATTTCCTTCTCCGTCGTCTATTCACAGTTCTGGTTTAAAAAGAAGTCGCGATTGCGCAAGTCACGTGACATAAGGGTTTGTACGAGCTAACACAACCTCCCGCCACTTCTAGGCTGTTGGGGGGACTTTTAAATAGATACCATCTTTAGACATATTGCCAAGAGTTTGTGACCTTTAGGACAACCATCAACTAGCTCGAAACAGCTTCGTCTATAACATTTCACACGCTAGGCTCGTGTCAAGCGGTGCTGTGGTTTTAACGTACTTCCAAATGGTGCCAAACGGTAGGATAAATTCCCAGTGGCTATATTATCAAGAAGTCAACTTCATGACTGGCCTACTGATCGACAATGATTCAAGCCCTAGCCTTACGAGTCAGAATGCTAATTCTCAAACAATATGGCCACCTGCCTTATTGTAATTTAGCTTCATATTTTTAAGTCTATATTTGTATTATTTTATCATTAATAATGCTTTCGCTTTCTATTTTGATTGGACAAACGCATATATTGTAATCGCTGTGTAACTTTATTCCAGATTTTGAAGCTGTTTTCCTATCACTCAATAAATTTACATATTTTTCTTCTTCAGAGATAATACCGTTCTACCGTCATATAGAAAGTGTATAGAGTTCATATTCTAAAATAATAAACAAACATATATGTAATTTTTAAAGCATTAATAAATTTTTAATTAAAGTTATTTTTAAAAGGTAACAATATTTGAGAGTGTTATATACGAATAAAGTGTCGTTGTCGACACTTTGGTTTGAAGCATTGAGCAAACACAGGCGATCCCATTATTGAATTAAGTAGACCACGTGACCATCAAGGAAACGCATAAGTAGGAAGTCGCGTGATGTCTAACTGATCGCCATTCTTAGCCAATCCTCTATACTATACGGATCTACTATTTCTACTCCATCTTTAATTATTATACGGACCGCTATTCTCTACTCTATGCACTATACTATTTCTCTATTCGGATCGCTATGCGGATTACTATTCGAGCGAGTATTATTGAGCAAGTAGTATTAAGCCGGTGTCATTCGAAGGCGTCTGACACTAGAATTGTTCAACAGCGTTTTATAGTTGTACCTACGGTTACAAAGTCTCTATTGCAACGAGCATTACAAAACTGACATTGTGTATTCGTTGGCTTCACAAAAGTGGCAACGGGTGTTCATTGACATCACAAAAGAGAGGAAAACTGTTTATTTTAAACAGTATTCTATTTCGACTACTAGCCCGAACATTCGAGGTATCTTATTAAATAAAAATGCGCCCTCCGGCATGATTCAAAACTTCGTCCCCCTTGACAGGTAAAATTATTTATTGATTCGTCAGGCGTTTTGATCACTCGACTACGAAGAGCTTTCTATTCAAGCAGGGTCATCAACCGCAGATATGATGTAATCATCACTGCGATAGTAGTTCCCAGTCAAACGTTTTGTACATTTTGGGGAACAGATGATTGTCACATCAAAAGAATAGAGAGTGCGATCAACCAGCTCAAAGCCACAATCACGCAAATGAGCCATTGAAACCAAAGACTTGTGTACTGGACCATTGCCCTGATGAAGCAAGATCATTTTCACAGTTGTCCTGGGCGTTTGGGCTTGATAGTCTTTTGTAACTGCCTCAGAAAGTTGACATTGTATTCTTCATTGATGGTATGGCCCTTCTGAAGATAGCCTATAAACATAAATGTTGTATCCCATAGAAACTGAAGCCTGTAGATGAGACGGCCATAGTCTTATTTGGAGCAAGGCAGTTGGGGGTGTTTCTAATGCATGGATAGTCGATTTGTCTCATGCTAAAAGTGATGAAGCCAACAATCATCCTGGTTTAGGAAACATTCATGGAAGCTGGCTGCATCTGACTCAAACAATGTCAGACTTTGCCGTGATGGTATCAGCTTGATACACTTTTCATTAAAAGTTAGATGACATCGAACAGAAATCATCGTCAAGCAAAGTTCATTGTGCAGAATATTCTGAACTCTCTCACGGTATAAACTAATAGTATTAGCTATTTGCTTTATAGTCGATTGCATGACATATATCACTGTGGTGAACATGATCAATGTGTTTCTCGGTGTTAGCTGTTCCAGGACGTCCAGACCATGGGTCATTTTTAAGAATTCTAAAATCAGGTCGTCAACACCTAAGGTAGCAACCAAGTCAGTATGAATGTCCTTGGGGACTAAGCCCTTTTTCTTCAGGTAATTGATAACACCAAGATGCCAGATTTTCCCCATTTCCAAGAGAAATAGTTCATAGTTAATTTGAAGTCTTAAAAATGCAGTTTCAGGCATCACAGCTTTTTACTCAGTATATGACCTTTTCAGCCAAACCTCGTGTGCATATATACGTATATAAATACACACACACACACACACACACAC
>OZ038482.1:126063231-126065731 GCA_964036315.1 Acanthosepion esculentum | reverse complement strand
CATATTTTAAATCAATTAATTTATAATATATATATATATATATATATATATATATATATATATATATATATATATATATATATATATATATATATATATATATAAACATTATTTCAATCCTTCATGAGCTTCCAATCCTTACCTATGATTAATTAATGATGAACATGCCAACATGCCATTTTCTTTTATGATCCATTTCCTCTGTTAAACTTAAAGAGTAATTATACATTCTTATTGCTCAAAAGTGTCCAATAGTGTAATAATAACTTCGGAGAATTCCAGTAAGAAATCTTTAATCATTTATAAGATAAAACGATTGCTTGCTCCATCACTGATATTGAACCATTGCCACTAATTACTGCACATACAAAATAAAACATATATTCATATATATATATATATATATATATATATATATATATATATATATATATAATCACTTGCTTGATAACAATTTGATTTCCATAATAAAATCTGACATGCCGTAAATTGCATTGTCATTTGCGAGAGAATGGAATAATCTGCAGTTTATTGAGTAAAGTCATCTCTATTTACTTGGCAACATAATTTCCTTTCTTACCAAGGCATCCTAAAAGTTCTCCATCAGATTGAATATTATCCAACGAATATTTCAAATCTAGTTAATAGCTGTATCTAGCGACTGTCTAATTGATTCTCTTCTGCGTTTATTAATATAATATCATATTAATAACATTCCTTAGTTTTATATCCCTGGATAGATGAAGTAATCCTGATCGTGATGGTAATTTCTTATATATTATCAGTGTTATCTCCAAATCTCTTTTTCTTTCTTTCTTTCTTACTTTTCCTTCCGTTTCTCTTTCTTTTTTCTTCCCTCCATTCCACTCCATTCCTTTGTTCCTTAATTTTCCTTCCTCCCTAACTTCCTTCCTTCCTTCCTTCTTTATTTCTTTCCTTCCATTATTCCCTCCTTCCTTAATTTACTTTAAATTCTTCCTTGCTTTATTCCTGAATTTTCCTTTCTTCCTTCCTTTCTCCATTACTTCATTTCTTGCTTCTTCTCTGGCTACCTTCCTTTCTCCATACTTTCCTCCCCCTTCTTTCTTTTGATCCTTTCTTTTCTTTTCTTCTTTCCTTTCTTTGTTCCTTCCTTCATTCGTTTGATCCTTTATATTTCTTTCTTTCTTTCTTTCTTTCTTTGTTACTTTGTTTCTTTCTTTCTTTCTTTCCCTTCTCTCGCCCTTCCTTTCTTAATATTCCTACCTTTCTTTCTTCCCTAATTTTCCTTTCTTCCTTCCTCATTTCCTTCCTTCTTTCCCCCCTTCCTTCCATCCTTCCTTCCATTGTATTATCACACATTCCAAATTCCATTATCATGCTGTTCGTTTTCTTCTTCCATTTCTTCTCCTTATTGCTGTATTTGTAGTCGACTCTTCATTTCGCTTAATTCTAATTTCCATTACATGTTTTACGTTTAAATCAAAAATACAACGACAATAATTATAACAACATATTATTTCTCATTCTTTTCTCCCCTTAGTGACTTTCCCTTCAATTGAAATGGCCATCTTTTATGAAAAAATAATTATTCTTTTATTATTCCCTAACAATAAACGTCTGCCATTTTTATGCCAATTTTCTGCTACTAACTATATCTTTCGTCATATTTTCATCGCTTGCATCAATTATTTGATTTTTTTATTAAGGAAAAACATATTTGACGATTTTCAGATGAAAAAACGTTACGCGGGCTTTTCAAATATTACACGAGATATTTTCATCAATATGAATAAAATCCTTCCTAAAGTTTGGTTAATTTCCAAATTGATTTAACTTGGGCTTAGCTTATTGATGCTAATATTAAACTGTACATTTCAAACAAAAATATTATAATGGCATGCATATCGGCCAATTAAAATGGGCATAAAGATGGAAACCCCCACCCTCTTAAAAACATGAATTAAAGTTAAAAAGTTTGGAAATCGTTTTTATTAATAGAAAAGCTGATAATAAACTGGACATATCATGTGAGAAGCGACACAGTTTTAACGAAAATCGAGGTAAAATGACAATTAGACAATGAAAGGGACAAATGCTAAGTGTTGACTTCTATGTTCACTTTTATATTTACACACGCTCTGTCTCTGATATTGGGCACTTTATCCCATAAATATAGCACAATTTCAGACTATATTTCTTCATATATATATATATATATATATATATATATATATATATATATATATATATATATATATATATGGCCTGACGATTAGCAAGCTGCTCATGCCACTAAGTGACAAGCGGTTACTGGAAGTGAAAGAGAATGTTAAAGCTATTAGGAGGAACCGGGAAACAAATCATTTTTCATTGTTTTCACTCCCAGTAACTCCATCTGACATTATCGCCTTGCTTGAGCTGAATTTATTAATTAATCAATAAGAAATAATGAGTAGAAACAAAACAATATATAATATCTAAAAATAACAAATTTTGTATCCAGAATTACTTTTATTCA
>OZ038482.1:126043231-126058231 GCA_964036315.1 Acanthosepion esculentum | reverse complement strand
AACGGAGTTCCACAGAGGAGAAGTGCGAGATATGAAGCTACTGGAGCAGAAGAGAGGGGAAAATGGCGCCGTTAAAATGTGGGGGGGATCTTCAATGTTCGCCGAGCGACATGTTTCTATTATTGTGAATAATTCTGTGATTTCTCATCTATATCTACATTTCTGGGAGTCGGAAATAGAGAGAAATATTTAAGTCAAACCAATTCTAATACCATTTTGATGTTTCTATACAGAAAAAGGCATCATTGTTTTTATTTTTATATCTAAAGTTATAATGTTGGATAATAGAGATATACGGGTTTCAAATTAATATATAGCACGTTTTTGTGTCCAGTAAGTTAAGCCTACGCCCTTACCACGTGGAAACACCGGACCTCAGCCGATCATCGAAGTTAAGCTATGTTGAATATGGTCAGTACCTATATGGGTACCCGCTCGTCAATACTATGGGCTTTAAGCTTCAATGCAAGGGGGGTGTATTAGATAACGGCTCAGAATGTGAAGTCGGGGGCCGAGTTCCAATTCCAGTCGGGTTCATTATAGTCTCTTACGTACAGATACCATTATGAAAGATATGAACCCACCTCTTCTCTCTGCTCTAAGTAAATTAGTTTGAATTAGGATATGCTGCCCATATATATATATATATATATATATATATATATATATATATATATATATATATATATATACTTTACAATTGGAATTAAGATACCTTTAGTGAATGACCATTTTCACCTACGAATTTTAAAATTAGCAGGATTTTTCAAACAGTTTATTGTATACCAATACAAACTGATACCATAAACAGTTTGAAAAATCCTGCGAATTTTAAAATTAAAATTCGTAGATGAAAATGTCATTTACTAAAGATATCTTATTTAACAATTGTAAAGAAAATTTGCTCAGTTTAATGAAAATAAACACTGAGCGCTCTTTTGCGAGTCAGTTTGAACATCTTTCAAATTCTATATTGTGTTAATAGGACTCGCCTGGATTGTACCAACGGATTACTACTTGTGTATATATATATATATATATATATATATATATATATATATATATATATATATATATATATATATATATATATATATATATATGCTTGTGTGTGTGTGTGTGTGTGTGTGCAGCGATTGAGATGGGCAGATAAAAATGAGAAGGAGGCAAAAGAAAGAAAGGAAAAAGAAAGCGAACGAATGTGAGCATTTGCTGATAATGACAGGTGAAAGCGAAGGGAGAAATGATATCGTTAGTGATGTGCGGCTGTATCAAATGTCTATTAAGGCACCTGCTCGGACAAGAGCCAAAAATGTCTCTTCTGGCAGCTCCCTTCTCCTCCTACAGCACTGGATATTTGCCAGTGACACTGTGTCAGAGTTCGTAAACGAACTTTAAGAACTTTATATAAAATTTCGTTTTCGAAACATTTCCCTTGCACTAATTAACATTTATAATCTTGCATCAATATTGTTATTTTGGTATAGTTTTACTATATATATATATATATATATATATATATATATATATATATATATATATATATATATATATATATATAAGTGATTCATCGAGTCTGAAACCTCAACAGAATGCAGAAGACACTGGATGACCGTTTCGTCCTATATTTGGGACTCATCAGCAGTGTGCATCCACTACCGAGAATTGAAACCCTGACAGTTAGGTCATCAAGCAAACATTCAACGGGCCTCGGTGACGAAGAGGTAGCAAATCAGCTCGCTCACATATTCCGTGGTGGAACACACACACACACACACACACATACACACACACACACACACACATATATATATATATATATATATATATATATATATATATATATATATACGAGGGTCATTCAATAAATAAGGTTAATTTTTCAGTATAAGGACTTCTAATACAGATAGAAGCTTACTTTTTTATTTTTTTATTTTCAACGTAGTCTCCCAGCACTGTCACACACTTTTCCCATCTGTGCACAAGCTTCCGTATTCCTTTCGACTGATGTCTCAGCCAGTCGCTCACAACACTTTTGACTTCATCATCACTTTTAAACTTCGTGCCTCTCGTGAACGCTTTAAAGGGACCAAACAAGTGAAAGTCTTAAGGGGCAAGGTCTGGGCTGTAAGGGGGATGAGGGAGCAGTTCCCAGCCCAGCTCGTTGATGGTCTGCACCGTTTGGGCTGCTGTGTGAGACCTTCCGTTGTCATGATGCAATATGACTCCTTCTGACTGATGACCCCTGCGTTTGTCCCAACATATAAGCTCAAAGTCCTTACAATGTCATCCACTGTCACCCTTCTGTCAGACTGAATGAGGTCATTGACTGATTCGATCACCTCAGGAAAGCTCACTTCTGTAGGCCTCCCAGGCCTGTCTTCATCCCCAACACTGCTCCGTCCTTCTTTAAACAATTTAGCCCACTTGTAGACATTTGTTTGGCTGAAACATGTGGCACCATACACAGTTGACATTCTTCTATGAATTTCAACTGATTTGCACCCTTCAGCAACCAAAAACTTGATAACTGACCGCTGTTCAATCCTGGAGCATGCTTCTTGGTCGGCCATCTTTGTTAATCGCCAAAACTATCAAAGTTTTTTTAATCTGCAAAAGAAATTAAATCCATGTGAAAAAGAAGTAAAACAAAAAATAAAAATAAAAAAGAGTAATCTTCTATCTGTATTGGAAGTCCTTATACCGAAATATTCACCTTATTTATTGTAATGACCCTCGTATATATATATATATATATATATATATATATATATAATATTTTGCTATAGTTTTACCACATTATATATATATATATATATACATATATATATATATGTATGTATGTATATATATATGAATGTACACACACACAGACATACAGACACACACGCACACACACACACACGCAGACAAACATCATCTACGGTCCCACACCATCAAGGAGCTTCGGATGCAACGGACACTATCTGCTGCCAAAATAAAAAAGGTTATGCAAGAAAAAAATAATTTCTAAATAGTCAGCGATCTATTTAAAAAATTGCGGACTTAGCGTTATTAGTTCTCAAAGTGACCGCTTGGCGTTGGTGGCTATATTTTCAATTGTAAACAATGACGGGTGTACTGTATATAAAGTAGGATCCATTAGCGCGTGCCTGAGAAAGAAACTGTGAGAAATCGATTATTTTTGTTATGTTGATTAATATATCCATTAAGTATATATTTATACTATATATATATATATATATATATATATATATATATATATATATATATATATATATACATGGTTATAGTAATTACATTACGATCATAACTACTGGTAGTTACTATAGTAGTTTTATAACTCAAAATATAATCCCTTCTCTTCAACGGACAATTGGCCTTAACCGCCCCCCCCCTATTAGTCTGTTGATGAGAGGTTTGTAAGCAATTTGGAAATTTGAAAAATTTAATATATATACATAGATATTTATTAACTTTATTCCAAAGATACATTAGTTTATTTCGGCAGATAAATCGATTTAAACTTTTTAAAATATGTGTTATTTAGTGAGTTTAATTTATTGTCTTTGACAATAATTTTATACTATTTACTATTTTCAGACAAAGCTATAATCTACGGACCCCAAACCCCATCAACTGACTTCGGATGCGACCGAAAAAATCAGCAGGCATATTTTTTTTAAATCTGCAGGAAAAAACTTCCAAAACGTCTATGATGTATTTCAAAATTTGCGGTCTTAGCGGAACTACTCGTAGTGGCCGATTGGCGGCGGTGGCGGGCATTTCAATTGTAAACAAAGACGGGTGTACAGTATATAAAGTACGATATATTAGAGTGTGAGGCAGAAAGTAGCTATGAGAAATCTATTATTTTTGTTATTTTGATTAATATATCTACATTTAACCTATATTTTTTTATGCCATATATACATGTTTATATATACATTATGATCATAACTCCTGGTAGTGGTTTTATAACTCAAAAATAATCCCTTCCCATCTACGGACAATCGGCTTTAACGGAACACCTATCCCCAAATATTAGACTATTTATGAGAGGTTTGTCTATATATATATATATATATACATATATATATATATATATATATATATATATATATATATATATATATATATATATCTTCAGTAAAATGAATGGAGCACTTTGGCTGATTGGCATTTGTTAACTTTTGTAAAAACAATACGCTAGATTTAGTTGTGTAACTCTACCGAGTGAAGATAGCTCTGGCTGACACCAAATTAGTTGTGTTTCAATCCTGGCTTGAGGCATTCGGAAGTCTAGTCGCACTGAGGAGCTGTGATACAGCGAAACAGTACTGTCTGTGAATGACACACACACACACACTCATATATATATATATATATATATATATATATATATATATATATATATATATATATATATATATATATATATATGTATTCACACAGTTCTTTATGACTTTAAGAATCTTGCGTTGTAAAAATCGAAAACATTTTATTTGTTGTTTTTTTTACACTGAGATTCAACTGTTACAAGGCTCGGTAGCCACTCGAGGTAGAAGTCTACAGAATAAGAGGCACAGTTTATGCGGACATCTTGGAAAGGTTACCCTAGACTTGAAAGAGTTTAGATTGGAGAGATCGAGGAATCATCTTCTTGGGAGCCGGTTTTACAGCGCAGTGGTTCGTGGGAAGATGCTGCTCGAGTCAAACCTACTTCTGATTAATGGAATAGTCAGGAATGGTGGTGGTCCGCTGCAAAGTGCATAGCCTGGTCGGTCTTAGGCGTGAAGGTTATAACTGATGGAACTAATGAATGTAGCTCGTCTGAGCATTTTCCATGAAAAGAGGGATAGAGCCGTGAGAGACTTGTGATGTTTCATCGGTGAGAGAGGGGTTGCACGGTGAATATTAATTTCTTACCCACAAGGTCACGGAGGGGATTTTGAACTCTATCGAGCTTGGAGAATGAGAACTGTCCAGCTGCTGCTCAAATATGACAGCACTACTACATTTTAAGCCAGATCTAGCTCTTGTAAAGCTAGCAGGAAGAAACGGGTATTAATGGAGAAGTACAGGGAACCGAATATTTTTCGAGCATCTTTAACGATGTATCGTATGTATGAGTTCCACGTGGTCTAAGTCGAGTTTAAGGCCCAATAGACGCTCAACTGTACGGCGCCTCTCTGAGGGAACATCTATTCATTGTGATCGATGAAAGCTCAGAGTTCGATCGGTGACGATAGAATGTAACTAGTTTGCTTTTCGAGACATTGAATGCAGCCAGCGATTTCCCCACACTTGAGATATTCGAGCTTGATGAGAGGAGAGATCAGCTGCCAATCTGGGATCATCTAGAGTTCTGGAGGTTCACTCATATAGCGTTATATTATCCGTATAGATATTCACAAACGATCGGTGTATACTCTTAGTGAGATCATTTATGCTAAATAAAAAGACAATTGGTCCGAGATGCAACACCAGAGGACACCTGTATTGATTACTAGGGCTCCAACTAAATAACTACCTTCAGGAACTTACCCATTAGGAAGGACTTTATCTAATATGTAACAATCATTGTGAATGGAGAAAACCGGAGCGGGAAAAAAACAGAAAAAATAGACAATTATTGTAATAAGACAATAAAAAAACTACGATTACGATATCGAGAGGGATATAAAATAAAACAGCGAATCGTTTATTAGGAAAAACAATACGTATATCACCCTGGGAAGTGTTTATAAATTTGACAGAAAATGTGAAATTGAAAAACTAAGGCGTACTGGAAGAGTGAAAGGCGCCTCCCAGAAGCTAAGTAAGGGACAGGAAAATTCCATTAGAAACAAAAACAAAAAAAAGATACCTGAACTGCTATGTAATATCTGTTCTCCTATATGACAATGAATACTGGACTTTTGCTCGTAGATAGAGGACAGAGATATGGTTCTACAGACTGCTGTAATCTTGATAACGTTACTGAATGTGGAATAACCAAAACGGAGGTTGTAAATGAAATGGTAATCTTTATAACGTCAACAAAATACAATACTCGCCAGCGGCGTGAAGTAGCTAAACCACTGCTAGTAGACAACATATTACCACCACTTACAATAATGTTCAAAAGTATTTATAAGAATTGGTACATACCCATTAGTGTTCATAGGTACGGTATATAACACAGACGGATGTTGTGGATACCATGTCAGCAGCTTGGGAGATTTAAATATCTGGAACGTATAATGAGGAAAGAGAGCTTGGGGAATTTGACACTCACATGACATACTGAAGGCATGAGGGGAAGGACAAGATGAGTAACATTCTAGTGTAAATTGGTTAGCAGAACATAGATTGGGGTTGGTTGTAAGTGGACTAATATTGATGCGAGATACAAATAATAGGAAATTTTGGAGAACCATGATAGCCCTTCTCCTTAATATACACAACGCACCAAAGAAGAATATATAATGAAAAACAAATAGACAAACAATGGCGGAAAATGAACACACTGTTTCCTCGGAGAAAAGGAAAGAAAATAATAGAAAATTGGGGTGACAGAAGAAGAGGCGAGAAGACGGTGTTTGTTTAAAAAGCATTCAAAATCTCCTGAAGGGACGGTAATTGTTTGAAGCGCTCTCTATCGCCGCTGAAATATCTCTGTCCTCCTCCTACAAGTATTCAAAATTATATAAATAAGTAACTATATAAGAAGTTAAAATAAAAATTGTATCATGTTTTACACACCCTGCCTCTGTGCTTCCTACGGGGCTGGGAAGGTAAGAGGCTATTTGAGTGATGGTAAGGTAAAGGAGTGTCACATTCAGTACTGGGGATCGGGAAGGCTTGGATGAAGGTCACATGATTACATAAACACTTCCATTTGAATTTCGTCACCCAGCCGTGTCCATTTCAAACAGGGTCCCCTCTGAGAGCCGACGTCGTCTTGCGTACCATTCGGCCCAATTTAGGCATGACCCACACTCGATAGAAAAAACAGATTAACGCTGTGTAAAAGGATAAAAACGGTTGAGCCCTACAGTGTAGACTTGGCTAAAATTTCATTTCTAGTTGTAATGAATGTTTCAAAAGCTGCGAGGTGGGTGAATTATAAGACGTAGTTCAGAGTTTTTATTTTCAGATTTATTGGAGAAAGTGAATGATGCATATTCTGTAATATTCCCTCCAATAATATTAGATTGCATGAAGGCATTGTAGTATAAATGTTTAGAAATTGAGAGATAACAATACCGAGTTTTAAGCAATAAGAATTCAAATTTAAAAATATATTCACGGGAGACAAGTTTTTTTCAATCCTCCACGAGATCACTTGGTTAGATCCTTCATGCCATCTATGAGAACACATTATTTGATCATTCATTCCATGTATAAAAACACATAGTTTTATCATCATTCCATGTATGCGAACACTTCGTCTACTCCTTCATTCCATGTATGAGAACACAAAGTTTTATCCATCATTCCTTGTATGAGAACACTTTGTCTACTTCATTCCATGTATGAGAACACATAGCTTTATCCATCATTCCATGTATGAGAACACTTCGTCTACTCCTTCATTCCATGTATCAGAACACATAGATTTATCCATCATTCCTTGTATGAGAACACATCGTCTACTCCTTCATTCCATGTATGAGAACACATCGTCTACTCCTTCATTCCATGTATGAGAACACATAGTTTTATCCATCATTCCATTTATTGGAACACATCTTCTACTCCTACATTTCATGTATAAGAACACATAGTTTTAGCCATCATTCCATGTATGAGAACACTTGGTCTACTCCTACATTTCATGCATGAGAACAGATAGTTTTATCCATCATTCCATGTATGAGAACACTTCGTCTACTTCTTCATTCCATGTATGAGAACACAGTTTTATCCATCATTCCATTTATAGAAACATTACGTCTAATACTTCATTCCATGTATAAGAACACATAGTTTTATCCATCATTCCATGTTTAAGAACACTTCCTTTAATCCTTCATTCCATGTATAAGAGCACATCGTTTTATCCATCATTCCTTGTATAAGAACACATCGTTTTATCTATCATTTCGTGTATCAGATGATTTCATTTGATCCTTTATTTGATGTGTAAGAACCCTTCGTTAGATCCTTCTCTCCATGACTAAGAACACTACGTTTAATACTTTTCTCCATGTATAACAAAACGTCTTTTGATGTGTTCTTTCATAGATCTTTGCTTCCATGTATGAAGATTTTGCGTATTTAAGCAAATGCAAAACTGACGGTCAGGTGACGAAATTGTGGATAAACTATCCTAAGTTCAAGTTCTGTTATTGTCTTTCGTTAAAGTATCACTTATTTTCAAGAATCAATATGGTGCGTGCGTGGCAGACAGAATTCTACACTCCTTCTATACGGCGTTCAAAAGAACGCATCAGCATTTAACGAAACATGTATAACGGAAACATTTATGTCCAAATATACCAAATATAAATTCACCATTTATATTTACTTTTAAATTTTCATACAGTCGATGCGAGATATTGAGCACTTTAATCCATAAATACAGTGATTTAGTTATGTGCCATGCGTGATACACGCTTAGGCGATCATGTATCTTTCGATACATGACTGACGACGCATATTTTTCTCGCAGTATGTTGCCAATCAAAGCTATAGAACTATTGCTAGGGGGAGAATAGAAGGATTCATACCTTTCCTAAGTGAACGTAATGGATTCAACTGGAATTCGATATAGGCTCGCTGATTCCTCAATCTCTCCATTACTCTATCGTGTATAAATATAGCATACCTTAAAAAGCTATATTTTATATATTTATCTATCTGACTATCACTCTCTCTCTCTCTCTCTCTCTCTCTCTCTCGCAAACACACACATACGCATATATATATATATATATATATATATATATATATATATATATATATTATATATATATATATATATATATATATTCTTATTATTGCAATGGAATTCGAACTCGGCTCTCCTATTCCTCAATCTATCCAATACTCCATCGTGTATAGATAGAGGAGACAGTACAAAGTTATATTTTATATATCTATCATTCACACACACACACACACACACACACACACACACACACACACACACACACACACACACACACACACGCGCGCGCGCGCGCGCACGCATATATATATATATATATATATATATATATTCTGATTATACGTTATATTTATAGATATAATATATCTAAATTCTTTGCATTTTAAGTTAAAATTATTATAATAGATAAATTATATCTATAAAAATAGCGTATAAACATAAAAGATATTAAATAATTGTTGGACTTAATCCAATTCATTATATATATATATATATATATATATATATATATATATATATATATATATATCCGATGCGATGAGAACGAAAGTAATATATAAATTCCAACGTTCACAGCATTAATCCAAAAGAGGGCTCGATACCGATAGTAGAGCGATAATTATTTTTTTCATTATAATTTTATCATATAGACAAAACCATTTTACTCACTACAATGATGCATCTTGGTTTCAGTGCATTTCAACTGCACTTCGACTGGTGAGAACTGAAAATGTTTATGAACAATCCTGCTTGTAGGCAAGTAGTATATGAAACATCACCTTTTTTCCATTTGTTTGAGAAGGAAAAATATACATAAAAAAATAGGTGTCGGAGTGAAACAATAGTGCTTGTTGATAGCAGCTTGGTGATGAATGGATTGGGTGTTTAATATTGACTGGTCTGTAGAAATTATTTTACTGATAAACACCGGTCAAATGTTTAGGCACATCAACTCACAAGCGTTATCAGAGTGAGATGTAGGAGAGGAAAGATAGGGGATAGCATTACGTTTGAGTAGGTAAAAATTGTAGCGATAGTTCTCGTAGTAATTGGAAATGTTATTTTTGGTTTACAATAAAAATTCTAGTGCTGAATTGCATGTATTTATGTTGGGGTTATCACTACTACTTTTGTAATCAATGAACGTTTTTTTGTGGATTAAAATTTAAAAGTGGTAGTTTCACTAAAAAAAATAAGGGATGTTAATAAAACTTTTATAATCAAATTTTGAGATATGCCGGGAGAGTATAGCGTGTAGAATAAGTATGGGTGTAAAACGATTTATCTGAAAATATTACCAGTAATATATATGAAAAAAAAAAGCAAAGTTGACAAGTTGAGGAAATGGATTCATAGAGTGTTTAAATCTTTACACCTCAAGGTTAAAATTAATTCTAACATAAAACAAGTAGACTTCTCAGATGTAACCTTAAACTTAACCTTAAATAATTTCCAACCCTTCCTGAAAAATAACGCTCACTCCATTTATATGAACTCTAATTCCAAACACTCAATTCCAGTTATTAAACATATCCCCCCCCCCGTTGAACGCCGTATAAACAAACACTTTTCTAGCAAGGAAATATTCTATAAACACAAAATTATCTATAACAAAATCATTAGCAACAGTGGTTACAGATCTTCCGAAATAAAATATAGAGAAAATTGTAGTCATTCTAAAAAAAAACAATAGAGGAAGGAGAATAATTTGGTATACACGTAAAACTGAAGAACTATGGTGGTAATCCTCAATTCCCTGACGAGTTGCTATTTATTGAGCAAAAGGAATGCGTATATAATGAGAGTTTGAATACGTTAGTACAAAATATGAATAAAAGTGTTTTTTTTTCTTAGTTCTTGTTTTTTTTTATTCTGTTTGAATTATAAAGTCGGCTAGTGATCTAATTACTTTCCTTTGATACCAAACAGGGTAAAAATTATTTTATGTCCTTTCTTACAACTCCGGGGTGTTGTGTGTTGATCTTTCCGCGCCATTTACTCATGGGATGAGGGAGTGAGTATTAAATTTACTTAAATTTGAGTATAATATTGGTCAGGAAAATGGTTCCTCGGCGGCCGCACTGAGATAATCAACAGCAGTGAAATTCTATAGCGTGAAAAATGAATTATGTTGCGGATCAATCAAAATGAGTGTTACTTCCTTCCGTATGTAACTTGTATATACTTCCCTGCAAGGTATGATGTTAATGCCTCAGCGCCGTGGGCATCCTCATTGGTAAGTAAACTTTTACATGATGGAGTTGCTACACCCCACCCACGCTCAACCGCTTTTGATTTGTCCTTCACGTATATTGGTACCCAACCAAAGCAAAAATGCCCAGTCTGCCCCAAATTAACACTTAGCTGGGGAGAGAAGAGTTGAATTCATACCATTATAAGAGCATTCCTGCGATAATGAAGGCTTTATACACACACACACCTATATATATATATATATATATATATATATATATATGTGTGTGTGTGTGTGTGTGTGTGTGTGTGTGTGTGTGTGTGTGTGTGTGTGTGTGTGTGTGTGTGTCTGTGTGTCTGTGTGTAATTTACTTGGAAACCAAAGAAAAATGTCTATACAATGTGTACCAAATGATGCTCTGAAGTTTACATTGAAGCGAGGAACTAACACTCACCATGTAATATATATATATATATATACACGTGTGTGTGTGTGTGTGTGTGAGGTGGGGGAGAAAATGATATATACATTTGTATATACCAAAATAAATTTTTATATGCTCGCCGTATTGAGTTTGGACATAATCTCGATTGAAAAAAGCCAGTTTAATTAAAATAAAGCCAAGTGATAAAAACATTAAAAAAATAGAATTTACTCAATTAAGTTGATAAGAAACCAAATATATATTTAAAATTTAAAATATCAGCGTTACTTCGTGAACACTTGTAATTCTCTCAACGTAAACTTCGCTTTGAAACAATGAAGTTCTCAAGGAATAACATATTTTTTTTGCCAATTTGTCATTAATTTTCCTAATAGTTTGGTTTAATTAAAACAAAAATGCCCCGGGTATGACGACAAATTACATCCAGCAGCAAGGCCTCTATTGGGGAAGTTTTTTACGACCCAGTGCGATAGTACCTGTTAGGGTCCCAGCTATGGGTAAATGGCTCATCTCCAAACAATGCTCAAAAAGATATGAAAGTATGCAAATACATATTTATAGTAAAAATATCGGGAATGCATATTCCTTGTAAAATTTATTACTAGCAATACATTTTATTTTTTTAAAAAATTACGACCAATACATTTTTGAAAAACAATTACTAGCAATAATTGTTGTAAAGGAAATTACTAATACTACAAGGAAAATTCAATTTCGGCATTAAATGACCCATAAAGATGTTATGCTGCGAAACTAACAAAAAACAAATGCACAAGAAAATTCTTAAATATATAAAATATGCAAATTAAGATCTAACTTCTAATAGCTGCAACCATAATTTTTCTGTACAAGAAGGCATAGAAAATCTGATACCCAGAGGGGGGATAGAGGGAAAGATGGCCAAGGGAAAAACTCGCGTGACATAGAGTGCTTAAGGAAGTAGATGGCAGAACAGCTTCTGGGAAAAGTAGCTAAAAAACAAAACTTATTGAGAATTACAAGTGATAGGAGGAAGTGGAGAGCCATGACCTTCTACGTCCTGAAGGGACACGGCACATAAAATAAAGACTCCTCCGCTGCTGACAGTTTAATACAATCCTCAAGTGTCACAAAAACACACACACACACACACACACACACACCACACACACACACACACATATATATATATATATATATATATATATATATATATATATATATATATATATATATATATATATATATATATATATATATATATATATTGTAACCTCGGGAAGGCTACGGAATAGAATAAGCTCACGAATGTTGTTAATGAGCGATAATACTTAGGACAAGAACAACACATATATGATTCGCCAGCGGCGCGTAGAATAAGTAGTCAACTGCTAGAAGTGAGTCAAGTGAATTCACAATAAATCTCCAACTGCAGGATATCTACCAACCACTCCACGCGATCAGATGTGGCACAAGGCAGAATTTAATGTAGGGTATTCGAACTCGTAAGCTCGACCAAAAATTCTCCGTAGACTCCATATAAAACGGGGTCGGGTATCTGTTTCCCGAGACGAGACTTTGCCTTTTGACATAGCCTCATCTGGGGATCCTCTCTTCCCGAAGACAGAGAGTTTGATCAGCACAGCTGGAGACGAATCTCCAACTGCAGGATATCTACCAACCGACCAACGCGGTCAGATGTGACACAAGACCGAATTTAATGTGGAGTATCCGGAGACTAATCTCAAACTGCAGACCAACATACAGCATTTACTACTGTATTTATGTGAATGGGGACATACCCATTATCGTTCTTAGGTAGGCTACAAGATATATGTATATATATATATATTGGCGTAAAAAGTTCAAATTCGAGTATTCCATATCGCAGGAATACTCTTATAATCGTATGAATCCAACTTTTCTCTCCCCAGCTAAGTGTTAATAGTAAAACGTACTGGGCTTTCTTGCCTTGGTTTGTTACCAGTCAACGAGAAGAACAAATCAAAACCGCTTGAGCGTGGGGTAGCAACTCTATCCTGTAAAGATTTACTTGACAAAGAAACTGCCAGAGAAATGCCTATCGTGTTGAGGCATTAACTTTATACCTTGTAGGAAAGTATATACGAGTTACATACAGAAGGAAATAAAACTCATTTTGATTGAGCCGCTGCATAATTCATTTTTTTCGTTATAGAATTTCACTGCGGCTGACCATCTCAGTGCGGCCGCCGAGGAAGCATTTTCCTGTCCAATTTTATTCTCAAATTTAAATAAATTTAATACTCACTCCCTCACCCAATGAGCAAATGGTCCCGAAAGATCAACGCACAACACCCGGGAGAGTTCCACAGGTGCAGAGTGCGAGAAAATAAATATTAGAATAGAAAGTACGCTAACATAGACTTATTTCAACAGAAAAACGATGATATCTAGTTGCTAATGTAGTCTTCTTATTTCTTCTTTTTATGTGCGATCATGGCCCTCAACATCGGCCAGTCCCTTTTATATCTTAATAAGGTTTATCTTTTTGTTATTTCTCCTAAACCCTGTTCCGCCATCCATTTCCTCAAGCCCATCAAGTATGTTATGAGCTGCTTTCCTCTGTTCCCCTTTTCCCTCTAACTAACCTGTGAGTATCAGATTTTCAAAACCTTCTTTCCTCATTACGTATCCCAGAAATTTCAAATTCATGCAATCAAATTACCAAGGAGGAGATGCATTAGAGGAATTGCCATGGATATTCCCTAAAAGTGCATTTAAACATTTAGAACTATACGGAGATTCAGTCAGTTATGTGCCATGCGTGATACACACACAGGCGATCATGTATCTTTCGGTGCATGACTGAGGAGGCAGATATTTTTCCCGCAGTAGATTGAGATTTCTTTCTGCGGTAGGCTAGTTACCATCCAAGGCTATAGAACCCGGTCTCTCCTGCTATTTACCCATAGCTGGGGAGAAAAAAAGTTGATTCATATCTTTCCCGGGGCTATTAGCACGTAAATGAATGTATTGGAATAACCCATACTAACCTCTCACCCCTCCGGCATAATCCACTTTACACCAAAATTACCTATCAACCAATCAACACACTAGTTTCAGCAAACGAGACTTCTTATTGGCTCAAAGCCTTAGAACAGTAGCAAATTCACGCGAAAATGCCTTTTCACGCCCAGCTGGCCGGAGCCTACTTTTTTGACCAGAAACCTATAAATAGAAAATTCTGAGTCGCCTCAAACAGTCAGACTTTCACCCCTGGAGAGATGCCAAACTAATCCACGCAAGTCAAAACCTTGACCAACTACACTTTTACCGCGCAAATTTCTCTAACTCAACAAAACCACAAGCACGCTCTCCCCCAGGAACACTTTCTAGCAATCACTTACAATACTTAGAAAGTGATATTTACTCACTGCCTAATAAGTATTAGTAAACAATCAATCAAACTTCCAAACTACTAAAGGTACGCAACTCCTATAATTTTGAACAATAACTCTAACA
>OZ038482.1:125998231-126035731 GCA_964036315.1 Acanthosepion esculentum | reverse complement strand
TCATAATGGTGAGCAATGGGTAAAAAATTCATATGACCACTTGACATCACAATGGGATCACTAGACTCAGCTGAGTCTTCTGATCTCATTGGTCTTTTTATTTTATACAACCTTACAGCGAACCGTGATATTGATTCAACTGACATTGGTCTATACAGGGACGATGGTCTCATGGTTATTAGGAATTCTACTAACTTCAGAATAGATAAAATTAGAAAGGCATTATATAAAGAATTTAAAAGCATGGGTTTAAAAATTACCGTCAGCACTAAAATTAAAAAAGTTAACTTCCTTGATATAACATTAGATTTAAAGAACAATACATACACACCTTATAAAAAACTCAATACCAATCCTTTATATATACACCCTAAATCAAATCACCCCTCATCTATAATTAAACATATACCTTTATCTATCCGAAAAAGAATTAGTACAAATTCAGCAAATGACAAGATTTTCGACGAACATATTAATTTCTATAATAAAGCTCTAAAAGATAGTGGCTACAAAAACCTAAAACTAACTTATATTAAAAATGAAAACGGTAAGCATAGGAAAAACAGAAGTAGGAAAATAATTTGGTATACACCCCCATACAACCAAATGGTAAAAAACAAATTGGGACAAAAATTCCTCGCATTAATACTCAAGCATTTTCCCGGTGGAAGTAAACTAAGTACTATTTTCAATAGAAATACACTAAAATTAAGTTATAACTGTACTGATAACCTAGAAAAGATTATTAAGAAACAAAATACTAATATCTTAAATAAACACTTATACCAGAACCAAAAAATTGTAGACAAGGGAAAAATACAAACAACAACTAATGAGGGTGAACAAAAATTATGTAATTGTAGAAACCCTCAAAACTGTCCTCTACAAAATAAATGTTGCATGGAATCAGTAGTATACCAATGTAATATATCTTCTATTGAAAACCCTGAAAACATAAAAATTTATATAGGTTGCACTAGCCATGAGTTCAAAAAGAGGTTCACCCAACATCAATGCTCGTTTAGGATAAATAAGTATAAAAGTCAAACATCTCTCTCGAAGTACTTCTGGCACCTAAAAGAATCCAATAAAACACATACAGTGAAATGGAAGTTAATAAGAAGGGCTAGAATATATAGGTCATTAAATGACCCATGTCCTTTATGCATACATGAGAAACTATATATTACTAAGTTTATAAAAAATAAAAATTTACTGAATCAGAGAAATGAAATAGCTATTTTATGTCGTCATTGCCAAAAGTTTTCTTTAAATAATCTTTAAATAATCTTTAAATAATATCAAAAAAAAAATTACTTGATAATTATGCATACTCATATTTGATGGGTATAAATAATTTTAAATAATGTAAGAAATTATATTACATTTACTTGGTTTATAAAGAAATATAGCCGATTAAATTTAAAAGTTAAATTTGAAAGTAGAATTTTAAAAAATGTTTTAAAATTGAAATTAAATAAAACAGATTCTAACCTAAACATCTTTTAAAATTGTAATTAAATAAAACGTACTCTAACCATAACACCTCTCTCAAAGCAATTCAAACACTGAAAAGAATCCAAGTGAACACCTAAAGTCAAATGAAATTAATAAGTTAGAATATAATATTGAAAATTAAATGTCTTTTATACATACATATATACATTTATAATACTAAATTTATAAATAAAATTTATTGAATTAGTGAAATAATTTAACCATCTTTGCCGTCATTGTCATAAAATTTACATAAAATAAAATAATATTTACTTATACTCGATAAGAATAAATAATTTTAAATACTGTAAGTAATCCTAATACATTTACTTGGTTTTTAAATAGAAGTATAGTATATTAAATATTAAAAATAATTTTTCAGAAAGGTGGATAAAACATATTCTAACCTAAACAGTCCCTCAAAATCTTTAAATATACAAATAGAAAAAATACCATAAGAATTTTTGCCGTTAGAAAAAAACCCAGATGACATGAATTTAGCGGATGTCAGAATTTGTTAAAAGATTCATCCCTACCCATCCCTAAACATAACCCCGCTTTCAAATGTAACTATTAACTGATACAACGAAAATTAAAAATTGAACCCTCTACCACCCCTTGTCTAGATGAATGGATTTATCGGTAACCTTGGAAACCCTTAAATTATGAATCTTTCCTGTGCCGTTAACAACCGTAAATTTTAAAAAGTAAGTTACTCCAAAATTCGCTTGATGAGGAAATGGAACTAATGTCTTTGGTTTAATAACAAAATTAAATTCAGGGGCTTTAGCTTCCATTTCTGAAACATGGTTATCACTGTGTAGCGGTAAAACCATATTTTAAATCTATTAATTTATAATACATACATATATATATATATATATATATATATATATGTGTGTGTGTGTGTGTGTGTGTGTGTGTGTGTGTGTGTGTGTGTTCGTGTGTGTGTGTGTGTTTGGATTTACTCCTACATGAAGACAATATATATATATATATATATATATATATATATATATATATATATATATATATATATATATATATGTGTGTGGGGAAAGAGAGAGAGAGAGAGAAAGAGAGATATGTGTGTGTGTATCTGTATCAAGAAATATATTTATGTATGCGTTTCACAGGATGTGTGCGTTCTTGTATATGTCTGTGCATTTACGTAAGTAGACCAATAAGTCTGCGGTGTTACCATGATATTCATTGACAGAAGTCCCAGTAAGATAAACGGCCTTTCGTTAATAGGTTTATTCGAAACATTCACAGTCAGACCTGCTTTGTAGCTGGACAGGTAGAACCGCACTGGCATCAATAAATGCTATTCTCTTTCGATTCCAATTGGAGGCGCATTTTTTCTTTCGTAGGAATTCTCAGTTTAGGCCGCTTGCTATTAATGTCCCTGTTGTATGCATTTTCAACTCCCCATTTTAAAATACTTATAATTTATTTATTAACTATAATTTTTACAAGAAATGGATATACCAGGAAAGCGGTTAGCATTAGGTTTTATTTAAAATTCGTTATGGGCACTAAATTTCGCTACCAGCTTCTCGAGCTGACTAGGAATCGAGCCAACTGATTTCACCAGGATCTCTTGTGCTATGGAAGACATAACTTTTTGTATTCGCCCTTAAGTTCTTCCAATGTCTTGGTTTTTTATAGTAGATGTGTTCCTTTAACCAACCCCAAAGAAAAATTCACAGGCTGTTAAGTAAGGACTCCTGGCTAGCCACTCATACATGAAACAGGGAGGTACTTTTTCAATCACCCACTATATAAATAAAGAAACTTGTGATTGATCGAAATGTAGATATGCAAAGTTCAAGTTAATAAGCCCAGAGTAAGATAAATGCGGCCTGATGTCCATAAGTTAGATAAAGATTCTGTAGAATTAGGGGTGTCGTTGTACGGAGTAGAGTTCATTTTACATATGGAATTCTCGGACTTTTTCACGTTTTCCACCTAAATCGCCCCGATTCATCCATCAAGCCAAATGACACTTGTCTCGAGTGGGAACAAAAATAAATATCTTCCCTGAGGTTCACTTGTATTTGACCCGCCTAATTTTGTGCAACTTATTCTGTGTAATTGTATACGGGACTGCCTTTGTGTGTTCGTAAGCAAGAACTCTGCGTCACTTCACACACACCAACGCCCCAATTGTTTTTTTAAGCGTCTCCATGTTGGGATTTGTCTCTCGTTCATTGAAATTAAGCATTATGTTTTGTTTTGTTTTTCGACAGTATTGATATTTTGGATGAAATCAAATCTGACACAAGGCCTCTAACACAGAGCATTCTAATATGACTACTTTCACGCCTTGTTCACCCTACATACAGTAAGAAGAATTGACTTTTGCAATTAGACTTGTTAAATAAGGCTTAAACATATTTCAAAACTTTAATTTAAAAATCAGGTCCACTATAAAAAAATTTAATATTTTCTCCACCGATTAAATAAGTGTGAGTCTGATTCAAATGTTTCTTACGTTTGATGACAAAATATGTTTTGGGGGTATATATGGAGAAATGAGATTTTATGCCGAAAAAATATACGCCCCGTTCAAATTCCCGCCAATGTAGTTGCGTTGGTTTTTGCACACATTCATTTGGAAAAGGTATGAATCCTCTCTTCCACGACAATTATCACTTTGAACTGTCTAGCTTTGGTTGGCAACCAGTCTAAGTGAAGGAAAACTCAGAAATCAAAAGAGATTGGTTGATTTGGGTGCTAGCATCTCCATGTCATGAAAACATACTTGCTAAGGAAATCACAGCAGCAACACATAGCGTAGTGGAGATGTGGCTCTCTATTTCTCTGGGAGACTACTTTGTAACTGACTGAGAGAGTGAAGAGCTGGGAAAGTGTGGACACATAATTCTATCTATCTATCTATCTATCTATCTATCTATCTATCTCAATCTGTTCATATCTATCTATCTATCTATCTCAATCTGTTCATATCTATCTATCTATCTATCTATCTATCTATCTATCTATCTCAATCTGTTCATATCTATCTGTCTATCTATTTACAGGTTTCCATTCATATGAATACATGTGTGTATCTATATCATTCTCTTCATTTGTATCTATATATTGATCTCTTTATATATATATCTATATATATATATATATATATATATATATATATATATATATATATATGTGTGTGTGTGTGTGTGTGTGTGTGTGTGTGTGTGTGTGTGTGTGTGCGCGCGTGCGTGCGTGTGTGTGTGCATGCGTGTGTGTATAGATATATAAAATTGGATAAATGTGATTTATTTCTATTAAATCAATTTTTTTTTCTGTGCATATTTAGCTAATATACAGTTAATTATATGAAAAGTATGTTTATTCATTATTTAGAAATACAATAAATTAACAATTCTACAAACTGATGGTGAACATTTCTAGCCTGACCATAAAATCTTTACCGTAAGTCTAATGTTTGGTCATTTGATCAGATTTTGAGAAATGTTTCAAACCGGGAATTTTCAACAATTCTCTGTAGATAGATATAAACAAATTGAGATAGATAGATAGATAGATAGATAGATAGATAGATAGATAGATAGATATGAACAGACTGAGATAGATATGAACAAACTGAGATAGATAGATATATAGATATGAACAGATTGAGATAGATAGACATATAACTGACTGTGATAGATAGATAGATAGATAGATGCACAGAGAAATGTTTTGAGCAGAGAATTTTCAACAATCATTCTTTGATAGATATGAACAAATTTAGATAGATAGATGAACTGAAAATAACTATGTACATTATATACTATCATTTTCACGAATGTTTGCAGATATAATTTATTTATCTAGTTTGCGAGCAATCCACGTTCACCAAAAGAGATAATAAAACGTCCGTTTGACACTTGAACTAAAGTATACAGCTCGTCACTATTTACATCGGAAACTAAAAACCGTCCGACATGGTAGAAAGGACATCTGCTTCTATTTCGTGTATGAAAGACAGGATGAAAAAAGAAACGGAAATGATTTAGTGGTGGACAGAAAGACCCTTTATGCTCATATCCCGTTCAGTTCTCTTAAAGTTACTGAGGTCATTTCCCCAAGATGAGCCTTACCTCAGTGTTACGATATCTCGCCTCAAACAAGACTCCAAAACTTGATTTTTTTTTAAACAGCGAAAATACAAAATGATCGTTTTTCTTTGAATATATTTAGAATAAAATCTTGTACCTTTCTTTTCCTAACTCTCTTACTCATTTTGCACATTTTGATAAATTAATTTAGAAATCACTGAATTAATCAATTACATTATTTCATTATTTTTCTATTTGGCGTGTTTCTGAAGGACATGGGCGATCATGGCTCTCCATCCTTTGTAACTTTAAATAATATTTTCCTCTTACGCAAGTCTCATCTTTATATCTTTCCAGCTTCGACAGAGTTAATAACGTTTACTTCGGCTTTTCAGGATATGAATTATTTCTCAATTTAAAACCCTTTTCCCACAGAAAAACCGGTGCAAGCATCTCGATCGCTATTACATTTATTTTAAGCATTTCACCCCAAGCAATTCAGGAGTGCCACTTGCATGCAAGAGGTTACAGAGATCAAAACTAAAGAGGCGTGTTTGAGGAAAGGATAAAGAGAAGGACGTGAAACAAGATCAAAGCATCACAAGATGTCGAGTGACATTACAGTTGAATATTTGAAGATTATTGTTATCAGGGGAAAAAGTAATAGGAAGGGAATTCCACAGACGGGAAGTACGAGAGAAGAAGCTGTTTGAGTAGAAGAGACAGATACATTTAACCGTTTCGACAGTGAAAGGGTGAGACCGACATGCCAGACTAGTAGTACGCTTAAATTCATCTAGTCTGGGAACCAGCGAAAATATCTCGTTGGAGCAGTGAAAGTACTTGTAGAAGAGACAGAAGTAAGCCACGGCACGTCTGTGAGAAAGTTACAGTAGTCGAGATGCCAGATCAGGACACATAACATTGCATATCAGTCTCTGGATCTTGCTGAGGACCTCGAGACATACAACAGGGGCACCATACAATTTATGGCAGATGTATTCCATGCAAGCACGAATGGTTGATTTATAGATTTGAAGGATGGAGTCAGGCAAGAAAAGACCTACCATGGAAATTATCCTGATTGTCTTCGTATTCCGTTGGTAAAAGAAAAGATCATATTTAGAATAAATGAATGGAATCGTCCGTTTATATAAATAAGCGGAGTTGAGTAGAGTCAGCATTAGGTCCTAGCCACTCGCTAAGCTCTTAGTGCTTGTCGAATTCTCTGCCCGAAAGCAGAGACGAACCCAGACCAGGCTATGCCGAACGGTAGCTTCTCGTCTGGGTAGATAGACAATCCCGACTTCAGGGTCTACGGGGAATTTTTGCCCAGGCCTATGTGCTTGGAAAAAACCCACGTTAAACCGGCCTTGTACCACATCCCGCTCTGTCGAGTGCTCGGGTAAAGACCAACACAGCATTAGGTCCATTGCTAAGTGAACCTTCGTGTTGTGACTTCTTTTTCATTACTTACCTACCAGTGTGTCTTCCTTATTTCGTTCCCTCTGTTATCTCGAAATCACGAGATACCACGGAGTCGTCGATGGTAGTACTAGCACGAAGTCACAAGTCATCGTGACCGAGGAGGTAGACCGACCCTGAATCCGTTTATACGGGTTCAAAGGGAATATTTTTGGCCGATACTACGGGCTCGGAGATCCCACGTTAAACCCGGCCTTGTGCCAAATGCAAGCCTGGGGGTGAGGGGACTGAATATTCCAGCCTTATGAATGCGTGGCCGAGTGTTTAGAACGTTATTTATTTATTTTTTTGAGCATAAGACTCGGGTTCGGATCTTATCATAGTCGATTTGTCAGGAAGGGGACTTCGGGATATTATCAAGATCTCAGGAATATATTTTCGACCATAACTTTTGGAAAGTGCCTGAAGACCATATCAACGTTTTACCAAGTCTTGTGAGTGAAGATGGTTAGACGTCACCCTTGGGAGCATCTCATATGTGAATGGAATCGTCCGTTTATGTAAATAAGCGGAGTTGAGTAGAGTTAGCATTAGGTCTTAGCCGCTCGCTAAGCTCTTAGTGCTTGTCGAACTCTCTTCCCGAAAGCAGAAACGAATCCAGACCAGGCTATGCTGAAGGGTAGCTTCTCGGCTGGGGAGATAGACAAACCCGACTCCGGCGTCTACGGAGAATTTTTGCCCAGGCCTACGGGTTCGGAAAAAACGTTCGTTAAACCGGCTTGGTACCACATCCTGCTCTGTGGGGTGCTCGGATAAAGACCAAGTTAGCATTAGGTCAATTGCTAAGAATACCTTCGTGTAGTAATCCTTCTGTTTCATTAATTACCTACGTGTTTGTATTCCTTATTTATTTCCTTCTGTTATCTAGAAAACACGTGCTACAACAAGTCCAAACAGAAAGAGTCTCTACTTTATGGAACGAAAACTCTAGAGAAAGCTTCCCCGATCACTACGATTTCAAGTCTAAGGCCAATACTTACCTCCTTCACATCATTGAAACTTACTTCTTCATTCTCTTACGTCAAACTCCTTTAGTAATCTTCTACCATACGTGGCTCTTGGGCCTTGTACCGCGTGAAAATTTTGTAAAAAATATATAAGGAAATAATTAAAGACATTCTTTAGCTCGAATTGACCATATCATGAAAGTGATTCGTTATAAAATAGATCAAGATCACGCGACGTTTAACCCATTAGGAATATGACATATTCTCTACCTGTTACAGCGAGGAGTTCGTATTCTGACCGCTGTTCAATCTAGAAATGTAATCCACCTAGACTGAGTGACTAATCAACGATAAAGAACACAGATTGTCTTATGAAAGATAAAGAACACAGATTGCCTTATCATATAAAAGTTTTGAATCCAGAGTTTCGTATATCTTTGACTGGGTGACAGCCATGGCAAGAGAGACCATTGTTCCATACAATTTAACAAACGGCTATGAGAAAATGAATTCATAATTTTTTCCATTAAACATAGCACCTGGAACTAGAACAGTCTACCCCAGCGAGCGAAATAAAGGGTTCAATTCGACATTCCAGCCACCTGGAGAAGGCCGGAGCGTACAACGGCCGAATCGTTGTAATAAATATGGCGACAAATATGAGGACAATAGTCCGAATAATATAAATAGTGTACATAATACCTCATATCAGAAATATAGACAGATGCCAGAATTTAAACTTGTCACTCTGGTTCATTTTTATGTTAAATCACGCAGGCTGAACACGATAATAAGAAAATCGTTACAACACTGACCATTCACATAAAGGATTATCGGAATGGCCATTCAGGTAAAAGACCTAAACTAGCTCCTTCTCTATCTAGACACTACAATAAATATTTCGCTGCTTTCCAGCTTGTTGGAAATCCTCCTTTGTAGTTCTTGCTTTTAAGAATGCTGGTAAACGTTCTGACCCCAAGATCTATTGCTATATTAGTTTTTCCTACCTCTTTTTGGCAAAGTATTAGAGGCTGTAATCAACGCCGAATTGGTTAAACATCTCAATTCACAGTATTTACTGGAGACCTCCTCCACAAGGCGTGATATGGCACAAGGCCATTTTTTTAAGTCTGGCGTTTCGAGTCCGTATGATACGATAAAAAGGTGCCGGTAAATCGCGTATAGATGGGGTCGAGTAGCTGCCTACCTGTCCAGACTCTGCCCTTCGTCTGGTTTACTCTCCGCCAGCATCTCACTTCACTCGTCCTTCTTTATCCAGCTCTAAGGACGATGTTTTAACCGTTATTGCTGGATTTATCTGTCAGACTTCAGATAAGATCGGACAAACTCTGTCTACAAATTTGCATATCTCGAAGGCGTTCGACAGGCTTTGACACAATGGCCATCTTCACGAGTTCTACGGAGTTTCTGGACAAATATTTGGCTTAATTCAAATGTCCTTAACAAATCTTATTATAAAAGTCGTGTTGAAGAGGCATTCTTCTAGATCAGTTCACATTAAAGAGATGGGGGCGTTACCCTTACGGCTATTTTAAAATAATAGGATTCACCCTATACAAGGTTCGGTCCACTCGATGTAGAGGATTACATTTGGAGGCAATTTGTGCGGATAAAAGGGGAAGATAACAGTTAACCCTAGGCTTGAACAGGTTACCATTATAGTGATCGAGGAGACATCATCTTGAGAGTTGTTTGCAGGAAGATGCTGTTCGGATGGAATACGATGGTTTGTTACTACGTAAGTGGGTTTGGCGTAGACGTATCCTTGACGTGAAGATCTGAACAGGCGGGACCATGGAATGTAGTTCGTCCGAGCACTTTCCGTGGAAGTAGAGATAGATCAGCGAGAGTTTTGTCACATTCCGCCTGTGTAAGAGAGGTTGGAGGGTGGAGAATAATTCGTTACCCACAATGGTTCGGAGAAGGCTTTTGATCGCTATCCAGGATGGAGAGTCTACGTTGTTTCATATCTTCATCAATGACTTTCCTGATGTCATCAGTTCTAGACTACGTACTTATATTGATGACACAGTTATTTAATACTGTCATAGTAGCAAATATGACAGATTCGTCAAAGTCAACCTGGCAATTGCTTTCGAAAATGAACTTCAGTCAGTGGTTAACTGGGGCAAGGAATGGCATGTGAATTCTAACCCTTTCAAAACAAAATTACTATGAATTAATCACTATAGAGAAACTTTTCTGCCTTCTGTCAGCATGGTTAATGCGTATCCCCAGGAGAGCAACACTTTAATCGTTCTCAGACTCACGTATTCCACTGAGATGAAATGGAATGATTATATTGGATCAGTTGTTAGTTAGTTAACTCTGTCGTGACAAAAAATCTTTCTCATCAGAATCCATCTTGCACATTATAAATCTGCCATTCGTCAGGGCATTGACTATTGCTACCATATCTGATCTGATGCTCCTGCTATATATCTCGAGATTCTTGATATAATCCAAAGAAGGGTCTATAATGTAATTGATCCTGATCTGGCATATCGACTTCAGTTTCTATAAAATATTTTAAAGGCAAGTGTTCTGATTAGTTTTCTTCCTCCGTAACCCTACTGCATGAATTTAAGCATACTAATAGATTTTAAACCAGGTTTCGCCATTATACTATTGAAGTAGAAAGATGCAACCGGAGGTTCTATTCTAATAGTATCTTTTCCCGGACTTCTCGCCCGTAAAATACTCTTCCGATAACTTTAACCTACAATCTTCATAAATCTAAATGCAACGTCACTCGCCATCTTCCTTCTTTCACTCCCAGTAACCACTTGCGTCTTAGTGGCTTTATCTTCTTGCTTGGGATGAAATGATTAAAAAAGAAGTTATATGGCTAGCCATTCAACAAAACCTAACACCTGAAGTAATTTACTCTTTTACCTGAAATGAATGCCAAAAGAAACCAGTCAGTCAGGTATTTGCCATGCATGATACACGCTTATGTGATCATGTATCTTTCGATATATGACTGACCAGGCAGATGTTTTCCCGCAGTAAGTTGCCATTTCTTTCTGCGGTAGACCAGATGCCATCCAAGGCTAGAGAACCCTGTCTGTCCTGCTATTCACTCATAACTGGCGGGGGAGAAGGATAGGATTCATACCTTTCGCAAGGGTATTAGCACGTTAGTGAATGTAATGGAGTCGACTGGAATTCGAACTCAGCTGTTTGATTCCTCAATCTGAGCCGCTATCCATTATTCCACCGTGTCACAAGAAATATATATATGAAACCCTGAGCAATTTAAATAAAATATTATATGAACAGAAAAGCGATATTTTACGAAACACACACTCTATTGATTAGTTGCTCACCGTAATAAGTCTAACCATAATTTCGATTTCAAAAAAGGTGCTTTAATTATAAATGAAAGCAATTTAAGACGATAGTGTATGGAAAGTGATTTGACGCCTAGATTATTCAAGGTAAATTTGCGTCCAGGTTCTTACATTTCACCTTAATTGGTAAATCTTCTATCATCACAATGTGAGACAGTTAATTATAAAATTGATAAAAACGAAAGCATGAGGAAACTGAATGAAAATATCGAGGCATTGATGTTAGCACCGACCCACAACAGCCTGTTTCATGCTTGAACGAAATTGTCAGGCCAGGTTTGCTGTGTATTGGCTCGGCTATATATATATATATATATATATATATATATATGCTGGCCATTGTTACATTGAACGAGAAAGGTCTATTTTATTATCCTAAACCTTATTTGGGATAACACAAATTATGGTATAATAAATAAAAGCAGAAAAAATTGTGCATCAAAATGGGATTATTTGTAATTATTTTATTGTGTTGTGAACTTTATACTCATTATTTATTGTATTTAGTGCAGTTTATCGCCTTACCCAGAACGTGGATGTAGTTTATCGTCTTACCCAGGACGTGGATGTAGTTTATCGCCTTACCCAGGATGGAAACCAACGTTACTATAATTTGTGACGTTCCGAATTCAAGGAGACACGACAACGTCCATCCGATGTTTCAAAACAAAGATTACCTGAAATTTAATTTCTTGGAACATCGGATGGAAGCGTTGTCTCTCCTGGAATTTGGAACGCCACATTTATACTAACGTTTTCATTATCTTATATAATAAAGCAAGCTCTTAATATCATAAATATAAAGGAATTACATTGGCGGAGTAGGTAATGGCTGTTCCATTTACTGCTACGCAGTAACTACTTATTTAAGACGTTGCATACTGAGAAAGACAATATTCGAAGAATGAAAAATTGGACCTGGTCGAAACAGTAACATCGGCAAAAGCAAACACCAGCTGATATGATTAGAGACAGAATGCAAACATTATGGAAACAGATTTGTTTTCAGCAGTAAATGGAGGAATAATATACATCGATATTGGAAAATATCAGACTGTGTGTCTATAATACAGCTTCACTGTTTAAGAAAAAACATACGAATGTCAACAAACAGAATGGATTCAGAATGTCCAGATAATAAATCCATGACGTTTCACTTTGAAAAGACTGACTTCAAGAAGTTCAGAGGTCATCCAAGAACTACCATAGCTACAACGCGTAACCGAAACATTCAAAGAACAAGAGAGAAAGATTCTACTTTTCCTTTGGAGAAGTTTACAATCAAGGAAGATCTGAAACGAATCTTCAAACTAGCAGAGGACAGAGAAAGATAGCAAAATATTGTCGAATCAGTATACAATGTCACTTAATATGAGAGAACATGTTTATTTATGACCTCAAATCGAAACCGTTTTAATGATGATGATGATGATGATGATGATGATGATGATGATGATGATGATAAAGATAAAGAAAATATTTATGATTGCCTTGGTTTTTTTTAAAAATTCTTAAATCGAGCTATTATTTGTAAATCCTGGATCCATTTAATGAATGTATTTTCCTCCCGAGGGATGTCCGACAATGATATTTTATACATCCAATATGGGAAAACATATTTTAAAATCAGAGAAAGAAATATTTAGAGAGAGAAAGAAATGTGAAAACGCTGACTTGTGTCCTTTACCGAATGTTCATGAAATTTTTAAAAAAATTATTTGATTTTTCACAGGGTTTATAAATGATGTGCTAGAATTGATTATTTGCATTCCCAGTCAAAAATAAAAATAAGGAATCATATTAAACGTTTCTGACAAGTCTGTGATCTTCCTACCATTGTGCTAAATTTGCCGCTGTATAAAATAGTGTCATTATAATACAAAATGAAAATAGTGACATTATAATACAAAATGAAAATAGTGTCATTATAATACAAAATGAAAATAGTTACATTATTATACAAAATGAAAATAGTGTCATTATAATACAAAATAAAAATAGTGTCATTATAATACAAAATGAAAATAGTGACATTATTATACAAAATGAAAATAGTGTCATTATAATACAAAATGAAAATAGTGTCATTATAATACAAAATGAAAATAGTGACATTATAATACAAAATGTAAATAGTGACATTATAATACAAAATGAAAATAGTGCCATAATACAAAATGAAAATAGTGACATTATAATACAAAATGTAAATAGTGACATTATAATACAAAATGAAAATAGTGTCATAATACAAACTGAAAATAGTGACATTATTATACAAAATGAAAATAGTGTCATTATAATACAAAATCAAAATAGTGACATTGTTATACAAAATGAAAATAGTGTAATTATAATACAAAGTGATATCTGAAACTGAAGCAGTCCATTTTTTATTATATTTTTTTTTAAATGAGCTAATTTTTTCGCATTCATTCTATTAAGCAATTGCCATCATTGTACATCAACAGAGTGATCATGGATTTAATATAAAAAAATGTTTTGTTCCAGTAACATGGAAAAATACTGATGGGATCTGTTCCATACATTACATTAGATTTTATAGCCTTTGTGTTTAGTGGTGCATGCATTCGTAAATATTTGTATGCACAAGAGAATGTGTAATGTTTTATTTAAAGGCCGGTCCAAACTTGGGGAGCTGGGACATTGTCAGTTCACTTAGAATAGAAAGGTAGCAATTGTTTGAGTTAAAAGCTTTTAAAACGAATTTATAACATACATAGAAATAAAAAAAAGCATTTAGATTTGTCGTACACAGTTTGAATTTATATTTACATTTTACCATATTGTCTTCAGTGGTGAAATTTGATAGTATACTGTACATATACATATATATATATATATATATATATATATATATATATATATATATATATATATGTGTGTGTGTGTGTGTGTGTGTGTGTGTGTGTGTGTGTACATCGCGTGTATATATATATATGTGTATATATATATGTATATATATATGTATATATATATATATATTCGTATACATATATATATATATATATACATATATATATATAAATATATCTGTACACCGTGTATATATATATATATATATATATATATATATATATATATATATATATATATATATATATATATATATATATATATATATATATACTTATTTATTTATTTAAATATTATAACATAAATATGTTATAAAATCACTACAAAAATAGCCATTTTGTTTCAACACTTCTGGTGTCTTATCAAGTGATGATGTTGAATGTAGAACCATTCTACATTCAACATCATCACTTGATAAATAATTATATCTGCTCTACTCTGTATTGAGCACTCTTTTAAGAATAATAATTGTTCATTATTGGAATTCATTCCGTATATACCAATCCTATACTTGGATATATATATATATATATATATATATATATATATATATATATATATATATATATATATATATATATATATATGTGCATTTTGATGTATATCAAAAATAAATTTTACAAACTTTGTTTCGTGTCCATCGCCATGTTAGATGACCCAGCTGCCTTCGGTGTGGAAAAGCAATCTGATACAGCCTTGCAGTCTCGCGTCCTTAACATTTTCACGGCCGTATGTAAATATCATAGCTGCCTGCTCAAGGTATGACTGTCCTGCCATCATTAAACGGAACACTTCTCAGTTAACTCACTACTACATCCGTTAAAGTTTGAAGACAGACTAGCTAAAAATGTACACGAATGACAAAGGTAACCTAGTCTACAAAACAGTGCAATCCACTGTAAACCTTAATAACTCAAAACCGAAGGATTTGGGGACATATGTTTATATGGACTTGTGTCTTTGTTTTGGTGTGAGTTGAATTTTTTGGTTGTTTGAATAGGTTTTTTTTTTTTTTAAAAAATTGAATTTATTATAAAACTACAGTCTGAAGTTATTATGCAAAAGGAGAAAATAACTTTTTACTTCAATAACAAGGTCATAATATCGTCAACTATTAATCGCCACCTATAATAGAACAAATAACCAATATATATGATAAGTCTGAAATTTTAAAATAGTGACCCTTTTCCTGAATATCAGCCAGTAATCTATTATCCATTAATTTTGTTAAATTATTTTACTTCAGTAGTTTCAATGTCATACTTGGTGTGTTTAATTGATCACCATAAGCTTGCTTTATTATATTGTTTGTTACCTTCATATAATTTCATCTTTTCACTCCCGAAAACATTTTACGCTCAAAACATTATCAGGTACTCTCAGATACATGCGAATGAACATTGTCGTGTAAAAATTGATACTTCACTTTGAAACCTCGAGGCTGGGACTTGTAACACTCAAAGAAAGTCTTGTCCACGAATACGTATTATTTATCACTGTTCAGTCTAACACCATCACCATTCAATAATTGTTTGGAAGACAATACCAACAGATATCATCCTACTGCCGCTTCCTTGTTGCCTTCCTTTAACAACAGGCACATCTGTATCTGATAAAACCCATCTTTTGGCTTATCTATTAGGGCCATCAAGTTTAACCCGAGTTTCGTGATAATTACATAAGAAAAATCAGTTTTCATGTTTTTTTTTCGGCACACTTTTGACGCTTTAAAGTATGTGCTTCACTGAGAGGAGTTTGCCAAGCCTATTTCTTGACGGATACCAATTTGAATATTCTACACCTTTATTTTTTCTTGACTCCCTCAACTCCAGCCTGTTCAAAAATCTAAGCACATGTCAATAATGACTGTATCGCTTTAACTCGCTTTAGCTTATATTACCCTTGAAGAGACAGATTCTTAAAGACTTTTCCTTGCCTCTAGTCTCAACATAGTTATATTTTCAACAGCCCTCTTTATCGTTCGATGACCTTTGGAAAGCTCGTTTGATATCACAACGGTGGACATTACCTCAATCAACAACTTTGTTACGTTCTGTTTTTTTAGTAATTGTTCGATAATTTCCATTTCAGAATACATTATTGAACAAAAAAAATAGTAGTTTTTATTAGATTTCAGATGCCTTAAATTCATATTAGTTTAAACTGTATAAATTCAGGTTGCAGTTTTTATAATAAATCTGATAACTTTAAGAAAACGCATTGAAACTACTAAAATTGAACTCAAGCTTTCTGTAGGCGACTAAAATAATCATTTAAAATCTGATGAAAATTCTTCTAAACAAATTCGAGTTATAGATATTTATATTGACATAACAACATCAGACGGAATGGTGGTATTTCCCTGACTTGAAAATGATCGTCTTTTTAACCGCCGTCAAAAGCTGAATATTGAATGCTAATTTTTTCGCCATTGCAAACAAAGAGACAGAATGCTGTTTAGATAATAAAGAATGATGTAAAGTTTTTTTTTTTTTTTAATTTCAGTTATATATCAGTTATATATCAAATCAAAACCTAACAAAATATAATCTATATATTCGACTCCCAGTCGAATTCGACGTATGAGGGTCAAGCAGATCTGTTCCTAGGAAACCGACATCCAGGCAAAAGCACATGAGATTTGATTATAGTGGTGAAGGTTTCGTGCGGGACCATCCACACTTTTTGAAGTGCCACAAGGTCCCCAAACGACCAGGTTTTGAATTCGGAGTTGTCCTTCTCCTAGACCAGTTGCCTCAAGAACCCAGGCTGTCCTAATATTTACCCATAGTTGGAGGGAGAAGAAGAGGATTCATACCTTTCCCAAGGATATTAGCACTTAAGTGAATGTAATGGATCCGACTGGAATTCGAACTCAGCTCTCCGATTCCTCAATCCAAGCCGTTATCCATTACACCACCACCGTGCCTCCTATATATATGAAAACGGACACTGTGGTCAACGCAGACAGGCGAAAAATTTTTATGGCATGAAAAATGACGAAACGGAATCAGTGCTGATCGAGGTATCCCCATTTACATTTAGAAACGCACTATCTTGGATATTGACCATTTTGCCCATAATATAGCATACCATTATATAGCATACCATTTTGCCCATAATATAGCATACCATAATATATATTCATCATCTCGTGTGTCGAGAGTCTAATACACTTCAGTATCCGCGTTCATATATAAAAAGGTATGACTCTGACTAATAAAGACTCTCAGATTCATGGCAATCAAATGCCAGAAAAATTACCTCATTTTGTGACTTGCCATGTCTCCCGAGTCTGTGTAAAACAAAGCAAATCATTGGCCGAGCTTAGAAGTTATGACCGTGGCACCGGTGACAATTTGTGGGGTGCTTCAAAAGCCATGCCCGACAAAGAGGAGAACGCAGCTATAACACACACACACACACACACACACACACACACACACACACACACACACACACACACACACACACACACACATATATATATATATGTGCAGAAACACACTTTAGTATTTGTAGGAAAGTACATGCATGTGTGTGCTTTTGAGAGTGAGAGATTTCTGTTCGTCTGTTTCCGAAATTTTTGGTAATCTCAATTGGAGCATGGGTCTCTCTTTCTTTCTCTCCTCCTCTCTTTCCTTCTTCCTCTCTCTCTCCTTCTCTCTCTCTCTCTATCTCTCTCTATATATGAAGAAATATAGTCTTATGTGCTATATTTATGGGATAAAGTGCTCAATATCAGAGATAGAGCGTGTGTAAATATAAAAGTGAACATAGAAGTCAACACTTTTAGGCGAAAGTCTGTTTCATGCTAGATGCAATCGTTAGGCCACGAGTTCTGTTATTTTTCTTGGCTATTCATATATAAGGGTCAGTGATGTATTGTAGGTAGTCTATTTTGGCGGTTAATTCAATTAAAATGAAATGTTATGTTTTATGCACTTACTCTGAGATTTCGTACAGTCAGTAGATTTAATTTGTTGGTGTGAAAAAAACAATCATATATACCCATATATATATATATATATATATATATATATATATATATATATATATATATATTGAAGAAATATAGTCTTAAAGTGTGCTATATTTATGGGATAAAGTGCTCAATATCAGAGATAGAGCGTGTGTAAATATAAAAGTGCACATAGAAGTCAACACTTAGAGGCGACAGTCTGTTTCATGCTAGTGCAATCGTCAGGCAACTGATTTGATATATATATATATATATATATATATATATATATATATATATATATATATATATATATATATATATATATATATATATATATATATATATATATATATATATATATATATATATATATATATATATATATATATATATATATATATATATATATATGTAATTGATTTTGGGGATTTAGGATAATTTTATAGTAATTCGTCGAGTCTAGTTTATGTTCACTTCGTCACCGAATCTCGTGGTGCAGTTGGTATGACGTTCGCGTTGTATCGAAGCGATCCCGGTTCGATTCTCGGAAGTGGATGCGCACTGCCGATGAGTCCCAGATAGGGCGAAACGGCCGTCCAGTGCTTTCTGCATTCTGTTGAGTATTCTAAGTTCGACTAATTCTAAAATATATATATACACACACACACACAGTATTGGGGCATATACTGTTAAATGTTTATACAATTATAGTGCTTATACAGACATTTTAACAAAGATATTCACCATCGAAGATAATATTTTGTATAGCAACTCTGAAGATGGCTCATGTTAGCTGAAAGCTCAGATAAAGGAGTAACTTAATAAAAATATATTGTAATGTTGGACAATTTTTTCTTAATTTTCACCCGAAATTAAAGCAAACATACGAACATTGAAACGGCTCATGATCAGACGTAATAGACATTCAATGTCTGTTATATTTAACAATATATATATATATATATATATATATATATATATATATATATATATATATATAGTGTATTGGGGCATATATTGTTAGATGTTTATAATATTACACTGCTTATACAGACATTTTAACAAAGACATTCACCATCGAAAATAATATTTGTGAGTGTGTGTATATATATATATATATATATATATATATATGTGTGTGTGTGTGTGTGTGTGTGTATGTGTGTGTGTGTATGTGTGTGTGTGTGTGTGGTGTGTGTGTATGTGTGTGTATGTGTGTGTGAGTGTATCTATATGACATAAAAAAACTTGAACATGCACAGTGCGCTTCTGCAAATGTTTCGGTTTAGGGGTCTCTCTCTTACTCTATCTGTCTCTCTTTCTTTCATTCTTTTCTCTCTCTCTCTCCCTCTCTCTCTCCCTCTCTCTCTACATTCTATATATATATGTATGTGTGTGTGTGTGTGTGTGTTTGCGCAAGATATCTGTGTGTGTGTTTGTTGCTCTTCGTTCTAATGGTAAAAGATTGCAAACTGATGTGAATGCATGAGAAAAGAATCACCGTCTTACGCAGAATTCAACGTCCATTTCTTCCATCCACCAATCAGAAACTAGTGTCGAAAGTGGGGTACAATCCTGTAAAAGACAGAAGAAAAAAGCAAAATCTATGATGCGTTACTAATAGAACTTCGTTTTGGAGTGGAATGGAGCAAAGCCCCCAACATGAAATGTGTCAATGCCATCATGACAACTCTATGAACATTCTACTGTGACCCCCGAAATTTCACGGAACGCCGCCGCCGTCGCCGACATGAAGCAACACAGATGGTTGAATAATCTACACAAGAAACAAACCTTTACATTTTCTATTCTTTGTTTTCCACTTGTTTTTGTTTCGATTATTTCCACCCCCTCCTCGCCATTCTTCTCCCCCTCCACTTCTTTAGACTTCAACTTCTTCGACTGCATCATCTTCAACTACAACTTCTTCTATACCTCTAATACTACTGCTAATACGACGACCACTTCTTTTTTCTTAAACTACGACTACTGCTATACCAACTCCTCCTCCTTCTTCTTCTTCTTCTTCTTCTTATTATTATTATTATTATTATTATTATTATTATTATTATTATTATTATTATTTTCATCAAGCAGATCATAAGACGTAATCTAATTATCAGGTGTTATTCGTAATAA
The DNA here is from genome assembly GCA_964036315.1 of Acanthosepion esculentum. Lineage (NCBI taxonomy): Eukaryota > Metazoa > Mollusca > Cephalopoda > Sepiida > Sepiidae > Acanthosepion > Acanthosepion esculentum. The sequence continues at coordinate 126,015,372 of OZ038482.1, read as the reverse complement.
ATGTTGATGTGCTCTCCCATTTTCCCTCTCTACATCGACAAAACTATTCTCACTATTCTGGCTGTGCCAAGCAGTGACATTTTCTAAAGAGTTTCTGTTCTAATCACAGTCTAAATTTTACCCAAACTTTTTTTTATATATTTTAACAATCAATGTTCCCAGTCGACCCATCACAACAGGAACAATATCTAGTTTCCTAAGGCTCCACAAGAATAATATCGGGACAATAGTTATGCTATTAATCGAATTCATTTCTTCCCGAGTCCTAACCAGAAACCTAAGCTCACAAATGATATCTTCCACTTATTATTATTATTATTATTATTATTATTATTATTATTATTATTATTATTATTTCCTTTGATTTCTGTTGTATACACATTTCTTCCCGAGTCCCAACCAGAAACCTAAGCACACAAATGATATCTGCCACTTGCTATTATTCTTTCTATTTCTAACAACATTTGTTTTATGTCGTATGTTTATTATTTCTTCTCGTTTCCCTTCATTGCTTACTGTAGGAGTTCTTGTCGTTTCCTTTCAGTGTCTGCCCTCAACCTTGTGTCATCTGTATATCTTATGTAGTTCAGATTGTGGCCGCTAATAATGAAGTCTGGCAGGATTTCTAAATTTCTAAAATAAGATCATTTATTCAAATCATAAACCTAAATGAATAATCTATGGCTAGTTTAGATATCGAATCTTTGTATACAAATGTTCGAGGAAACAAAGGTGTCAGTTTAGTTAAAACACACTGAAAGAAATACAAAATACAATTCCTTCTCCTATACATAACATCACAACAATGCATCCGTTAATTGGTAATCAGTGTATTTTCACCTTCTACAACAATGTTTATATATATATATATATATGTATAGTGGTTTCTAAGGATGGCTTAGATGTGGCAAAAGGCCGAAAGTAATGAGCACACAGTGCGGACCGAACTCACTATACGGTTGTAATTGATTTAGCAAGACAAATTTGCAAGCCATTACACTGCCTCGAGGTGCCCATATATATATATATATATATATATATATATATATATATATATATATATATATATATATATATATATATATATATATATGTATTATTTATATATATATACACTTAATTATTCATTTCAAATCTTCCTAATTATTTCTGTCTGTATATCCTTGCTTGAACCGGCTTCTCATGCTCTGGACTGAGCGGCTTGGGGAGGCATAGCCCTATGTGTAAAAGAGGAACTCGGACGAGTTCCACCACGGAATATGTGATCGAGCAGCGCTATATCGAGTCTAATTCGTTAACTCTTTGACACCGACAACCTTTTTTACAGTTTGTATGGTGTTTTCCTCCTATCGTAACTGTTCGGGTTTCAATTCTCGGTAGTGGACGCGCACTGCTCCTGGAGTCCCAAATATAGGCCGAAACGGCCGTCAGTTGCATTCTGTTGAGGTTTCTTCTAGATTCGACGAATTACTTAATTATGATTATTTCAAATCCTCCTAATTATATATATATATATATATATATATATATATATATATATATATATATATATATATATATATATATATGAAGAAATATGGTCTTAAAGTGTGGTATATTTATGGGATAAATTGTTCAATATCAGAGACAGAGCGTGTGTATATATAAAAGTGAACATAGAAGTCAACACTTAGAGGCAAAACAAACCAACACTTAATAAAACTTTGACCATGGACATAATATCTTGACCGTCTTTTGAAACAAAAAAATGAATCATTTTATAAAACATAACATATAACAAACTATTTCTAATTCTAACAGTTGAAATATCATCCTTGAGAATGGCTAAATGTATAGCCGAAAGCGCTCGGACAAAAAGAACATTCGGACAGTTTTTATATAATTTATCATCTGAAAAGAAAAACTTTATTAGTTCGCACGAGAAATTATATAAAAAACTAAATAACAGCACCTTGACAGTCGTTTGTAATGAAATATGCACACACACACACACACACACACACACACACATATATATATATATATATATATATATATATATATATATATATATATATATATATTATGGGCAACAGTTGGGATGCATAATAATATTAAAATAACTTATAGTAATTATTTTCAAGAAGAAAAAGAAAATGATATCTGAAATCATCATGTCGATTTACCCTGCAATTTTAAGTATACGCTGAAAAATTTAACAACGAATTTTCCATAAAATATACTTTTGAAGCCATTGGCCGCCATAATCATATCTCTCATTGTGTACAGAGATATCAGACTAACAAAGTGTCTAGAGATATAAGACTATTCATTTAAGAGAGAGATATTGAGTGAAGTAGTTAGTTCGATCGATAGAATATTCAATATTCATTCATTTTAGGTGGAACTGAGAAACAATTATTGGATTCCTTTTAGGCTCACATCTATTTTTCTCATTATAAACTTTATTTCTCTAAAATGAAAAGAACATTATTTTTGTTATTTCTTTACTAAAACAATATTATACAACATAAAACTATTAAAATGTATTTTTCTCTAAAGCAGAACGTTTCACCCGTAAATTGTCTCTAAACTCAACTCTTGAGAATCCTTGTCTAACTTTCCTCATAGAACCTAATCTCTGTTGCGTGGTATGCATCTCTTCTATGGTGTTTACTATAATCTCTAATCTAAAGCATGTGGACCTGATGGTGTGCCTGTAATGGTCTTTAATAAGTGTGCTCCCCAAAAGGCTCCTGTTCTTTGCAAACTGTATAGTAAATATTTCCCTACCTCTTGCTTTCCTACTTGTTGGATAACCTCCTCTGTTGTCCCGTTCTTTAAGAACTCAGGTGAAACGTCCGATCCTTCCAGATATCGGCCTATTAGCCTTCTACTGCTTTTTGGGAAACTCTTTTTTTTGTTATGGTCCAGGTTAGGACCAAGGAAGAAAAACACGAACATAAGAGTAGAAATAACGAAGATATATTACAGGAAATAGTGATACAAGATGTGGAAGGTGTTTATATGACTGTCAGTCTGGTTTGGAGTGAACTACTATCGGCTCGACTCGATTCGTCTCGATATTTAACAACTCTCCCACGTGGGTCGAATGTGGCACAAGGCCGGATTTATGTGGGTTCTCCGAGCCCGTAGGCTCGGCTAAAAATATGCCCATTTAGAACCCGTATAAACGTGTTCAGGGTCTGTCTACCTTCCCTGACGAATCTTTGCCCTTCGGCAAAGCCACGTCCGGGTTCCTCTCTGTCAAAGCAGAGAGTTCGACAGAAGTAGCACACAGTCAGAGACTGCTCACGACTCGATTCGTCTCTCTCTCTCTCTTGAGAGGCGTAGTATACATAGTGTTAGGAAGAGTTCATTCTGTAGTTATAGGTAAGGACCCATAACAATTTTGGGAAACGACCTTTCTGATAGAATCAGCTTTGAACGTATTTATATATGCTGATGACAAAACCATTGATTCCTCTCTCGATTGTAATTCTGTTCGATAAGATCGAATCGGCGGCTGATGTCAGAAAGTCTGTTGTTAACTGCAACAAAGAATGGCTCATTAATTTCTACGCTCCCAAAACGGAAGTACACGCCATTAATCACAGACCCCGCCTTTCTGCCCTCCATCATCATTTAAAGAAAAATAAACATTAAAAAAACAGAGTAAGATAAAATGCCAATTAAAAATTAGAAATTAGAAAAGACAAACGAGCTGGTTGATTTTGCTACATATCAGCCCTTAATGGGTTAATTGTGGCACTTAGACTTTATGGATTTAGGAGCAGTCGTAAATTAGCAGAAAGGTCTCATCTTTCTACAATTGAGAAGGCTAGACTTAACCGTAAGTTCTATGCTAAAACTATCTTTTCTCGTTTTTGGAACTCTTCTTGCTTTACAGACAAGTTTGATCTTACCAAATTTAAATGAAATGTTAATCGTTATCTTCTATCTTTTTTTTTTTTATTCCAGTTCTTTTATTGCTATCGCTTCTTAATAATATTTTACTTTTTGTTATAATTCTTCACACTCAGTAACCTCTTGCGTATTATTAGGTTCATAGTCTTGCTTGGAGTGGAATGATTAAAACAAAAATCAATATCGAATCTTGTATGAAGCACACAATGAGGCTTAAAATGGTGGTCAACCAGACTGTCGTCGCTACACATTATCACACACGCCGAGGCGTCCAGAAAGTAAAATGAGTAAAATAAAAACATGACATCTGAAAATAAATAAATAGAAGTGAAACGTATATTATTCGCTGTATACAAATTTTTTACAGCATTTGTTTAAACAACTGCACATTTTTTTTCACTGGAAATCTTGTGTACACACCTAATCAAATCAGTTTCCGAAAAGTCATCGATTTGTCAGGGTAGCAAAAATTGGCGCCATTTTGTCTTTTCGTGCAAACTGCATATTTCACTGTCTCATAATTTTGTTCCCATCGGCCGACTTCAACCGATATTTCTTTCGGCATAAATAATAAAAAAAATATTAGTTTTCGCAGAAGGAAGCGATGCACCCTACTAATCACAACAGACGGAATCGCGAAGCCAATTTTAATTAAAAATCGTGAAGGCGATAGCCAAAAACAATCTGAGAAAACAGACGCCGTGTCATTCACAGAAATATGCAAATACAGACAACAGGTGTCCATTGCTCAGGTCTGGCAGTAGGCGCGCAAGTCAGCATTTTGTTTGAGGTGGGATCAAGGCGGATTCTGAGACGCGAACATCCGGCATAGGGTGGCACGCTGAAAGGTCTTATATCCGGACATCCCACTGTCATTCCCAGGGCAGCGATCAGATCTTTGCAGGAATGTACGATGGTTGGGGAGAATGGATGGAAAGAGAATACAATGACGCGAAAAGATAAGTATCGATAAAAAATCATATATGTGTGTGTGTGTGTGTGTGTGTTGTTGGGTTGCCCGCGTGTGTGTGTGTAAAGTTATTTCAAAGTTGTAAATACTTAATAAAATAGCTATAAATGTGGACAAATACGTCATCTAAGCAATCCGAATGTATAAAAATTAATACGTCTAATTGTATCTTTATTTAAATATATTATCAACAAACGTTGTTTGTTTTATTTAGCATAACACATTTAACTGAACATTTATTGTTCAAAAACACGGAATATATATATATATATATATATATATATATATATATATATATATATATATATATATATATATGTATATATATATATATATATATATATAGACAGTTAAATTGTGAGTACATTTTTCGAGACATCCTGTACATATATAATTAAAGTGATAGATAGATAGATAGATAGATAGATAGATAGATAGATAGATAGATGTGCGAGTGTATGTGTGCGTGTCTGTAAATAAATTACCTCCATATTCACGGTTTCATCTGTCTGCCATAGAAAAATTTCGTCAGAAGTTTTCTAAACTGCATATGTGATATCAGTCCTTCTATATAGAGGTAAATGCTTGAAAAGCTCTTATTTGAGACTTGAGGCAACAGAAGTGTGGTTCTACAAAAGAATGCACAGATTACCATGGATTGAACATATGACTATTGAGTATGTATTAAGGAAAACAGAAACAAGATGGACGTTTATATTTAAATTCAGAAAGAGACAGTTAAGCATTCCAAGGCACATATAATGAGGGGAATAGTAGTAGTTGAAAGATTTGACTCTCACGTGAAATACTGAAGTCCCGAGGAAGAGATGAAAACAGCGATTACTATACAGATTGATTAGCTTGTCAAAGAGATTGCTGAACAGCATTGGCAGGGATGTTGAAAGACAACACTTCCTAAGAAATACAAAGGATAGGAAGAAAAATTATGGAGCATTATAAAGTACAGGCTCTTGAGAAAGCAGTTGAGCAACAAAGAGGATTTGATTGTGAATTTCATATCCGAATGGAATTCAATACTTGGAGATGAGATTTACTAGAACCTAATCAAGTCAATTCCAAATAGTGTTGAAAAGGTTATTCAAAATAAAGGAGGACCCATATATTATTAAATATTTCGAAATATATTACCTATTATAAATAAATTATACCTCTATTATTCTTTATTTAAAGCTGTTCGGTTATGTTTATACAGATTACTAGTTGCAGGAAATTATTGAGTCATATTTTTTGGAAAAGTTTTTCCCTTAATCTCATTTATATCCAAAATTATAATTATCAATAGAATACCTTAAACTTTTTTACTAGGTGGTCTGGAAGGGTTCTTTATATTAGTAAGATTCAAAATTAATCTGACCTTCTGTTGTGGTAGGATCCACCTAATTTGCATAGTGGAGTACCGACGATATAAATATGGTTGGTACCGGGAAGACAGGGAGGCGAATCAAAAGATCCAACTAGAGACTCTGCCCGACTGCGACTTAGTCAACACATTCTCCAGGAACGGTCTTCCGAGAAATATACAAAAGACTATATGTAAATATTGTGTACACTTTCTTGTTTCAATACATTTTGTTCTAAGTACATTTTGTGTTGCATTATTATTCCATGCATTAGTCAAGTTTCAACACCCTCAAAACAATAGGCGAAAAATTTTTTAAGTAAATAAAATCAGGTGAGTCACTTTTATCGAACAACACTGTATGTGTGTCGACTACTTGTTAGTATGTACTAAAATGCGCAGGGACATAGAAATATCAGGGTTGGTGTCTAGGGGTGCGGTTAGCACATTGGGAGTGATGGATCGCAAGCCATTGATAAGGCATCCGTCTAAAATAAAAAAAATAAAAAACAAACTCTGATATAACATCCTCATCTGTGCTGAACCGGATAACTTGCGTCTCTATGTCTCTGATATTTTTATCCATCTTGCTATGTGTCGTTACGGTATTGTGCAAGCTGTACACTAAAATCTCAACAGAGGCATTGCTGACTATTTATCATATCTATCGTTGCGGATGCGAGAGTGGTGCAATGCTTAGCGACTCGCAGCCTAAAATTGATGAAACGAGTTCGAATTCCAAATGTTCGTCACATTCCTTTTCGCGAAAATACGCTGGGAAAGATATGAATGCGTCTTTTTTTCTCCTCATAGCTATGGGTTAAATAATAGAACAAACTAGGATCTTTGATATTGATTAAAAAACAGTCTGTGACATGGAACAACCTGAATTCCCAAACATGGCTGAATAAAAGACTTGTTATACTCGTTTAACGAGACGAAAGCCATTATGATCAACCGGATTAAGCAGCAGCCATGAATCCAGGCGTCCTTTGGATGGCTTAGAAAAAGATGGAAAAGAAGTACCTTTTTAACATGATGGAAGTGCAAGTATTATATTAAGGAGATGGAAGAAGTGCTCTTTTTAAAAAAAGATGGAAAAGAAGTACCTTTTTAACATGATGGAAGTGCAAGTATTATATTAAGGAGATGGAAGAAGTGCTCTTTTTAAAAAAAGATGGAAAAGAAGTACCTTTTTAACATGATGGAAGTGCAAGTATTATATTAAGGAGATGGAAGAAGTGCTCTTTTAAAAAAAAGATGGAAAAGAAGTACCTTTTTAACATGATGGAAGTGCAAGTATTATATTAAGGAGATGGAAGAAGTGCTCTTTTTAAAAAAAGATGGAAAAGAAGTACCTTTTTAACATGATGGAAGTGCAAGTATTATATTAAGGAGATGGAAGAAGTGCTCTTTTTAAAAAAAGATGGAAAAGAAGTACCTTTTTAACATGATGGAAGTGCAAGTATTATATTAAGGAGATGGAAGAAGTGCTCTTTTAAAAAAAAGATGGAAAAGAAGTACCTTTTTAACATGATGGAAGTGCAAGTATTATATTAAGGAGATGGAAGAAGTGCTCTTTTTAAAAAAAGATGGAAAAGAAGTACCTTTTTAACATGATGGAAGTGCAAGTATTATATTAAGGAGATGGAAGAAGTGCTTTTTTAAGGAAATGATGGAATAGAGAGTATTTTAGAACAAGATGGAAGAGGTAGCATTTATAGCAAGATGGAAGAAGATGCATTTTTAGAGCAAGTGGCACTATTTTAAAATAACATGGAAGGATTATTTTTTAACAAAAAGAGGGAGCAATTTTAGAAGATGAAAGAAGAAGTATATAATTAACAAGATGTGGTATTTTTTAAAAACATGATGGGGTTAAAGTACTTATTTTTTTAGAAAAAGATGAAAGTGGGAGTAATTTCTATATGTCAGAAAAGGAATTATATTATAGAAGAAGCTGCATGAAGAAGTATTTTACTAACAAGTTGGAAAAGGAAATATTTTATTAACAAGGTGGAAGAAGACGACATTTTAGAACAATCTGGAAGAGAATCTATTTTTAGAATAAGATGTAAAGAGAAGTATTCTTATAAAAATGTGGAAGAAGAAATATTTTTTAGAAATTATTAATTTTATTAATGGGATGAAAGTGGAAGTATCTTTTAGAACAAGATGGAAGAGGAATTATTATTTTTCGTAATGATGAATTGGACACTTTTCCAGGAAGTCACTAATAACTCAACGGTCTCTTAGAAAGTTTAGTGTAAAAATTGTTCTTTTGAATTTCCCAAATTTCCCAGTCTATTTGGCGAAGTTCAGAAAGAATTACCAAGCAAGTATTAACTGTTCAGGAAGATAACGTAAGAAGATTATGCCTAATCTGATTTCACGAAAATATCCAGGGAAAAGGTAAAATATTAATACTACGTTTATTTAATGTAATTTGAAGAAATATTCGTTTTATTATGAGATTATATACGAGGATGAGAAAACTATATTCGATGTTGAATTAATAACCCTGTGTCATGATATATAATTCCCAACATTTTCATCAGAAAATTTCACTGTATAATGTTCAATTTACGTTATTAATATTCACCACTTAACTAGATGATTTGAAAGATCATGTTAAAAAATTTAAAGGGAATTATGTTTAAATCTACACTGGCGGAAATAAGTTCAGGACCGACGGTTAAAGATTTATTCATTTCACAATATAACTAAGACTACCAGGCTTTCTCATAGCGAATTAATTGTATAACAATGATCATTTATTACACTATGTAATGTATTAATGACCAGCCATGTGACCACTCATTTAGAAAATAATTTGCATAATACCCATGCGGTCTTGAAATTATTTTGCCGGCAAATTTGGATAATTTAAATTAATCCAGCATTAAAATTTTTCAAGTTGTAGAAATAGAGGGTGACCCAAAAAAAAAACGGAACTTTTTAACAATCCAATAAAACCAAGAGTGATGGAAGAAAAATATTTAATTCATAGTAATTGAAACCTTAAAACATGCCATTTAAGAAACAATGATGGAATTTTCATTTGTAAAAAATTATGTCCTGTAGATGGCGTCCTCCTGTACGAATGCATTCTTGAAATCTGCTGTTGAGACCCCTATTTACTGATGCAACCTCTCAGCTGTGATATTGTGAATTTCATTCTTGTTACTAAAATGGCGAAATGTTTACTTGCTCAAGGTCACTGTCTCGCACTTGCTCATGTCTGGCAATACGCACTTAAAAAATTCCCGTTTTTTGGGGTCAACCTATATATACAATTTTTGCATCCTTCGAAAGAGAAATAAATCCTGCATAAAGCATATACAATAAAATTAATTTATATTGTTTTATCCGAAACATATTCTGAAATGAATAAAACTTTAACCATCGGTCTTAAACTTACTTTCGCCAGTGTAAGTATTTATTATTTCTGTTTGAGTTTCTGGGATGAAGGTATATTTATAATTTCAATATATACACTCGAAATATTACCTTCGTCCCTGTTTTTATTACCACAACTTTTTGATTGTTGTGAAGTCCAGCCTTTATCAGGTGCTTGTCCATCCGGACAAACGTCTGGGACTTTTGCGCCGAACACTATTTCTAGTTTACGATGATAATTTCTACACTTTAATTCACTTTAATCCACTACTTTTAACATTTTAATCTACATTAATCTACGAGGGTCCATGCTCTAATCCACTTTAAGTCACTACTTTCCACGCTTTCATCCATATTAATCAACTACGATTCACACTTTAATCCACTATAATCCACGACTTTTCGCGCTTTAATCAATTTTATTCCACTACGATCAACAATTTAATGTACTTTAGTCCATCACTTTCAAAGCTTTATTCCACTAAGTTCCACGCATTAATCCATGATAATCCACCATTTTAATCCACCAAAACTCACACTTTAATCCACTACAATTCGCTACTTTCCAAGCTTTAATCCACTTTAATCCACTACGTCCCACGATTTAATCCACTTTAATCCACTACTTTTCACGATTTAATCCACTTTAATCCACTACTTTTCACGATTTAATCCACTTTAATCCACTACTTTTCACGATTTAATCCACTTTAATCCACTACGATTTACACTTTAATCTACTACTTTCCACGCTTTAATTCAGGGGATAATAACCTATTAGATTAAAGCGTTGTTTCGTGATTTTAGTGGCACAGTAACTTTGAGATGAATTCTCGAATCGGGTCGTACAGACTGAGACTCAGTTGAAATAAGGCGAGTAAAATCAAAGCATTACTAACTAAAATCAATAGGAGCTTGCTTTTATCAAAAACAGTGGGACGCAAACAATCTACTCCACAAGAAAGACGAGGGCATTAGTTTGAATATAAATAAAGCAAAATATTTTTTGTGTAAAATTAAATGCTGTTTTCATTATCAGAATTATTGATGAACCTGCAATATATATATATATATATATATATATATATATATATATATATATATATATATATATAATATTTTTATTATAATAAATTACAATAAAAACATTTTACATCGCTACACGAAAACTTTCATGTTTCGATACTAGGATGGTACCTCTTCAGGCGATATTAGATAACTATTGATAAAGATTAGGGAGATTTAATAAAAATATTATCATAATATCTTTCTCTACCTTGTACTGAACACATTTTTAAAAATGAATGCTCCGAACTGTGGATTTTTATTCCATCTGTTTGTTAAAATTTTAATGGCTCCTTAACGTTGTCTGTTTTATATGTTTTATATATATATATATATATATATATATATATATATATATATATATATATATATATATATATATATATAAATTGTTAGGAGGATTTGATAATTATAATAAAGTAATTCATTGAGTCTTAAAGAAACCTCAACAGAATGCGAAAAGCACTGGACTAGAAATGAAACCCTGACAGTTGGGTTATCAAGCAAACGTGTTAATGAATATTGTTCACATTACTTCCTATGAAAAGCGTTATTTGCGTTCTACGCATATACATGCACAGACATGAAGAAATGGGCACCGATGCAAATTTCCTCGTTCAGTTATTCTTCGTAGACCATATCTTCTTAATTTCATATCAGAAGCCAAAATAAAGCAATTTCTAAATAATTAATTTATTTTTGATACTGCATTTTTATTACATTAAGCATCATTTTTAAATAGATACCCGTGTTTGAAATAGACACGCTTCATTCTTTTTAGATTTTAAAAATGTTTTATTACGTCGAACGGCCTGAGTCCGAGAGACAACTTAATAAAAAAACAAGATGTTATCTACGAACATTTGTTGGCGAAACCAACGTTTGGCTACAGAGAGCATCGTAGCCCAGAATGGATAAATCGAAACTTACTCGGCTCTAACACGCTCTGTGGCCGATCTGTCTTATAATGCACGTTTATAATGGTGAGGCTTACACAAGATGATGATATGTTCAAAGATGAAAAAGAGATTCGAGGCGACGGAGATATAGTTCTACAGAAGGATGCTGAGGATATCATGGACCAAGCGTGGGAGCAGCAATGAAGATGCAAACAAAGAGGATGCTTATACTTAACATCAGGAAGAGGCAGCTGAAGGTTCTGGGAGACATCATAAGGAAGGAGGGCCTGGAGAATCTGATACTCACAGGTCGAATTGCGGGAAAGAGAGACAAGGGAAAATAACGCATGACATTCCTAGCTGGCTTAAGGAAGTGGATGACAGAACGTGGTCTGCAGGGAGGTAGCAGAGGGAAGGAACTTGTTGAGATCTACAAGGGATAGGAAGAGGTGGAGAGCCATGATCGCCTATCTCCTGAAACGTCATGGCACACAAAAAGAAAGAAAGCGAAATATTTTAATCGTGAGGTATCGTTTATCTTTTTTAAAAAAAATCTTAATAAGCCTTGTTAGCAGGAGTAAGCTCTTTCCGCCCATTAAAACAAATATCTACCCTAAGGTGTACGATTAGAAAAAAGAAACGTCTATTTATTTATTTTTCTAATTTTTTTATCACTCGCCCAGGAACACAAAATCACACGCATCAACATTTCAGTAAAATAAACAATGTTCCACGATACCCAACAAGTAATAAACACATTTCCTACATCAAATGTACAGAGACACATGAAAAATATATTACTCTAAAGATTTAAATGTTTTCGATATCTTTGCTTGGGAACATATGTTTCTGTGCAGGATACTTTATAGAAACACATGTCATTTAACTTGAAAATAAAAAGGTGGGGTCTTATAATAATACAGAAACTCATTTTAAGCCCCCTTGAGACAAAAATAAAGCCTTAAATAAATCAATATTGTAACATATAGCGTGCATAAAATATCCATTTAGGGAGTACTTGATTAATAACAATGAAAACTTCATGTGTTGAAAACATACACAGAATGTTTAAAAGCCAGCTCTGTTGTATATCAATTACCATTTACCGAATCAATTTATCTCAGATTGTTGGTTTCAATTTCAAACTAATTGCATCGCCATTTCTTAATATGAAACATTCTATTTATCCAACACCAATAGATTACAATCAGTATGTCTGCTTACCTTTATCATAATCCGTCCATATCCACGAATATTTTTCAATTGTAATCTACGCAAAAAATATAGAGGGTGCGGCTGGTATTTGAGGACAGATTTTATGGATTAGTAAAAAACTTGCTGAAAAAATGAATATAATTATATTTGATTACGAACAAGTAAACATGAAATTTATCTAAGTATTATTTAATTTTATTCAATAAAACAACGACTAGCATCAATAACTGCCTCTACACGAGGTCGAAAGTTCTGATTAATTGGTCCTTATTTATGTCATACATTACTCGAACTATTGCAGCTTTAAGCGACTCTTTGGTGTTATGAGGCTGTTTATTAACCTCCTTATCAACAACGCTCCACACATAATAGTCTAGTGGATTTAGATGTGGAGAGTTAGGAGGGCAAATGTTGTGTGTGATGTGAGCCAAATGGTCAGCAACTCTGAGAAAACGTGCAATATCCAAATTGCTATGATCAGCCTTTAATGCCACAATCACAGCATGCCTTTTCATTTTATTTGTTATCATAGGGTTTGCCATTCTTGATTTCTGAAAAATAAAAGCATTAGAAGTTAGTGGGAAGCAGTATTAATCTTAAATCTCTATGTCCTCAAATACCAGCCGCACACTGTATATGTATTTCGCAGGTAACAAAAACACAAATGAAATAATTTGATGAAAGAAGAACAATATATATTAAAATAGATAGAGAGAAAGAAAATGGATAAGGAATGGGAAAAAAACGGAGAAAATAGAGAGAAACAGAAATTGTTTCAGATAGTTTAAAACCAAGACGAAAGTAAAAACAAAAGAATCATATCGAAAAAAGAAGGAAGAGATTAAAAAAGAAAGTAAATAGAAAAAAGAAAGAAAGAACGAAAGAAGAAAAGATTAAAAAACGAAGGAATGAAAGAAAGACAATAATACGTAGGAAATGAAAACAGAAAAATAAAATATGTGTAGAAAAATGAACGTAAGAAAAAGAAAGAAATAGAGATTACAGACAGAAAAGAAGGTCGTACCGAAAAATTACGAAAGAAAGAAAATCATTTATAGTAAAGACAAGAAAATGGTAAGAACATTCAAAGTTAAGAATAAAAGAAAGAAAGAAATTCAAAGAAAAGGTAGAAAAAACAGAAAAGGTTATTCAGAAAAATGTAAAAGAGAAATAAAAAATAATATATATATATATATATATATATATATATATATATATATATATTTGAATTGGACAAAGTCCGACAATTTATTTAAATATATTTATGATATGTTTAACGTTCTTTTTATAGATACAAGTATTTAAGAAAATTTAATACTGTTTATTATAAAACAGAGCATTTGCTTAAATACTTGTATCTATAAAAAGAACGTTAAACATATCATAAATGTCTTTAAATATATATATATATATATATATATATATATATATATATATATATCCGATGAAATGAGAACGAATGTAATATATAAATTCCAACGTTCACAGCATTAATCTAAAAGAGGGCTCGATACCGTTAGTAGAGAGATTTTTATTTATTTATTATAATTTTATCGTATAGACAAAACCATTTTATTCACTCCAAAGATGCAACTTCGAAGTGCAGTTGAAATGCACTGAAACAAATTCGCATCTTTGTAGTGAGTAAAATGGTTTTGACTATATGATAAAATTATAATAAATAAATATATATATATATATGTGAGTGTCTCTCTCTCTCTCTCTCTCTCTCTCTCTCTCTCTCTATATATATATATATATATATATATATATATATATATATATATATATATATATATACATATATTTGCATCCTATAGATTATTCTTAAGTTTTGAGTTATCAATTATGTGTTTTATGAGAGCAGATATCGTTGTGGTGTTTTCCATTCAAAATTTACAAGACGGTTTTGGGGAAGACGGACTTGTCGGCAAGCATATCTAGAATATTCTGGAGAACCTTTTTTGTTGCTTATCATTGATGTTTAAAGTCTTTTCATATTTACAGTTCATGTATATTGCTTTCTTTTTGCGGTTAGTGTTGAACTCTCGCAAACAATCTTTAATAAAATACATTAACCTCGAACCCGTTTATAAATTCCAGTTGTATAAGGTCTTTTTTTACTACAAGCTTTCGATTGTTCATACAATCATCCTCAGGTATAGAAATAGATATGTCTTTTTTACCTCCAGGTAATAACAGGACAACGAAAGTTAAGATGTACTCCGAAATATTTTTTATTTTTAAATGTGTTATTGTTAACTGTGAAAATTTTTTGGACCGTGCGGTCGCAACGCTGAGGATGAATTTTTAAAAAAATTTTGAATTGTGCGTTTTTGTACTAATATAGTAATATGAGAATTCTTTTGTAGAGGTAGGTTTTTATCCAGTCAATATGGCATGAAGTAAATTGTTCAATAAATAGAGGAATGTCACCGTTATTATAAGAAATTTGCACATCAGATCAGTTATTTTAATATCAAGTATGTGGTGCAGTTCAATTTACATTACATGAATCATTCATACGAAAAGCAGATAGTGAAGTTAATGATATAAATGGCAAGAATCACTCTCGCAAACAATTTTTAATAAAATACATTAACCTCGAACCCATTGATGAATGTTATGATCCCTGTTTATAAATTCCAGTTTATATATATGTATATATATGTGTGTCTGTGTGTGTGTGAGTATATATATATATATATATATATATATATATATATATATATATATATATATATATATATATATATATATATTATAATAATATTTTTAGTTTTTAAAAATATGATTCTCCGCTACATAAGAGTTCTCATGTTTCAAAAGCGAGAGCCGAGACCCCTAACATAATTTTTTAAGTTATGTAGAGTTAAGGTGTCTGGACCCGCTTCCTTGTCAAGCGAGAATTTTATAAACACTAGCTAACCAAAAGATAGCTTATTCCCAAATTCACGCTTGACAATGAAGCGGGACCAGACACCTTAACTCTACATAACTTAAAAAATTATGTTAGGGGTCTCGGCTCTCGCTTTTGAAACATGAGAACTCTTATGTAGCGAAGGAATCATATTTTTAAAAACTAAAAATATTATTATAATATAAGCTCTACTTCTGTATGGAGCACTGTCCTTTTGAAAATAAAGCTAAATATTAAGGAACACCGGATTATCCACCTAACGTGTTCTTTCCTATTTCACTGCACACCTGCATACACATATATATATATATATATATATATATATATATATATATATACGTACATATAACTACCTAACTAGTAGTTAGGTTTGCTCTACTTAGAGTATTGAGCACTTTACCTAGTTACGTTTGCTTTATTCGCTTTGGAGGTTTTTTTTCTTTGGACTCTGAGCTTGGATTCTGGGCGATTGTTTACGCCACAATTTCATGTTCTTGGTTTTTTTCTTTTTTTTATCCCTTATTTTTCCTTGGGCATTGGTTTGTGTAATTACAAGCCAAAATACCAAAGTTTTTTTTCCAAACGCGTATAACTATTTATATTTATATTATTACTATATATATATATATATATATATATATATATATATATATATATATATATATATATATATGGTAATCGACATAGCTCATCAGTATTGCTAGATATCAGTTTGCTGCCGTTATAGTAACCCAACCAAATTGTCATTAGTCGGAGATCCCACCACTAAGCTATCGGCGCACAAAAAAATAAAGGTAAGTTCTAGCGTAATTTTACGCATGTAAACAAACGCCAGCAGCCAGAGGGCTCAATTCATTAATGAAGAGCGGTGCGTTAATAGAAGTGTTGGATATGTTTTCTCAATAGTGCTCGATAGAATAGACGAGAGCTTTTTATTAATATTTTCATCCTCATACAGGCCTGTTTCGCTATCTCACAGCTCATATGTGTATATATATACACATATATTACATGAGTCATTCATACAAAAACCACATAGTGAAGATAAATCTCGCAAGCAAATTTATTAAAATACATTAACCCACGAACCTCTAGATGAATGTTATGATCCGTGTTTTTAATAAGTTCCAGTCGTATAAGGTTTTTTTTTTCTATTAGTACTTTCGTCTGTTCATACAGACATCATCAGGTATGAAAATTGATTTGTTTTTTACATCCAGGTAATGACGGGACAATGAAAGATTAGATGTGATTCGAAATATGTTTTTTTTAGAAATGTGTTATTGTTAACGGTAATAAATTTATAACGCTGAAACTGATTTTTAAAATATATATATATATATATATATATATATATATATATATATAGGCTACGATGGGTAAACTGTCGGCATTTATACTTTTTAT
>OZ038482.1:125958231-125995731 GCA_964036315.1 Acanthosepion esculentum | reverse complement strand
TAAACAGAAGGGAAGGAGGAAGATAGATAGAGAGAGAAGAGAGAGGGGGAGAGAGAGAGGAAAGGGAAAATCCGAGAAATAAACAGAAGGGAAGGAAGAAGATAGATAGAGAGAGAAGAGAAGAGAGAGAGAGAGAGAGAGAGAGAGTAAAGGGAAAATCGGAGAAATAAACAGAAGGGAAGGAGTAAGATAGATAGAGAGAGAAGAGCGAGAGGGAGGGAGAGGAAAGGGAAAATCCGAGAAATAAACAGAAGGGAAGGAAGAAGATAGATAGAGAGAGAAGAGGAGAGAGAGCGAGAGAGAGATGAAAGATGAAAGACGTTACATTTTAAAACGTCAGAAACCGCCCCACATATTTCCCTCCAACCGCATGCTCGTATGTTTTAAGGCTACATTACTGCTTTAATAAGCAGTGATGATGCTATTGTTGAGTCCGATGAACAGCAAAGAAGACAATAGTCGAGATTCACCCGGCTGCTGCAGCTGTGGGGTCCTGGTTTCGGGACAACAACGGTCTGGCCGCTCACTTCAATTCACCGATTTTCACTGTTTTGTATTCCGCGCATTCAATTTCTCTCTGAACGCGCTATCTCCTAGATATTCTTAATTTTCTCTTTCCTGCTCTGTCCACACGTCTATCTCTGTATCAATCTCTCTCTTTCTATACGTCTTTTCTCGTTCTTTTCTCTCTCATTTTGCACAATCGTCTTCGAGCTAATTTGGATTCGTTCTTAAAGGTATTGAACAAACGCTAAGAGGTATGAATTTTCTCGTCACAAGATTGAATGGCGGCGTAGTGGAAGAAGACGAATGCTGTCATCGTCAACTTGGATCCGAGAACGTGAAATATTTAAGATAAGGTTAAGGAATACTTCACCCTTCTTTCTTTTAAAAATCTTTTGTCGCAGATTTTTTTCATCCGTTCCTTGTCTTCTACTGTGATATTTGCTTTTAGTTTTAATTATAAGTCTAACCCAAGAGGAACTACTAAGTTGTTTTATCTCTAAAAAAGGAGAGTAACAAATAAAACATAACCTTGTGACCGGAGATTCTTCTACCAGTCAGCACCTCCCCTTTTTGACATTTTCTCGTCAAATTTTCTCGAAAATGATTTTTCACTTGCTTTGCTTTCGAGTTTGCGATCAGAAAAAAACAAAGTAACCATTTGACCAGAGATTCTCCTTCCAATCAGCTTCTCACCATCGGGTTCTTTTTGTTCTCATCCAATGCTTTGTCGTGAAGTCACTGGAACCTTTCCTTGCTTTCATTCACGCGATCAGAAAAATTAAGCTAACCTGGTGACTAGAGATTCGTCTTCCACTCAGAACCTCCCCATTGTGACATTTTTGTTCTTATCCTCTTCTTAATTATAAACTGAGTACTCACTTGCCCATTCTTGGAACTGAGGATAACAAAACTATAAGTAATTGGATTACCAGGGGTCAATCAGCTAGACAGCCCCTCCCTATAGCAATTCTTTTTGTGTTATCTTATTCTTTGTCATCGACAAACTACTACTCTGCCTTGCTTAGTGATCAGAAAGATGTAAGTAACTTGATGACTACGGGATCAGATTTCCTGATAGTACATACCTATTGTAATATATCTTTTGTTCCTCTCATATCCCAGGTTGTAGATTGACCACTTGCGCAAATGGCTCAGATTGGAACAAGTGGTCAGAAAATTACAATCCCTATGCAAAGAGAAAAGTAGGAGCATTAATTGACTCGCCTGCATATAGAAAAGGTATCGCGATCATAGAAAGGTATCGCTGAAAATATGACTTGGACACAGCTGCGTTGAAAACAGTAAAAAAAACAACATATATATATATATATATATATATATATATATATATATATATATATATATATATATATATATATATATATATATATAATAATTGAAAATATCGACTTCAAAGAAAACTTAATTTAAATTACATCTAAATCTAAGAAACTGGCCTCTGGTCATTAAAATGCAAAATGAAGGACGTCTACGAGTATTTAATTAAATATCTCGACAAAGACTTCGATTCATCCATATAATTAAATAGCATATGCGCAGACAATTAAGTATGCAATTAAATATGCAATTAATATATAATTAAATATACAATTAGAATATACTCAAGCAATGAAATATGTAATTAATATGCAATATGTAATTAAACATACTATTAGAATATAATTAAGCAATTAAATATGTAAATAAATATGCAATTGATATGTAATTAAACATACAATTGGAATATACTCAAGCAATTAAATATGCAATTAAATATGCAATTAAATATGCAATTAAATATGCAATTAGAAAATACTCAAGCAATTAATTATGTAATTAAATAAGTAATTAATATGTAATTAAACATACAATTAGAATATACTCAAGCAATTAAATATGTAATTAAATATGCAATTAATATGGAATTAAACATACGATTAGAATATACTTAAGCAATTAAATATATAAATAAATATGCAATTAATATATAATTAAACATACGATTAAAATATATTCAAGCGATTAAATATGCAATTAAATATGCAATTAATATATAATTATATATACAATTAGAATGTACTTAATTGAATATGTAATTAAATATGCAATTAATATGCAATTAAACGTGCAATTAGTATATACTCAAGCGGTTAAATATGTAATTAAATATGCAATTAATATGCAATTAAACGTGCAATTAATATATACTCATGCAGTTAAATATGTAATTAAATATGCAATTAATATATAATTAAACATACAATTAGATATACTTTAGTAATTAAATATGCAATTAAATATGCAGTTAGAATATGCGCTAACAATGAAATACAATATTGGTCAAGTAATAGAATATTCACATAAGTTGGAAATGAAGAGTTTTGTAGTTTTTACTTTAGTCGAATTATGGATATTTTGCCACATTTAATCAATTTATATTCAGAGAAATATTTTAAAAATCAAAAAAAAATATATCACTATGACAATAGAGAAATACAGGATTTTGTCTAAGAGCTGTAAAAATCTTTAAATATTAAGCTGTCCAATTTTATTATAATGAAGAAAGAAAAGTTAAACTTGACAAATTAATGAGCTGAGGAAAAATTAACAGTTCAGATTGAAGCATTTTCAAAATCAGTAAAAATAATGATTTTTTGTATCACCTTATTTCCACCATCATTCCCGTAAGATTCCTTAGTGAATATAAAAACTGGTCAATAATAGACAACTATTCATGCTAATTACGAATTAAGATTTTCTTTTTCTGGTTACGATTTGCTCTATCAGGTAACATTTTTAGGTTACTAATAATTGAAATTATCACGTTTAGTCATGTAATTCATGTACTTATAAGGTATAATAAATATGACATTTTACTATACAAAATCAAAACAATCGTATACAAGCTATAGTAATCTCTATTGAATGACAACTTAAAATCTTTGTGAGTTAGAATTTCTTTGGTTGTAACTCGCAGGTTCTTCCTTGTATAATGTCCAACATTAGTCAGCTGGTATCCCTTCATTCCGAATTCCTCTTCTCTCTATGCTATGAATTAAATAGCAGAACATATATTAGGAAATCATTGTTACCCATCAAAATATTCTTACAATTTAAAAATATATTTGCTAGGCTTTAAATATCTTGCAGCATGTTGATAATCCGTAATAAAATAAAGCAATTAAATAAAAAAAGATGAGATTATAGGTACAGGAAAACGGATGCAAGAATTTGCATGCTCAACATGCCTCCCACACCCTGATTTCTAACGGACATTAACCAGCACGTGGCGATGAAATCCTAAACGCTCTATTTTGCTTCATAAAACGATGATACAACTACTGTTCCTCCTAAAATAAAGGTGCGTCTGAGGAAGCGAACCCAGAACGGACAGGAAACGCAAAATATCTATTGCTGACGGTATAATCTTTGTTCTGGCATTTGGTCTTAAATCGACGGAAAGATCCCGTTTAGCCTGTCATCAGCATAAAGAATAAGGAATTGCGCCTTCTCGAGCTAATGTTTGCTGTTGACAGAAAGTTGAAAGATTATATTGAATCAATTGCTAGGTCTGTAACTAGGGAATTTGGTTCACTGTGTCGTGCAAGACAATTTTTCCCCTCCGGAATCTATTTTCCATATTTATAAGTTAACCATTCGTCCATGCTTTGGATATTGTTGCCCCATATGGTCTGGTATTCTTGATATCTATTTACATACTCTCGATAAAATTCAAAGACGAAGCTGCAAAATTATTGGTCCTTACCCGGCATCTCGGATTCAGTCATTTCCCACCACCATCATGTAGCTCCACTTTGACTTTTCTATAATTATTTTCACGGCAATTGTGGTGAATCCAGATGTTATGAATTTATGGACAGTACTACATTGGCAGCAATATCTCACCATTTTAACATTGGAATTACTAGATGTGACCGCAACTTTGACCCGCACTTCTCGCTTGTGGAACTCTCTTCCGGTTTCTTGCTTTCCAAACAGCATTTATCTTCAAAAATTTAAATGCAATATAAATTGTTTTTTACTTTCTTCTCAATTCCGGTTCTTTTATTTTTCTCACTCATTAATAATGTTTGTTTTTTTTCTGATATTATTTAACACTCCCTAACCCTTAGGGGATTTATTACCTTGCTCAGAGTGAAATGATTAAAAAAGAAATCCCATTTGATTTCATGGTCGGCGGGAAACTTTATCTTAACTTTTATTTCAAATATTGTTTATCTTACCTTAAGGGAAATTGAAGTAAAATAATTTAGACATTTCAGATAAAGGTGTTTTCCAGATCGTGTAATCAAAGCTAAAAAATGAAAGCTCTCCAGACCATGTTTTGTGATGTCAACGAATATTCGTTGCTCGTTGTAGTAGAGACTTTGTAATCGCAGATAAATCTACAGTAACGCCGTCGTACAATACTAGTGCCAGATGCCTTCGAATATCACTCGCGCTAATAGTACTTGCTCGATAATACTCACTCGAATAGTAACCCGTATAGTGATACGAATAGAGAAATATTATAGTGAATAGGGCAGAGAATAACGGTCCGTAGAGTAGTAGAGGTTAGTGTAGAAATACAGATCAATGTTGATGTCACGCGATTTCCTATGTACGTGGTTCCTCTATGGTCATGTGATCCACTTAATTCAATAATGGGATCGCCCGTGTTTGCTCCCTGGCTACCTATGCTGAAACTCAAGTGTCGGCAGTGACACTTTATTCCTGTATAACAATAACCCATACAGGTGTATATGCCGCTAAACAAAATCAACCAAAGGATCAATCCACAAACAGCAGTTGAGAAAAATGTTATGCAAATTGCATGAAAATGAGCGAAAAGTTATACTCCGATCATAAAAAAAATTTTTAGTGGGGAAATATTATCTTGATTATATATGTGTAATAAGAGAAAAAAAATCATTTCCTTTCTTTTCTATCATCAAATGGGAAAGAACATTTTCTCCAACCTAAAATAATCAAACGTTTTAATTTATTCATATTTATGTATTTACTGACATAGGTGTAATGACAAAAGTACGCATATGTAGGCTTTAAGAAGGCTTTATTCAACTGACAATATAAGGTTTGTGATCCAAATAGTAATAGAGGATAGAATAGAAATAGTGATCCGTTTAGTAATAGAGGATAGAATAGAAATAACGATCCGTATAGTATAGAGGATAGAATAGAAATAGCGATTCGTATAGTATAGAGGATAGAATAGAAATAGCGATTTGTATAGTATAGAGGATAGACTAGAACAAGTGATCGTTGAACGTCGCACTACATCCCATATATACGTTTCCTCTATGGTCACGTGATCCACATAATTCGATAATGGTATCGCCCGGGTTTGCTCACTGGGCGATCTATGTTCACATTCAATGTCAGCAGCGACACTTTATTCGTATATAACACCTTGCTGGATAAAATATAGCAAATGAGTGATAATGTTTTATTAACCCTGAAAAATTCGATCATCTTGTTCGATGCTAAGGATACTAAAAGAAGAGATCTAAAGACATGGAAAGGCGAAGCAGTGTTAATAACGTATACATCTTGGAGTTGTAGCTATACTGAAAAAGTGACTTGCTCTTATTCTTTTTCCAGCAACACACATCTGAAGGGTATATGCAACCGAACGACAGAAAAGAATTTAATTGACGAGTGGGATACCGAATTGGCGTAAGTGAATATGATATATCTTCCAGGATGATAATGTAAAGAAAAATTCTTTATAAAAAAAATTGATATAATGCAAAAAGACAAAAAAGGAAAAGCACAACTACTAAAGTTGGTACTTCGGAAATAGGTACAGCTAGCCGGAAGTAAATACAAGTTTAAAAAATTACTATATACTCTGCTTCTGTACCAAGCGAGTGTGGGCCGGTAAATGTCAAGCTATTACAGTGCGTAAAGCACGTGCTAACTTACTAAATAATGGAAGATTGTGGAGAATTATATCATTATTAGTAGCGGTCACTTCGGTGATCGAAAGATAATCGGTGATTTCAGCGTGATTTCACTGGAAGCCCATCAACTGTAAGAGAAAGTATGATTGTCAGTAAGAAAAAAGCCCAAGATACGAAATACGAATTAGAGATACCAACATCAAGCAAATACAAAAGGATTTCGTTGGCGCAGTTTCCATCCTCTGTTGAAACTATTCCCAGATATTTAATCTTTTTTTGTTTCATGTTGCCATCTCCAATCTGTAGTTCACACGTTGGCCTTTTCCTTTTGCCGTCAACCATACGTTGTGTTTTATTACAATTGATGGTTAGACCTTTCTTCTTGCTATCTTTTGCCACTTTTACCTCAGAGGCCCCGTAGTATTCCTATTTCTTGGTACTTGGCTTAGCAAAAGATTCATTCCAAAAGATATTTCAATATACATTTCGGTTTCAGTGTTGCATTTTTCATCCTCTATTAAGACTCTTCCCAGCCCGAGACGCAGAGATAAAAAAAAATGGCTAAATATTCTTCTATTGCTGATAGATTTTTTTTTTACTCCTGTGGCAGTGGAGACTTCAGGGGTTATTGACCGTTGTTCGATGGTGTTCCTTCGGAGGATTGGCGCGATTGCGTCTCGATTAAGGAACGAACCTCGCGAAACGGAGTGGCTCTTGCAGCGTGTCTCACTGGCGACGGTTCGAGGTAATTCTTTCTCCATTATAGCGGCTGGCAGAGGATAGAAAAAATTGTTTATAGTTACGTTGTTATGGAATTGGCATCATTGGTCGACTGAACTTGCTTTGTTTCAATGACTTTTGTTTTGTTATTATTAGTTACTTTGTTCAATAAATAGGTTTGCTGTTAACAAAAAAAAACCTGTTGTACTTGTTTGATGTTGCTATCTTCAATTTGTACTTCAAATCCGGGGCTTTTTCTCTTGCTGACAACCATACGTTCTGTCTTTTTACAATTGATGACTTGACCTTTCTTCTTACTTTCCTTAGCTACCTTAATTTAGAAGTCCTTTAGTTTCTTTCTGTTCTGCCATCAACATAGTGTCATCTGTGTACCTTATATCTTTAATATTATGCATCCCCACACCCAATCCTGGTGTGTTCTCCAGCTCCCCTACGATAGCTTTGCCGTAGAAGTTGAACACATCTGTCTTACGCCCCCCACTTTCATTTTTTGTGCAGTTTCCCCCTCTTTTCTGTGTTTCTGATGAAATTGTCTTATTTTTTGGTACTTGCCTTAGCAAAAAAGATGCATTCCAAAAGCTATTTCGATTATTTACATTATTCGGACATAGACCTCATCTTTGTCGCCATATTTGTTACAACGTTTCGGCCGTTGTACACTCCGGTCTTCTTCAGATGGTTGGAATGTCGAACTGAACCCTTTATTTCGCTCACTGGGGTAGACTGTTCTAGTTCCACGTGCCATGTTTAATGGATGTCAGTTATCAGTTATCTCCTGTTAATTTCCCTCTGAAAGTTATCAACTCCCTTAACCGGGTATTGTACTCACACTCTTTGGGTCTTGTCACTGGATCTAGCCAACGCCTTTATCCACTGATAACTGATAACAGTCTACCCCAGTGAGCGAAATAAAGGGTTCAGTTCGACATTCCAACCACCTGAAGAAGGCCGGAGTGTACAACGGCCGAAACGTTGTAACAAATATGTCGACAAAGATGAGGTCTATAGTCCGAATAATGTAAATAATGTACATAATACCTCATCTCAGAAATATAGACAACTATTTCAATATACATTTCGCTTTCAGTGTTGCATTTTTCATCCTCTATTAAGACTCTTCCCATATATTTATTCTTTTGTACTTGTTTGATTTCTACTTCACATCCGGGGCTTTTCTCTTGCTAACAACATCCATGCATTGTGTCTTTTTACAATTGATGGCTAGACCTTTCTTCTTACTTTCCTTAGCTACCTTATCTTGCAAGTCCTTTGCTTTTCTTTCTGTATCTGCCATTAACACAGTGTCATCTGTGTATCTTATATTGTTAATATTATGCCTCCCTCCTCCTACAATCATGATAGGTTCTCCAGCTCCCTTAGCATAGCTTTGCTATCAAGGTTGAATAGATTTAGTGAGAAGATACATCCGACTTATGCCCATTTCTGTTCCTGTGTACAGACCCAATTCAATTTTTTATCCATATGCTGGCAGATTGCCCTCATTACAAGTTCTGGATTATTCTAGCAACCTTCCCAAATATATCTAATTATCCGAACAGGTCAACGATTTGTGCCATAACTTAGCAATGCTTTTGCATAATCTATATATCATAAGTGTATATCTTTCTGCATTTTATTTCTCTCGTTGATATTCTGACCATATATGCAGTTTCCTTGATAATACATAGTGGGGGGGGGTTCATTTCCTTTAGGATTGCCGCGATGTACAAGTTGAACAGATCGCGAGAGACGATACACCTTTATCAAACACCATTGTGAGATCAACGAAAGTAATAAATAAATCATTGTCATGCTCTCCTGCTTTCTCCTGCAATTTCTACAAACCAGATCAAAAGCCGCACTGAGATTCAAATAAGACTGATTCAGCCAGAGTAGTGTTCAGTCGGTTCAAGTTGGTCCTGACAAGAATTTTCCCAGCAACACAAAGAATGGAGATACCTCTGTGGTTGTTACATTTGATTCTATTGCGTTTGTGTTTTTAGAACACAACAGAAACGCCTTTAAAAACCTGATGAACAGATCCTGAATCCCAGATCAAAGAAGAGATCACAAAGTTTACGAACCAGAAGATTACACCGACATTTGTATACCTTTGCTGGTATGTCATCGTTAACAGAGGAGTTCCCGTTTTTCTGTTGTTTTATAGCTCTTTTTATTTCAGCAATAGATGCTCTTGTCTGACGTCCATTGACAATAACACTTGTACATATTTTGGTGTTTTCTCTTGATATATCCAATCGTTCCCTGGGATGAAGCTATTACACTGGGATCGTATACATTATTTTTGAAAAGCGACCATGTTGATTCAATGTCTACACTGGATAGTTGCAAGTTTGCTATCAGAAAGGGTCTAAAAAATTTAAGTGTTGCTGAGCTTTTTGGCATCTGCTATTTGGGATGGTGGAGCGCAGTTGTTATTAAGCGGACTACGAATAGTGAAACTTGGTTTGTATTAATCTATGGCCACAGGTCAAAATGAGCAGCTAAAGAACGCTGCATACCTATTCCTGTAAATACACAAATACACAAGTATGTCATTGATGCCAACATCTAATCAGTCCTAGGTGCATTTTCTTATTATCCTAGAGAGTTCTAACATTCCAAGACCCAATGAAAAGATCTTTAATATCTGACTTCTTTATTCTTCTGCTGCTGTTTTGAAGGTCCAGTCCTTTGCACGTAATGAAAGTAAATAATTTGAGGTCACATTTTCTTGAGCCATCCTCTCTCGATAAAGCAGTGTTGTCCTAAAAAGAGCTCTTTTGTTATGTAAGGAGGAAATGAGATGTGCAAGACGGCCAACCATGTGCAAAGTTCAAGCAGGGAACCTCCAGTGAAATCCTTCACCTATTCCCCTTTCTTCTTCTTCTTCTTCTTCTTCTTCTTCTTCTTCTTCTTCTTCTTCTTCTTCTTCTTCTTCTTGAATACCTTGAATAATTTCAAGACAAGTTCTACGACAATAGATAGCTATAGAAAATTCCCTTTTAGCATCCTTAAATATTTGAGTTTGAAAACTTTAACAATATATTGCAATAACAACCATAAATCTGAATACTGGTCGTTGTTTTAAGATGTCGGGGCATATAGTAAGATTTGAAATTTACAACATTTTGTATTTCGTTGAAACAACCATTAAAAACTTCAATCTTCTCTTGCTTCTTTCTTGCTTTCAGTTTCTTCTTGAAACTAAGTTGCGTCTCTGATATGTGTTTTGAGCTTCCACGCAATCAAAACGGAAGTGTCCATTATTTATGAGCTATCGACAGACGTTAAATACTTCTATATTCTTTCTTCCTTTATTTCATTCTTTCTTTCTTTCTTTTTCTCTACTGAAACAAAGTAGTATCTTTTCCCCTTATTCTGCTCGATCAAAACGGAAAAGTACATTATTTATTATGTATTTTCAGGCCGTAACGGTTGTGGGAACTAACGGAAGAAGGGACACGTTCAACAACAATAATAATAATAAAAATAATAATAATATTGAGAAGAAGAGTCAAAGCCAACCGTCCATTGTTATTAGAGACCACAAACAACAAAAGTGTCTCCTTATTGATATGGCAGTCCCTGCAGACTGCAATGTATCTTTGAAGATATTCAAAAAGCTGTCAAAATACAAGTACATTGAAATCGAAATCTCAAAAATGTGGTACATGGGAGCATCAACAATCCATGTTGTAGTTGGAGCCCTAGGATTGGTTGGAAAAGATTCCAGTTGACTAATTGAAGGGATTCCTGGAAGTCCATGCCTCAAAGAGATACAAAGAAATTGTTCTGACAAGTACAACCCACACTTTACGAAGGGCTTTATCTATGTAATTTTTTTTTTTGTCAGTGGAAAATGTCATGATGCCATTTCTAACCATAGGTCCCTGGGCGGGACCCGGAAAGAAATGTGTACACGCCAGAAATCAATGGAAATAAAAACAATAATAATAATTATAATAATAACAACAACAATACAATTAACAACAATACAATTAACAACAATAATAATAACAATAACAATAAAAAATAATAATAATAATAATAATAATAATAATAATAATAATAATAATAATAATATTATTATTATTATTATTATTATTATTATTATTATTATTATTATTATTATTGCAGCTCAGGACCAATGTCTCGCAACCGGATCCTATCACTGTCGCATAATCAAGGATGAAACTAACCCCAAATGCAGGATCCTCGGAAAAAATGATGGAACTGTCAACCATATTATCTTAGAATATCTGGAATAGAAAAAAATGAATATACCCGGAGACATAAAAAGGTAGCGACAAATGTGCACTGGAAGATAAGCAAGAAGCACAAAATCGAAACCACTGAGAGATGGTGTAACCACCAACCAGACACAGTTACACATAATAACGATGTAACTATCCTCTGGAACATGCCAATTCAAACTGGCGAGGAAATAAAAGCCAACAGACTTGATATTATCATAAAAGACAAGAAATTCAGGAAGTGTTTGCTTATTGAAATAGCAGTACCATCTGAGAGCAACGCCTCCATAAATTGTCCAAATACAAGGACCTGGAGATCGAGATTAACAGTATGTGGGGAGTGAAGACTGAGACTGTACGAATAGTAATCGGAGCTTTAGGCTGCGTGAGCAAAGGAATGGACAGTTTTACTAACAGTGTCACAGGTAACATCAACATACAAACTGCCCAGAAAATCGTCCTGCTAGGAAGATCCTATATAGTTTGGACTCAGCTCTGCAGGAGACAAAGCAGAAAACATAACACAAAAACATCAATAATAATAATAAGAAGAAGAATAATGAAATCAACATCTGAAAAATGTGGCACAAGGGAACATCAACAATCCTCGTTGTAGTTGGAACTCTCGGGTTGGTTTAAAAAGATTCCAGTAGACTAAATGAAGGGATTCCTAGAAGCCTATGCCTTACGAAGGGCTTTGTCTGTGTAAAATATATTTGTTTTTTTTTGGGGGGGGGGCGTTCAGAGTAAAATAACATGATGCCATATCTAACCTTAGGTCGCTGGGCGGGACCCGGAAAGAAATGAGTACACATCAGAAACCAAAGAAATAAAATAATAATGATAAAGGGAAAAAATAAATAAGAATATAATTTTAATTCATATTTCGCGGCTGTTTTGAAATAATCTGAAATTCTGCTTACAAACTTTATTTTAACACACTACAGGACAAAGGAAAAACAGTAAATATAATAATTATTTAATTTTATCTTAAAACTATTTTGACATTTCATGAGATGTGATTTTTCTCATGGGATAACCATATTTTTTGACTTGTGTAATGAGATCAATTTACAATAAATTTCTTAAAATTTACAAAACTGAAAAAATATTCATATTCTGATGTGTTTATTCGATAGTAATATGAAAAAAATCATTGTTATTTCTGGGAGAAGTGTGTTTCTGTTGTGAAGAAATTTAATATCATTTTACTTCAGTCAGTATTTAACTAAAAAAATGATCGTAATGAAATTGTCGAACTGTAATAGGGTAATTCACTTACTTATTCAGATCCTACATTCGTGTCATCTGGTTCTAATATGTTTTGAGCGATTCATTCTTCGGTGATATTCAACGATGAATAGATGCATCTTTCATCTGTTCATCGTTGAATATCACGCTCCTGTATACAATGTAAGGATAAAGTTGAATTGTTATTTCTTAACATACTTGGACCTCTTAGGTTTTTCTTTCATTTTTTTTTTTTTCTTTGCGCTTGTGCAATGTCACCTTCAATTTGGACTCAGCTGACAATACGGTCCGACACCTGATTGATCTCGTCTACGTAAGCTCAAAGTCAAAACGTGGGTAGGTTAGACTTATGATCAAGGCAGTTATACCAGTAACCAGACGTTGCAAGTGAGCTGTGAACAATAGAGTTGGCATTGAACCGGTACAACTGGTGAAGCCGTTAACATCGACGACCAGAATTCGACCTTGGTGTCACATATTGGTGTCGTAACAACTGGATTCGACCCTGGACGGCTGAGTGTCACATATTGGTATCCTGACCAGGGGATTTCGCCGAGTCGCGACGACCACCGAGCGACCGGGACATAGGCTGGTGACAGCGACAAAGAGTCAACCCCAAAACGCCGGTAGAAGAAACCTTACAGCTTCCCGCCGCGACTGGGAGTTGACCACGAGCCGACGGATTGGTGTCACAATAATAATAATAATAATAATAATAATAATAATAATAATAATAATAATAATAATAATGGGAAAAGATAAGTAAGAATGTATTTTTAATTCATATTTGGCGGCTATTTTGAAATAATTTGAATGTCTGCATACAAACTTTATTTTAACACACTACAGGACAAAGGAAAAACAGTAAATATAATAATTATTTAATTTTATCTTAAAATTATTTTCACATTTCATAAGAATGTCCATATGGGATAAGCATATTTTTTGACTTGTGTAATAAGATCAATTAACAAACTGAACGCACTACTTAAAATTTTACAAAACTGAAAAAATATTAATATTCTGATGTGTTTATTCGATAGTAATATGAAAAAAATCATTGTCATTTCTGGGAGATGTGTGTTTCTGTTGTAAAGATATTTAATATCACTTTACTTTAGTCAGTATTTAACTAAAAAAATTATTATAATGAAATTGTCGAACTGAAATAGGGTAATTCATTTACTTATTCAGATCCTACATTCGTGTCATCTGGTTTTAATATGTTTTGAGCGATTCATTCTTCGACCTTCCCCAGATGCATATTTCATCTGTTCATTGTTGAATATTACCTAACATTCATTGTTGCCATTTTCCTCACTACTTTTGTCAACTTTATTTTGCGTAATGTCGAGGTGGGTTGCATAATGCTTACCCACGCGAAAAATGGAATCGGTGAAGCATGTTCAGATCCTGTAAGTTCAGATTCATTTGAAAACTCTTGGCAAAGGCATGCCTCCATCTTTTTTATGGGTTAAACAAGGAGATCTAATCGACTTTCTAAGAGAATTTCTATTCTGAATTAAAAAACCAGGAGACGGCAACTACTTCATAATCTTTCTCAAGTATCTATTGCAATTCAAATATGAGAAAATAAAGGAGTCTGTGGAGAGCCATCGTCGACTGTGTCCTGAAATAACTTGGCATTTAAAAAAATATTGATGATAAAATACGAGGTTCATTCAATAAATAAGGTGAATCTTTCAGTATAAGGACTTCTAATACAGATAGAAGCTTACTCTTTTTTATTTTTTTTGTTTTACTTCTTTTTCACATGGATTTAATTTCTTTTACAGATTAAAAAAAAACTTTGAGAGTTTTGGCGATTAACAAAGATGGCAGACCAAGAAGCATGCTCTAGGATTGAACAGCGGTCATTTATCAAGTGTTTGGTTGCTGAAGGGTGCAAACCAGTTGAAATTCTTAGGAGAATGTCAACTGTGTATGGTGCCACATGTTTCAGCCAAAAACAAATGTCTACAAGTGGGCTAAATTGTTTAAAGAAGGACAGAGCAGTGTTGAGGATGAAGACAGGCCTGGGAGGCCTACAGAAGTGAGATCTCCTGAGGTGATCGAATCAGTCAATGAACTCATTCAGTCTGACAGAAGGGTGACAGTGGATGACATTGCAAGGACTTTGAGCTTATCTGTTGGGACAAACGCAGGGGTCATTAGTCAGAAGGAGTCATCTTGCATCATGACAACGCAAGGCCTCACACAGCAGCCCAAACGGTGCAGACCATCAACGAGCTGGGCTGGGAACTGCTCCCTCACCCCCCTTACAGCCCAGACCTTGCCCCGTCAGACTTTCACCTGTTTGGTCCCTTGAAAGCGTTCTTGAGAGGCACGAAGTTTAAAAGTGACGATGAAGTCAAAAGTGTTGTGAGCGACTGGCTGAGACATCAGTCCAAAGATTTTTACGCTGAGGGAATACGGAAGCTTGTGCACAGATGGGAAAAGTGTATGACAGTCCTGGGAGACTACGTTGAAAAATATAAAAAAAAGTAAGCTTCTATCTGTATTAGAATCCTTATACCGAAAAGTTCACCTTATTTATTGAATGACTCTCGTATCTATGATATAAAAATAAAATAAAAAAAATATATAATAATATAATAATTTATATAATTAATAAAATAACTATGAATCAAATTAAAATAAACTATTATTTCTCTATAAATAAAAAAAATGGATAAAAAATAAATAAAAACAAGGATATTGTATTATTAAAATATTTACCGATTATAAATTAACATAACTCTTTATCTACGCCATATTCTGCGCCATTTTAGACATTTCGTAATATAAAAAAAGATATTTACAAAACCTTGATAACAAAGTCTCCATTAAATATTTAGTGTTTATGTGTAAATTAACAGAAAAGTGTGAGCATGTGTGTAGTAGCGTTTTGTGCGTCAGTTTCTCCTTTAATTGAAAAGTTCCGTGTCATTAGCCTGTGATGTGGACAGTTCGCATTCATTATGCTGTTCGTTCTGTAGAACTGTCAATCGGGTTCGAGTGGCTACACGTGTTGTTGATGCTTTCTAATAAGAGCAAGAGAACAGGAGGCACTTTGTCAAAGGTTTTGAATTAAATCAGGAGGCAAGGAGAGGATTATAAGAAGAAAGAAAGCTTAGAAGAAATACATAGAAGTAAATAAGTAGAAACTTAACGCAGCAGAAGTGTGGTTCTACAAAATGATGCTGAGAATACCATAGGCTGAACATGTGAGCAAGAACGAAGTTTCAGAGAAAATGGAAACTAAGCAGTCACTAATACTTCGTATCAGAAAGAGAAAATTGAAATTTCATGAGGATTGTTTTCGCCTTCAGAGCCTTTGGCATTTTGTTTTATTTTACGCATGGGATTGCGGATACTATACTGAAACTCATTCAATGATTTTATATACTGTAATTATTAAGTCATCTATTATTTGAAATACTGTATTTATTAGGTTATTTTTTAAAATTTAAATACTGTAATTATTAGGTTATTTATTATTTTATATACTGTAATTATAAATTTATGCATTATTTTATATACTGTAATTATTAAGTTATTATTTTATATACTGTAATTATTAGGTCATTTATTATTTAATTTACTGTAATTATTATGTCATTTATTATTTTATATACCGTAATTATTAAGTTATTATTTTATATACTGTAATTATTAGATCATTTATTATTTGAAATACTGTAATTATCAGGTTATTTTTTAATTTAAATACTGTAATTATCAGGTTATTTTTTTAATTTAAATACTGTAATTATTAGGTTATTTATTATTTTATATACTCTAATTATAAATTTATGCATTATTTTATATACTGTAATTATTAAGTTATTATTTTATATACTGTAATTATTAGGTCATATAATATTTGAAATACTGTAATTATTAGGTCATTTATTATTTGAAATACTGTAATTATTAGGTTATTTTTAAATTTAAATACTGTAATTATTAGGTTATTTATTATTTTATATACTGTAATCAGGAGTTTTAAAAAATAGATAAAAATCTAAAACAAACAAATTTGTCTGCAGCCAACCGTCCACGAATGAA
Source organism: Acanthosepion esculentum (assembly GCA_964036315.1). NCBI lineage: Eukaryota > Metazoa > Mollusca > Cephalopoda > Sepiida > Sepiidae > Acanthosepion > Acanthosepion esculentum. The sequence continues at coordinate 125,978,981 of OZ038482.1, read as the reverse complement.
AAAAATTACTAAGCAGATACGGCATTTTTATTTTTACTGTACAAGACCTGGTAGAGGGATACGTTAAGGGGTAGTTTTTTTTCCATGGAAGTAGCGATTGAGGCTAATATACATACACACAATATATATATATATATATATATATATATATATATATATATATATATATGTGTGTGTGTGTGTAGTATTGAATGTTAAAGACAACATAGTCTTGCATATTTTCTTTTGAATTTTCTCATATTCTCTAATGAGACGTTTTATTTGAAAATGATTTCGAAATATGTATTGTCCATACGATGACCTAGCGCTTTCGAACATCATTGTTCATCTTCAGGGTCAATATTTTTAGTCAAAACTTTTTTTTTTAAACAAACATTTGCCAATTATCTTGTAGCGTAATCATGTTGCTATTTTTTTACAAACTAAATAAACGTTAAAAACCTTTTAAATTCAAAAGACGCGATGATGTTATCACGTGCAGGGCGAAGATTTTTATGATGTGACAGCGTGAAAAAGATTTCCACTACACAAGCCAAAAGATCGAAGAATACGTTATAAATTTAAATATATTATAAACATTGTAATATGTTACCAGAAATTTTGTTATCTATACGATTAATAAGAGGTCTTTTGCTTTTAATATGTAATGCCTCTAAGATTTTAAGACGTCTAATGTCTGTATGTTTATCTATCATTTTACTATTTTCTATAAGTATTTTACGTATATCAGATTGCATAAGGGAAACAGTATGTGACTTAATATGTTGTTTAATGGAGCTAGTATTATTTAGATGCAGAGTTAAGCTTCTGGAGAGACGGGTGGTTGTAAATCCAATATATGTATGGGGATTGGAAGAGCATTCTTCCATGGGGCATTTAAACTCATACACAACATTGGTTCTATCAACAACCGCAGCAACAGGAGAATGATTATTACTCATTATCAGGTTAGAGGATTTAAATTTACTATAATATATATTAAGTTTTAAGGCCTTGTTGGAATCAACAGGAAACACATTATGGTGTATTATAGACTTAAGGGCCTTTTCATCCATGCTGTATTGTCTATGCATTTGTCCTCTGTAAAAGAGGTTAATTGAGGATCATTTTCTGGGTGTATCTCTTGTTAGGTCTGAGAAGTATCTATCAAATTCATTATTAACTAGATAGTTAGGAAAATCGTTATTAATAAGGGTTTGCTTGATGTTAGTCAATTGCTTATGAAATATTTTATTGGTAGAAGAGATAAGTTTTGCTCTAGTAACTAGGTTAGTAATTATTGACCGTTTATATTTAATGGGGCATTCACTAAGATAGTTGAGGGTGCAATTGTTATCACTTGTAGGTTTTTTGTATACAGAAGTGGTAAAAGTGTCATTACTAGTATCTATTAAAACATCCAAAACAGGGTTATTATTATCTTTAGTTAGTTCATGTGTAAAATTAAGTACTGAATTATTTTTAAAGGCTTGTTGCAAATGAGAAAATTCAAAAGAAAATATGCAAGACTATGTTGTTTTTAAAATTCAATACTACATGTTTAAAAGAAAAGTTGCTGCCAAATTACACACATATATATATGTATGTATGTATGTATGTATGTATGTATGTATGTATATGTGTGTGTGTGTGTGTACACAAATGAGTGAAAGAACAGAGAGAGTAAAATTGCACAACTGCGGAAAATATTTCGCAGTCGTCAATGATGGCCTGTCTATGTTCCGGTTTATCATGACATGAAAAAAACTCAGCCACCTCTACCCTCTACCCTCTGAGCTTACTTTTCTATTCAGCGCAGATGTGACATTGAATCGGTTAATCAAGACATACCTACAAGTCTATTTTTAATACTGACCTGATGTTTTCACCCCACTTTATCTTTCGTAAAAGAGGTAACGCTTTTTTTTAAAAAAAATTCTGAAAAATCATTTAATCACCACTTACTTCCATCGCCCGAAAAAGTACAATGAAAATATTGAAACATGAAAGCTTTTGTGTAGCGATTTCAACATGCCATTTGTGAGTATGTCTGTGTGTCAGTGTGTCTCTCTGTGCATCTATAAGAAGTAAAACTACGGAGTTTCATTAAATTTGGTACATTGATCGTAGACATAAAATGGAGTGTAATGAGCTATGATTTATGAGGGGAGCAGAGGATGAAGCCCCCCCCCCAGTTAAAAATAAATGTACACATGGATTCAAAAACTGCTGGACAGATTTTTATGAAACTTGTAACATAGATTTCCATAGAGAGTGGATGTAATATAGTGTCTAAGCATATATTATTTTCATCAAAGGAGGTACCTGGAAGCTTAAACCCCCTCAATTTTTTCCTTTCAATTTAAATTGAATTTAAGCTTAAGTAAATGACCAGAAATGATGCCTATTCCCAAAATATCAGCCAATTTCAGTAATATCATGATACACTAATGGGAGTTAAACTCCCCTATATTGAAAATTATTGAAGCTAATAACTTGAGTATTTGAACATCTATTATCAGGGTTTTTTTTACTATAGGGCAATATATTTAAGTCACTCTGATATATTTTGAATCAACTCCCAAATTATTTATAATGCGTCCGAATGGGTGTAGGTGGGGTTAGCCCCCTAAATATCTAAACAACACAAACATTGGATAGACTTTTATGAAATTTGAAGGAGATTCTGTGTATGCCACCGAATGATATACATTATATATATATAAATTATTTTTAAAAAGGTGGGGGGTCCAGGGGCGCGTAAATCCCCCCCCCTCAAAAATTGTTTCCATGGAATTAAATGAAATTTAAACGATACCATCTTTTTGAATGCATTTATTTTTTTCATTTCAACTAAAAATTTGATTGACACCGTAAATTTAGTTTCTTATAAACTACGCAGTAGTAGCTGTTTCACTCTTATATAATGATGCACTTAATATGCATCCTGGTTTAGTTTCTCTCTAAGCTTTGTCTCTTGTGGACTAAGGAGGCATCACTTGGACCAATACAACAAATATAATTTCATTAATATGCAACTTTACAATATATTTGAATTCTTCATAAAGTCGTTTGTCCTATAATGACCAAACCTAAAATGTCGGTTCTGCCAGCTGAATGTTGCAAATAATAATTAGATCACATCTTTATAGAATGCTTCCAAAAAGTTCTGTTTTTGACCATTCAAGTAATCCCAGTGGAGTAAAAGGGAAATAGCAGAAGAAACTGAAGATCAGCTGAGCAGGATAAAGAGAGAAGACGTAGAATGGCATTCAGCTTCACGAATATCACAAAATCAAGAACAAGCGGATATCAGACGAAGATTAGATGCTTATCGGACAGCAGCAGCAAGGCAGTCTGAAAATCAAGAAGAATCTGGCAAAAGACGTACATTAGATGCTGAACGGACTGCAGCAGGAAGGCAGTCTGAAAATCAGGAAGAAATTGGCAAATGACGTACATTAGATGCTGAACGGACTGCAACAGAAAGAAAAGGATGACAGAAGACGTACATTAAATGCTGAATGGACTTCAGAAGATAGTCTGAAACTCAATAAGTAACTGAAATCAGACGAATTGAATTGAACAAAAAACAAATGAATGAACCGGAATTTGAACTCTCACCGGCAATTTCATATACTGTGCCGATAATATATATATATATATATATATATATATATATATATATATATATATATATATATATATAACAGGAATTTATAAACAGGGATCATACCATTCATTAACGAATTCGAGGTTAATGTATTTTATTATTAAAAATTGTTTGCGATAGTGATTCTTGCCATTTGTATCATTAACTTCATTATCTGCTTTTCGTATGAATGATTCGCGTAATATAAATTGAACCTGCACCACATAATTGATATATATATATATATATGGTACATTTTGTAATTATTTCAGTTAATGTGATATGCAAAACTGATTTTATAAGTTGTTTTTCTTTTCAGTTTATTTTATGTTTTTACTGATTCTTTTCTATGGATAATAAGCAAGATTATATACAATTTCTCCCAGAAATACGTTCTATATTATGGTAAGACATCAATAACAATGATCTCTTCATCTTGTTAATGTTTTACTTGCCGTACTTTGCATAATGTAGTCATGAGTAATTACTGAGTAGACATTTGTTTCCCATTTTCATATCAGCGTATGCATTTGTTATTGAGTAAGAACGTATGGATTATATACAATTAGTACAGTCGTATGTTTGTGTGTACTTGAAGAAAAATGTGGAGGAGAGAAAGTCAGGCAAAAGGGAGACACGATTTTTTCAACACACGTAAAAGGGAGCCACTTAACGCCTTGTGTCACAATAAAAATTGTCAATGAAAACGTTTGCCATGTGCACGTGACACGTGGTGACGTGCTATTGTCACTTTCGTTGTCCCTAGTAAATAGAGTCTTTTCTTTTGTTCTCGGACCAGAGCACAAGTAGCTTCGCTTATCCGTCGAAAGGACAAACAGAAACCTGCCTCCAACACTCCATGTCACTGTGCCGACACCGCTACTAAAGGCAAATGAAAATAGAAAGACAAGGAAAAAGACAACGTATCCACAAAATGAAATTAAAAATTTACAAGATTGCAGGGTGCTCCTGAAAAATAAAAGAATATGGGCCTGGTTTTGAAATATAAAACTAGATATTTTATGGATGTCAAAGGGTGACACAAACGAATATAATCTTTGAGTCTCCAATCAAAATGTAAACCTTTAAGTTTAATGATAAAAATGAAGAATAAACACGGGGCGTAAATTTATGATTTGCCTCCGAGATGTCGTGAGTTCAATCCTTGCCTTAAGCAGTACAGGGTTACATCGTTATCAACTGGGATCATCCCCACAAAGTGAGTAGACATATATGAATTTAGATATCACTTGTAAGATCATCTGAAAATATTTACATTATTTGGACTATTGTCCTCATCTTTGTTGCCATATTTATTACAACGTTCCGGCCCTTCAGTATCTGTCTATTTTTCTGAGATGAGGTATTATCTACACTATTTACATTATTCGGACTATTGTCCTCATCTTTGTTGCCATATGTATTACAACGTTCCGGCCCTTCAGTATCTGTCTATATTTCTGGGATGAGGTATTATGTACACTATTTATATTAATCGGACTATTGTCCTCATCTTTGTCGCCATATTTATTACAACGTTTCGGCCCTTCAGTATCTGTCTATATTTCTGAGATGAGGTATTATATACACTATTTACGTTATTCGGACTATTGTCCCATCTTTGTTGCCATATTTATTACAACGTTTCAACCGTTGTACTCCCCGGCCTTCTTCAGGTCGTTGGAATGTCGAACTGAACCCCTTATTTCGCTCACTGGGGTAGATTGGTCTAGCTCCACGTGCCATGTTTTAATGAAAGTCAGTTATCAGTTTTCTCCTGTTAATTCCCCTCTCCAAGTTCTCCACTGCCTTATCCGGGTATTGAACTCACAATCTTTGGGTCTTGTCACTGGATCTAACTGACGCCTTTATCCACTGTGCCATGTGTCCTTGAGCGAAATAAAGCGTTGTAAAAAATATGGCGGCAAAGATGAGGACAATAGTCCGAATAATGTAAATAGTGTACATGATACCTCATCTCAGAAATATAGACAGATATTGAAGGGCCGAAACTTTGTAATAAATATGTCAACAATCATGAAGACAATAGTCCGAATAATGTAAATAGTGTATACGATACCTCATCTCAGAAATATAGACAGATACTGAAGTGCCGAAACTTTTAATAAATATGGCGACAAAGATGAGGACAATAGTCCGAATAATGTAAATAGTGTACATAATATCTCATCTCAGAAATATAGACAGATACTGAAGATCATCTTAGTTTTATGCAAATTAATATTGTATGTGAGTCTCTAACCAAAAAGCAAAAGTTTAGGTTTTGGGATAGTCATGACTATTATTTTACGTACGATATGATATTCTAGAACGGGAAGATTAAAACTATTGGTGGAAAATGGATGCTATTTTTATCACCTCCAAATTGTTTAAAATTAGCAAAAAAAAAAAAACAAAAACAAAAAAACTCATGCGCCATTTTAAAAAAAGACCATATGCCTGTGTAACGATCACTGAATTAAGTGCATTGTCGAGGAAGTTGACTATATTAATAAGTAGATGTTTTTTTGTGTTCTTCTTCATAGACTGGGAAAGTATTGATGCGTTTTTCTAAATACTACTCGGACGTGTGTTAATACAGTTGCTCCCCAAAAATTGACACAATTTAAAATGTGAATATATGAGTAACAAAATGTCCCAGGTAAACGAAATTAAACAGGCTTCATGATGAATGATAAACGGTTTATCTCTCAAAATTCGAACAAGATATTCAAAGAGATATCGATCTTATAACTGATTTCACAAAGCTTTACAAATGACCATTATGCGCATCACCTGTGACACGACACACGTCAATTCGATAGTCCAGCTCCTGCTAAACACGTTGTAGCATGTCTAGCGTAACATTCTCCTGCGTCAAAGTCTCGTACGAGGAGGCTGGGTTTCCATAGATATTCTTACTGATTTTCTGAGGCTTCGCACAGATGTTTCACGAACCTCACTGACTGTATCTTTCGATACTGGTGGTTGTCCAGACCCCTTTGCCCGGGACAAATAGCATCCCCCTTCGAATCTTTTGTGCTATGTCCAAATACGCTTTCTAGTTGGTGGAATTTTCTGAAATTTTTCTTCTATTACATGCCCTGACTCTTCAGGCTCTCCACAACTTCCTATCCTTTGTAGATTTTAGTAATGTTGAGCTTTTGAAAATATCCATCAATATCTGTCTATATTTCTTAGATGAAGTATTATGTACATTATTTACATTATTCGGTCTATTGTCCTCATCTTTGTCGCCATATTTATTACAACATGGCACGTGGAACAAGAACAGTCTACCCCAGTGTGCGAAATAATGTGTTCAGTTCAACATTCCAAACGCCTGAAGAAGGCCGCAACGTACAACGGCCGAAACGTTGTAATAAATATGGCGACAAAGATGAGGACAATGGTCCGAATAATGTAAATAATGTCCTCTCAATATGACCTGAGACTGTAAAATTTATTGTATCCTAGAAATGTCAACTGCCTTTTATTGACTGATTCGTTTTTTACAGCTTATCAAGACTCTGAAGATTATTTAAAACCAGAAAACAATTTAAAATTATCAGAATGTTTTTTGAGATAACAATGCCTTAATGATACAGATTAATACATAGGGCAACTGCATTTGCATGTAATTGAATATAACGAAACCAACTTGGAAGTGGAATTCGGCTTTCCTGTTAAAAATTCCGAGACATTATCCATTACACTACCCTCACATCCAGGCTTACAGCATCTGGTATACTCAAACATTCACTCCTCTATGTACTGACCCGGCATGGTGTTGGTTAACATTGCTGATCGTACAGGACCCGGTGTTTCAACATTATGTAATGCCAAGATTAAATTAGAACTGTCGCTATCTGACTGCAAATATAAACCTCCTTTCTACTTCCATTTTCTTTAAACATTCCTCGTTACTCAAATGTTCCGTCCATGGTGTTCTTAGCATTTCTCTCTATAAGAATACTTCTTTTACTTCAAGTCTTGTCTTTATACTTGAGAACATTTTCCAGCATTAACGACGATATAGAACGACTGTCATTACGTAGTAGTTTAGGAATGGTTTAGCACGGTGGCGTAATGCATAGCGGCTTAGACTGAGTCAAGATCCATTGCATTCACTTACGTGCTAACACCCTTGGGAAAGATATGAATCATCCCCTTGTCCCTCTAGCTATAGGTAAATAGCAAGACATACCAGGTTCTATAGACTTGGATGGCAACTGGTCAACCTAGTGCGGGAAACAAATCTGCCTCGTCAGTCATATATCGAAAGAAACATAATCACCTAAACGTGTACCACGAATGGCGCATAACTGACTGATAGAATTAAAGGTATGTTGGATTATACATTCCTAAGAAATTGTTTTTGTTAAGATACGAAACAGAGCAGATATGTATATTTCGAAAACAAGCAATGATATGTTTTGTAAAGCACTATTCGAGTTATGTGCTAATACCATTTAGAAAGGTATGAATCCTCTTCTTCTCCCTCCAGCTATGAGTAAATAGCAGGACAGATCGGGTTCTATAGGGTTGAATGTCAACTAGCCTACCGCAGAAAGAAATGGCAAACTACTGCGGGAAAAAAAGCTGCCTCGTCAGCATGTATCGAAATGATACATGATCGCCTGCATCACGCATGGCACATAACTGACTGACTTTAGCACACTTTTCTCTGCTTCTAATGAGAATTTCTCGTTTCATAATATTTTCCTTACCATCTTTGCTATTCCAATGCGCATTCAGTCTTCGGAATCATATTTTCCGTCTTCTTTTTTAATAAAACTCTTCACAGATATCTAGTTTCTCGGACATTTTGATATCTTCTGTTCCGCGCTCTAATCGTAAGGCGTCTTTAGGCAAGTGGATGCGAGAACGTGGTCTGAAGGAAGTGGCAGAGGGAAGGAACTTTTTGAGAGCTGCAAGGGATAGAGAGAGGTGGAGAGCTATTATCGCCTACGTCCTGAAAGGACACGGCACATAGAAAGAAATGAACCGTACGACGTTTATATTACTGACAACCATACACTGAATTCTTTAATTGGTAGTCCTTTCTTCTCGTTTTCTTTTCCTACATTGTCTCGGAGGTCTTGAATGTTTTTACACAAGAGATACAATCTAATAATTCAGTATGAAATTCCCTATGTGTCGTAAGAAGGAAATTAAATCCCAACTAGAAAAGGAGGAAACTATATAAGATTCTTTTTTGTAGATGTTTCTAAGTGTTATAATTATCCAAGAATCATCGTGACATGTCAGTGACAAGACAAATTTTGTTAAGATTCCTGGCGGTTGACAAAGTTCAAGTATTTACATATGTAGAAAATAAACAATAAAAAAGGCAAACACTGAGCGGAAAAGAATTAAGTCAGATGAACGTTGACGCATTGTACAGACCCCAAGACATAAACAGCAACAGCAAATAAAATAACAATTACTCGTCCTTCCGATCGCTAACAATGGATACGAAAAGAGAAATCTATTGAGAACAAGCAAATGTCTCTCCTTATTTAATCTCTAATTAATTCATTCTGTTTTTATTTGCCCACTTGCACCCTAAGCACAAGAGGACCCTGTTTATAAATTGGAGTCATCAAGTATTCAGTTTTGCCGCTATTTCCCTACTTGTCGTAAGTCTTCAAGGACCATAGGGATACAAATCTACGATTGTCTTAGCAACTCGCATCACTGTGACAAGGAATCTTGACAAGCGGCTATGCAAAGATTAGATTCCCAAGAGGTCAGTGTTTAAGACTCGGAAGCTGAGTGAGTGCCAATGTCATATAAATATGTTTTTCTTTGCCTGCTTTCAAAACATGTAACTTGGAGCGTTTCCTTTTCTTTCCTTTTTACTCGTGTTTTTTTTCCTGGATTTTGCTTTTCTTTCGTTCCCTTTTATTTGAATTTTCTGTCTTTATATGCTTTAAATTTTAATGATTTTTATTATTTTACGTTTATTTCAAATTTTCGATTCGTTTTCAATGCTTTTTCTTGCGTACTTTGCTTCTAATATTTTTTCCTTCTTTATTTCCATTCTTTCTTCTTTTTATCCACTCTGAGACACATTCTTCATGCATTATTTTTCATATTTGGTTTTACTTTTTCCCTTTCATTTTTTTCTTTCTTATTCTATTTGAGATACTCTCTAATGCAGTATATTGGATATATTCATTTAGTTTTTTTCTTTCTTTCTTTATTTCTTTATTTCTTTTTATCAAATCTGAAGCATTTTCATAATACATTATTTTCTCACTTTCTTGTTTCCATTTTGTTTTTATCAATTCTGGGACATTTTCTTAATGCATTATTTTCTATGATATTTTCTTTCTTTCCTTCGATTTTGTTTTTATCAACACAGAGAGATTTTCTTAAATCATTATTTCCCTGCTTTCTTTTTTCTTTCATTCCTTTCCATTTAGTTTTTATCAACTCTAAGGAATTTTTATAATGCATTTTTTTTCATTTTTTTTTTATCAACTCTGAGAGATATTCTTAATGCATAATTTCCTTTCTTTCTTTCTTTTCCTTTGGTTTTATCAACTCAGTCTTTTTCTTAATTCATTATTTTCTATTGTAATTTTTTCCTTCTTTCTTTTCATTTTATTTTTGATAACACTGAGAGATTTTCTTGAAGCATGGTTTCCTTTCTTTCTTTCTTTCTTTTTCTTTCCATTTTGTTTTTATCAAATCTGGGACATTTTCTGGATGCACTATTTTGTTTTTCTTTCAATTTTGTGTTTATCAGCATTAAACATTTTCTTAATGCATTATTTTCCTTTCTTTCCATTTTGTTTCTATCGAACATTAAACATTTTCTTAATGCATTATTTTTTTCTTTCCATTTTGTTTTTATCGACCATTAAACATTTTCTTAATGCATTATTTTTTCTTTCCATTTTGTTTTTATCGACCATTAAACATTTTCTTAATGCATTATTTTTTCTTTCCATTTTGTTTTTATCGACCATTAAACATTTTCTTAATGCATTATTTTTTCTTTCCATTTTGTTTTTATCGACCATTAAACATTTTTTTAATGCATTATTTTTTTCTTTCCATTTTGTTTTTATCGACCATTAAACTTTTTCTAAATGCATAATTTTTTCTTTCCATTTTGTTTTTATCGTCCATTAAACATTTTCTTAATGCATTATTATTTTCTTTCCATTTTGTTTTTATCGACCATTCTTAATGCATTATTTTTTCTTTCCATTTTGTTTTTATCGTCCATTAAACATTTTCTTAATGCATTATTTTTTTCTTTCCATTTTGTTTTTATCGACCATTAAACATTTTCTTAATGCATTATTTTTTCTTTCCATTTTGTTTTTATCGACCATTAAACTTTTTCTTAATGCATTATTTTTTCTTTCCATTTTGTTTTTATCGACCATTAAACATTTTCTTAATGCATTATTTTTTCTTTCCATTTTGTTTTTATCGACCATTAAACCTTTTCTTAATGCATTATTTTTTCTTTCCATTTTGTTTTTATCGACCATTAAACATTTTCTTAATGCATTATTTTTTCTTTTCATTTTGTTTTTATCGACCATTAAACTTTTTCTTAATGCATTATTTTTTCTTTCCATTTTGTTTTTATCGACCATTAAACATTTTCTTAATGCATTATTTTTTCTTTCCATTTTGTTTTTATCGACCATTAAACATTTTCTTAATGCATTATTTTTTCTTTACATTTTGTTTTTATCGACCATTAAACTTTTTCTTAATGCATTATTTTTTCTTTCCATTTTGTTTTTATCGACCATTAAACATTTTCTTAATTCATTATTTTTTCTTTCCATTTTGTTTTTATCGACCATTAAACATTTTCTTAATGCATTATTTTTTTCTTTCCATTTTGTTTTTATCGACCATTAAACATTTTCTTAATGCATTATTTTTTTCTTTCCATTTTGTTTTTATCGACCATTAAACATTTTCTTAATGCATTATTTTTTCTTTCCATTTTGTTTTTATCGACCATTAAACATTTTCTTAATGCATTATTTTTTCTTTCCATTTTGTTTTTATCGACCATTAAACATTTTCTTAATGCATTATTTTTTTCTTTCCATTTTGTTTTTATCGACCATTAAACATTTTCTTAATGCATTATTTTTTCTTTCCATTTTGTTTTTATCGACCATTAAACATTTTCTTAATGCATTATTTTTCTTTCTTTCGTACCCTTTTGATTTTTAGGAAATCTCTGATATTTTCAAAATGAATTATTTTCTTTCTTTTTATTTTTATCAACCTTGAGACATTTTCTTATTCATTATATTTTCCTTTCTTTCATTTATTCTTTTTATTCACTCTGAATGTCTCTATAAATATTATTTGTTTTTCTCATTTGCCTTTTTCAAAGATATTTTCTCTTTATATCTTTACCTATTTGTGTCAAGTGAGATTCAAATGTTCTTGCCTGACACACTTTGCAAAATGTATGAATTTTAATTTCTTTTTGCGCTTTAAAATACAATTAAACTAATTAAAATTGAGCACACATACATACGGAGGAAAAGGAATCCACACATGCAGGCGGGTACGCGCGCATACACACACACACATACATACATATATCGAATTTTTATTTATTCGACAAATGTTTATATATTTAAACGTTATTTTTATTGGATATTCATATTTGAGTAAACGCTCCATTTATTTATTAATCAGTATATTTATTTATTTTCGTCTACCGAGCATATGTTTTTCTTTAATAAGATTCCTTGAACATCCTTAAAAAATCTATATCGGTTATAATTAATTCCATGAATATTTCCAAATATTCATCTATTCAGGCCGAAGTTGTTTTTAGAAATTTTCTAAAAAAAAAAGAAAACTCGGACTGAAGAGATAAATATTTGAATATATTCATAAAATAAATTATAACGGAAATGGATTTTTAATAATTTTCTTCACATAATATTATTATATTTCTCTGTTACTTACGTTGAACACTCTTTGGATTAATGTACTCTTTGGAATTATCCATATCAATTATCAATTGGCATCATATATATATATATATATATATATATATATATATATATATATATATATATATATATATATATATATATATATATATATAATATTATAATTTTTATAATTTAACCTCTACTTCACCATTTAAAAAAAAATAAAAACAAAAATACTAAAGAACTCCGGATTATTTACCTAACGTGTTCTTTCCTATTTTTCTAAATATTTGCATATATATATATATATATATATATATATATATATATATATATATATATATATATATATATATATATATATATATATATATATATGTGTGTATGTATATATATATATATATATATATATGTATGTATATATATATATATATATATATATATATATATATATATACATACATATATATATATATATATATATATATATATATACATATATATACATATATATATATATATATATATATACATATATATATATATATATATATATATATATATATATATATATACATACATATATATATATATATATATATATATATATATATATATATATATATATATATATATATATTATACAGTAGGTATTAAGATTCATTAGGTTATGATATTTTTTTTACTTATAAATTGAAATAAAATTTACAAGGATTTTACAAACCAATCAAAGGATGACATTATTGGAATAAAACTGGCCAAACGGAAGGAAAGAAGGGAGGAAAAATAGAAAAAAAGAAAACTGCAAATGCGCGCAAATAAAAACATGGCATTAGTCTATTTAGGCAGTAATCCTTCTTTCATGCACATTTCATTGAATACGACAGACAAGGTCCTTTTATTTAGTTTTTTTTTATACAATTTCTCATGCGATCTAATACTTTTTTTTCTTTTCGGATGATAAATTATATAAAAACTGTCCGAATATTCTTTTTATCCGAGCGCTTTCGGCTATACATTTAGCCATTTTCAAGGATTAAATATTTTAACTGTTAAATAAGAAATAGTTTGTTGTATGTATGTTTTATAAAATGTTTTCATTTTTCAAAACACGGTCAAGATATTGTGTCCATTTTCAATGTTAATATTATTAAGTGTTGTTTTTTTTATTAATATATATGTCTGATTGAATAAATTACAGGGTGCAACTGGTACAAAAGTATATATGTTGTTCATTAGTATTTATACAGATATGTGTTTTGTTATCCATTAACGTAATTAATGAAAACAACAAATGTAGATTACAGATCCGAAAAGCAATTTATATTAAAAAATCAAAGCCGGCTCTGAACAGAATCAACTGTGAATACTTCAATAATGTTCTGAAATGCCTGTAAAGGAACAGTTTTTTCATGCTTCAATGCGCGCGTGACCCTGAAATTATGACACAGAGTTCAATTCATTAATGGATAATTTTTCACGTTCTACTGAACGCTCAGCACATTGTCAACCGATTTGAATTTAAAAGCATAATGAAAAACTTATGGTAATGGATAACAACGCACTCTTTGTATAAATACTTATACTAATGTAGCGATTTTCCAAGCGTAGCATAGATGTGGTACAAGGCCGAAAGTATGGGGCCCCCAGTAAGGATCGAACTCACTACTCATTCGTATTTGGTTTAGCGAGACAAGCTTGCTAACCATGACGCCACCTGAAGGTGCCCTGCTTATACTAATGAACAACATATAGTTTTGTGCCACTTGCACCCCTGAAGGTAATCTTGGAAGAAGATCGAAAGTACTTTGGAAATGAAAATAAAAGAAATTTAAACAGCTGTAGCACATTTCTCTTATCCTTTAACATCAATACATGGAAGGTTATTCGTGAGTATGAACGGGTTTTATTAAAAATTAACAAACATAATGTCTGTAATTTCTTCAACCAGACATGCCTAAAAATAATTTGTTGCCTAAATACACAAATATATATATGCAAGTTTCATTAACAACAATAGACAAGGTACTACGGTTAAGTTTTTTATTTAATTGTTCTTGTGTACGAACAAGAGTTTTCTTTGCTGGACAAAGGGTGTGTAAGAACTGTCCAAATGTTTTATTTTTCCGAGCGCTTTCGGCTATATCTTTAGCCATTATCAAGGATGATTTGATTTTTCAGCTTAATTGAGTGTGTGCATTATGTATATGTCTTAGTGTGTAGTAGTGGTGTTTTAATTTCCAAATACGGTTAGCACGTTGTGGCTTTGTTCGTAGTTAATATTGTTATGGGTAGGCTTTTTCTTTTTTTATTATTAAAGCCTCCATTATTTTTAACCTTTTTTTACACATGGAAGCAATTAATATATTTGTGTTTTCTACTAGTATATTTCTAATGGAGTCTGGTAAATTTAAACACACACAAAAATTTACCAGACTCCAAAGCTCTTGTTCGCACACAAGAAAAATTAAATAAAAAACTTAACCGTAGTACCTTGTCTGTCGTTTTTAATGAAACTTGCATAAAAGAAGGATTGATGCCTAAATATACAAATATATATATATATATATATATATATATATATATATATATATATATATATATATATATATGTGTGTGTGTATGTGTGTGTGTGTGTGTGTGTGTGTGTGTGTTTCTTCGATATAAATAATACATCTTTCTCTTTAATCTATTCCTTTTGACTCTTTTATTAACACAGTTTTAGCATTTATAACGGCTAAAGGGTCAACTGATACACTGTACTCAGTACCGACTTACTCGTGTCTCAGTATCCAAGTGGCTTTATCAAGACAACAGATTCTTATCAGGTGGGAAAATACTATTTTTCGTTCTTTTTTTAAATAACCTATGGGAAAGGGTTTTTGGCAGAACTTGTTAATATAGACAGAATATGAGAATGAAATGAAAGGCATTCACATATGCACTCATATACACACAGCAGGTGGTTGAGATCACGACGAGAACTTTGGAAGGGTGGGTCATTTACGAAATTAAAGATGACATTCTGGATTTAGAGAATGAATTATTAAATTGGCTGCCTGGAACTATTCAGTTATCTAGTTCTGTATTTCTGGAAGTATTATAGATGTATGTTCCAGCTAAAGGATGTTATGATCATTATATCCGCTCACTCATCTTGACATCAGCTTTCAAAATTAATCTCTGCTCTGCCGAAACAGCAAATTTCCCTAACAGTTTTTTTCTTTCCTTCATGTTTCCTTTTATCAGGTTCTGTCTTCCGGTTTGGAATAGCTATGATTTTAAATCTCATAATTCCAAAGAAAAACATATACAGGGGTTGGACAAAATAATTGGAACAGGTGCAAATTCCACTCCTATATTTCAAAGACCTATTATATTAAGAACTTTAACTAAAACTTCATAATTGCAGGTTATATCTATTGTAAATACGTTTATTTATCTAATTTATTGTATTTGTCTTATTTATCTTTAGAATTTAGTACAATTTAAGCTAAATGCGTGACCTCTCCGAGTTTGAAAAAGGGCAAATTATGGGAGCTCGCATGGCAGGAGCCTCGATCACTAAGGTTGCTGAAATGTTTGGTTTTTCAAGAGCTACCATATCAAGAACTATGACGCAATTCGAGAAACAGGGCAAAACCTCTAGCAACCGTAGCAATTCAGGCCGGACTTGCAAACTTACTGACAGGGAGCGACATGCATTGAAACGCAATGTGGCAAATAAATCATCGGACTATTGCGGCCAAAGCGACTGCTGAGTTGAATAATCATCTGAATAGTCCAGATTCTACTAAAACTCTTCATCGTGAGCTCCATAAGACTGCATATCATGGAAGAGCCATCATAAGGAAACCTCTTCTCTCCACTCGCAACATTCAGAAGAGGTTGAAGTGGTGCAGAGATCACAATGCCTGGTCTGCAGACCAATAGAAGCAAGTCATATTCTCAGACGAGTCCAGTTTTTCTCTTTTCCCAACGAGTTTATGCATAGAGGCAGCCCAAAGAAGCATACAACCCTGACTAACTTCTTCCAACAGTAAAGCATGGAGGTGGATCAGTGATAGTTTGGGCCGCCATATCCTGGAAATGTCTCGGTTCAATAGTTTCCCTGCATGGTAGAATCAACAGCAAGAATAGCCCAGACTTTATTCCCTAATGGTGACATCTTCCAAGATAATAATGCTCCAATACATACCGCTCAAGTGGTTAAGAATTGGTATGAAGAGCTAGAACACATGGAGTGGCCTTCCCAATCTCCAGATATCAATATTATTGAACATTTGTGGTGCATTTTGGAGCGACATGTTAGGAGCCGCTATCCTCCACCGTCGTGTCTAAAAGAGCTGGAGCAGGTGTTAATGAAAGAATGGCTGAAAATTCCTCGGGATGAAGTCAGGAAGCTGTATGATTCCATTCCTAGACATATTTAAGCTGTATGTGAGGCTAAAGAAGGACCAACTCCATATTAAATAAATTTTCTTTGAAGTTAACAAGTGTTTCAATTATTTTGTCCAACCCCTGTATACTTAATGTCTTAGGATAAATTATGTTTGTGTACGTACCATTCTATGTTTAAAATATTGTGTCTTGCATAATTCTTAGTAGATCTCCTTCCCCGTTCAATTATACGCATTGCTTTATTTTTTTTTCTGAATTAATTTATTACGTTCATTTAATTTACGGTTGGCTTATCCCTCTATTCTTTTCTACATTCACAAGAGCCAGATGAGACTTAAAATGGGGCTGACCAGTCCTCACTTCAAAGTGTTTATATAATCCAAAAGAATCTTTGTGTGCTTGTAGGTGATGAATTATCGCCCTACTACTTCTGTCGCAAGCGTCTCACTACTCTATCGCTATTTCCATGGCAGGTGCTCAGAAGAACGATTAGGTTCTACCAGTCCAAAACTTCATGGCTCGGACCAGATATGCTATGAGAATTGTAGCAAACAAATTTCATTCCCTCCGTATTGCATTTTTGATAAGTAAGTTCCGCTCGAGCAGCTTCTTCCTGCGAACCACTACTCTGATGAACCGACTCCCAGGAGGATGCTTTCTCGATCGCTACACTCTTAACCAGTTCAAGTCTAGGAATTAACCGTTAGCTTCTTCACATATCCGCATAAACTCAGCCTATTACTCTGTATCCTTCTACATAGGGTGGCTCCGGGGGCTTGTAGAAGTGAACCTCACTGTAAAATAAATCTATAATTAATATTTTTGTTTCTTGGACTGTTAAGCTATTGCGTTTCTACTTAATCCACTAGATCATTGTCCCGGGACAATGGCTTAGTGGATTAAAATTTTGGGTTTTGAATGTGGTGGTTGTGAGTTCAACCCCTGTGTCGGGTAGTACGTTCTTGCATTCAAAGGAAACGTGCCAGCAATAACTCAGCAGTACTATCAAATAAAAAAACGATATCCCGAGAGATGGGCATCGGGACGAGAACGGTATTCCCTCGTAGATTAAATAAAGGGTTCAGTGTAGGTTACCCAGATCAATATAAAATCGAGGAAGTCACAACAGTCGATAACAACAACAAGGATGAGGAACATAGTGTAAATATTATTATCTTCTTTCGAATGTTTTCGTTTTCAACCGGAGATGTCATATTATGGATGTTCTTAATCAAGCTATAGGACCACAAATGGAGAGCGTCTTTGTGGAATATTTAAAATGCCAAGAAATGCAAACACCTCAAACCTTTGGATACTAAAATTAAGAGGATTTTTTGGTTTTGGTGTGTTTTATGACATATCAAACACAATTTCTTATTTTATGCCAACAGGATTTTTATTGCTGTTAATATTTTTCCAAAAATGGATTACTGGTAATAATGTACTGCTAGAAATATTTTTTTTTCAAAAATTCATTTCTGGTAATATTTTTTTACAAAACTATATATTGCTGGTATTAAAACCCATTTTTACACTTTTATAGCTTTTCGACTCCATCTTGAGGGCCAACTACTTGCCCATAGCTGGGACCCCAACAGGTGCCACTACCCCGAGTCAGGGTGGACGTGGGAACACCAGCAAATAAAAGGTGAATCTATGATCCTCAAAGCCTCCCTGCTGCTGGATTTATCGTCTTATCCAGGACTCAGATGTACTTTATCGCCATACTCTGGACAGTAAAATTAATAGGACTTTAAATTCGGCAGTACAGACCCTAAGGTGCCAATGATAACTGGGACAATGCTGGTTTGAACGCCCCGCATTCTGACAACTCCAATAGAAAGATCAGCGTATTTCTTGAGATTTTCAAGTTCTTTGTCTTTGATATTATGGTCACTAGGAATAACCACGTCAATGTAAAAGCATTATTATTAGTAGTAGTAGTGGTAGTAGTAATAGTAGTAGCATAAACGGCTCAGTGACTATTAAAATTATTATTATTGTTGTTGTTATTTCGTTAATAAAAGAACCTCCATGATAAATGATCGCAATTTTCATATCAAGAGAACCAGTCTGACGAATTAGCATCAAACGAGTCTCAATTTACAAGCCGTTGTTCTAGTTAGCCGCTTAATTATTAAGCAGAGTAAATCACTGAACAGGCCGAAAGTATGGGGCGCCGCGTGAGGATCGAACTCATTATTTAGTCGTAACTGAACTACCGAGACAAGCGTGCTAACCACTACACCACCTCAAAGGGCCCAAAATGATTTTCTAAGCTAGTTTAGATGTGATACAAGACTGAATGTATGGGGACACCCAGTTAGGATCGAACTCGCTATTCTGTCATAACTGTGTTAGCGAGAAAAGCTTGCTAACCATTAAACCACTTCGAGCTGCACAAATGATTTTCTAAGCGTAGCTTAGATGTGGCAAAAGGCTGAAAGTATGGCGACACCCAGTTAGGATCGAACTCACTATTCAGTCATAACTTTGCTAGCGAGACAAGCATGCTAACCATTAAACCACTTCGAGGTGCCCAAAATGATTATCTAAGCTAGTTTAGGTGTGGTACAAGGCCGGAAGTATGGAGCGTTCAAGGAGGATCGAACTCATTATTCAGTCGTAATTGATCTACGGAGAAAAGCATGCTGAACATGCGCCCCCCTACCCCATTTTTCTATTTATGTGTCGTTGCACTAGATATAAATCCAATATAAATAATTAAATACACATAGGCAGATAGGAAGATATATGAAAACATGTCTTAAAATAAAAAGAAACGAATTGCTAAAACAAATCTAAAGTTTTCGTTCCGTATATGCATATACAGATCAGATAGGACATCTTCCATAAATCAAAAATGTTAATTCTTCTGATGAACTTTTCTCTATGGTACCTGGATTTCATTAATTTAAGCGCAGTACTTGTGCTGCAATGGATATCGTTTCGGAGTTCGAATTCCAGTCGAGTTCGTTACATTCACTTGCGTGCAAAATACCCTTGGTAGAGAGATGAATCCATCTCTTCTTCCTCCAGCTATGGGTTGAATAGCAGGATTGACTGGGTCCAAAGCCTTGATTGACAATATGTCTAACACAGAAATAAACGGCAACCCACTGGGGGAAAATCGTTTGCCTAGTCAGAATCGGAAGAGACATAATCACCCAAACGTATATCACGTATGGCACTCAATTAACCAACTAGATTGACGGCAAGGACTTCTCAGGTTACAGCGAATATGACTAGATTTATCCGTAAGTTCTATGCTGACAGTTTTTTTTTCTATCTCACTTCTCGCTTGTGGAACTCTCTTCCGGCTACTTACTTCCCAGTCAGCTTTGATCTTCAAAAGTGTAAATGCAATGCCAATATTTAGCTTCTATTTTCTTAATTCTTGTTCTTTTATTGTTCTCTGTTTATAGTTTTTCATATTTTCTTCGTCCTGGGTATGATGATAAACTACATCCGCGTCCAGAGTAAGACGATAAACTACGTCAAACAGCAACGCCTCTGATCAGGTTTTGAGGAGCGTGGAACCACCTCTTAAATTGCTGGTGTTCCCAGGTCCACCCTGACCCACGGTAGTAGCACCTAATATGATCCCAGCTATAGGCAA
The DNA here is from genome assembly GCA_964036315.1 of Acanthosepion esculentum. Classification (NCBI taxonomy): domain Eukaryota; kingdom Metazoa; phylum Mollusca; class Cephalopoda; order Sepiida; family Sepiidae; genus Acanthosepion; species Acanthosepion esculentum. Next base: position 125,958,388 of record OZ038482.1, on the reverse strand, counting down.
ATAGTTAACCCCGAAACTGAGGTAAAACCATTATAAAAGTGTAAAAATAGGTTTTAATACCAGAAATACTTTGTAAAAAATTTATTACCAGACATAAATTTTTGAAGAAAAAAACTATTACGAGCAATACGTTTTTGCAAAAATATTACCAGCTATA
>OZ038482.1:125863231-125953231 GCA_964036315.1 Acanthosepion esculentum | reverse complement strand
GAAATCTGATTCTCTGTATCGTCCTAGCCAATCAATTGCTTCAGAATCTATCTTGTACATCTATAAGTCTACAATACGTTCATGCATTGAATAATTCTGCCACATCCGGCTTGATGTTTCTGCTACGTATCTAGAGATTTTTGAAAGAAATTTGTAATTTTATCGGTCCCGACTTGGTATCTCGGCTTAAAACACTTCCCCACCTTCGTAAGGTTGCTTATCGGAGGAATTTAGATAAATATTTTTTATGGCAATTATTCTGGTGATCTGTCCTCCATTTTATTCATCTTAAGCCTAGTACAAGTTATCGTCATTTTACTGTTGAAATTTCTAGATGTAACCGTAATTCCTATTCTGAGAGTTTCTTACCGCGCACCTCTCGCCTGTGAAATTCCCTTTGGGCTACTTGCTTTCCTGCCAAATATAATCTTCTACAATTTAAATACAGCATCAACCATCATCTTCTGTCTACTTGAATCCAGTACTTTTATTTTTCCTTCTCCTCAATAACGTTTTCTTAGTTTCCTTGCGTCTTAGTGGCTTTGCCATCTTGCTTGGGGTGAAGTAATTTTTTTAAAGTAGGTTTTAGTTACTAAGAATAAAAAATCCGTCAAGTTTAGCACTGATCAATGAAGGTCAACTGTTAAATTTTGTAGGTTTTTACTCATTGTATTTATTATTTTGCCCGCAAGAAAAGGCAATAAAGCCACTAAGACACAAGTGGTTTTTAAGTGTGAGAGAAAACGAGGAAAATGATTAATGATAGCGATTAATAAAAGAACGGTAATAAGGAAGATGACAATTTGAATTGCACTTAAATATTTGAAAATCAAAGTTGACTGGAATCAAGAAACCAGAGGAAAATTTCATAAGTTAAAAATGCCAGAGAAGAAACGGCTAGCATAGAACTCGCTATTTCAATTGGAAAAATAATGAAGTCTTTTTGCCAATCTATTCAGTCAGTTATGCGCCATGCGTGATATACGCTTAGGCGATCATGCACCTTTCGATACATGACAGACGAGGCAGATTTTTTTCCCCGCTGGAGGTTGCCATTTCTTTCTGCGGTAGACCAGTTGCTATCCAAGGCTATAGAACCCAATCTGTCTTGTTATTTACCCATAGCTGAGGGGAGAGAGAAGAGAATTCGTGCCTTTCCCAAGCGTATTAGCATGTAAGTGAATGTAATGGATTCGACTGGAATAGATATGAACAGGCTGAGATAAATATGAACAAACTGAGATAGATAGATAGATAGATAGATAGATATGTCAGTCAGTCAGTTATGTGCCATGCTTGATAGACACGTAGGCGATTATGTATCTTTCGATACATGACTGACGAGGCAGTTTTTTTTCGCAGTAGGTTGCCATTTCTTTCTGCGGTAGACCAGTTACCATCCAATTCTATAGAACCCAGCCTGTCCTGTTATTTACCCATATCTTGGGGGAGAAGAAGAGGATTCTTACCTTTCCCAAGTGTATTAGCACGTAAGTGAATGTAATGGATTCGACTGGAATTCGAACTCAGTTCTCCGATTCTTCAATCTGAGCTGCTATCCATTGTCTCCTTTAATCTAGTACTGGTCTTAAATTCGTAAAATCTAGAAACTCCAGAGGGAATTATACCGTGTCATATACTGGAGTAAAGCAATTAGACATCGAAACCCTGTTTTAATTTCTATAATGACTGTTTATTTTTAATAATTACCTGTAAATTTGGATTCAACACAGTGCTATTCACTTATGAGCGGTTATAAAATTTTCGGCAAAGCATTTGATTTTGATGAGGACATTACAAGCGGTAACGACCAGCTAGATATTTATTTAACTTCATTAAGAAATTCAATATAAATGCGTAGGTTTACTTTTCTTCTTAAATCTTTAGTGGATTTTATCAGTCGTACAATTTGGCGAGGCCTTTGGACATGTGCAAATGATTGACGGCCGAGGGAAGTAATTTTGACACGAATGCCCTGATGAAGGACGCGGTGCGCTCACTCGGGGTCGGAACGCTCTTTCTCAGGCTAAGTACAACGTGGGGATAATCTATTAGCGTAATACGTTGCAGATTCTAATAAACTGAAGACAGGTTGCCTTCAAGCGAGAGGTCATTACGTACAGAACGCAGGCATTCCAACTCTTCCAAAATCAAGTTTATACTTTTAGATTTTTTTTCTTTTTTTTTTTACTTTATTCCCATTCTCACGCGAGCGAGGGTTTGTTTTCGTTCTGCGTGTGTGTTTTTGAATTTGTAAAAGATACGCACATAATTGAACGTATTTTGGTATTTCACATAGTCTTGTATTCATCGAAGTAGTTTTATGAAATTTAAAAGATCGAGAAGCGTAGTTTGACAATTCTTACAGAATAAATGTCGTACTATTTTCATAACAGAACCCATAGAGTAGTAGGGGCATCATGCAGTAGAAGTGGTGTTTCTTGTGTAAGATAACCTGACGGAGCCGAACCCTCTCCAGACCGATTTTGAATTCAGGGTTTTTCCTTTTCCTAGACCGGTTGCCACGCAAGGCTATAGAACCCAGTCTGTCCTCCAATTTACCCATAGATGGAAGGAGAGGAAGGGGATTAATACCTTTCCCAAGGTTATAGTATGGGTCCGACTGGAATTCGAACTCGGCTCTCCTCAATCCAAACTGCTATCTATTATTCCACCGTGCCACCCTGTGTCGTACTTTTTGTGGATATAAAAGATAAAATACAAGAGTTAAGTAATAATATTCTTTTCGTTTTTTAAGAACATATATTCATCCATTTCGGTGGTAAAATAGTTAACAAGATAGTTTTCAGATCCTTATGAGTATAAAGTTAATTAATTAATGTCTTCTAAAAACTTGTATTATTTTAATAAATTAATGTACGGGGAGTTTTACGCTTACGGCATGCCAAGTCCACATTTCCGCCGTTGCGTTCAATTTCGCATGAATGAGAATGGCATAACGCCCCTTTCCCCCCGCAATACGATGTTACATGTTCAATAGCAGGGTAGATGAGGCTAAATCAACTTGGAGGTGGTAAGCAGAGAAGGCGAAGAAATCCCCTGAATTCAAGATCGGTGAGAAGGCAAAGGCAAATTACTCCCGTATTTTTCTTTAAAAAGTGTTGTCAATTTACGAAGACAAAGGTAAACGGCAAATGCAGAGAGGCATGATACGTCCTTTTGTATATATATTTTTTCTGTCAGCATTTTCTACGGTAATTCAAACGCTCTCTGCTCTCTTAGGTTACTTCTTTTCTAAGTTATTCTGACACATCTATTAACATTTCTAGTATATATATATATATATATATATATATATATATATATATATATATATATATATATATATATAAGTGAACATTGAAATCAACACTCAAAGGCGACAAACTCTTTCATGCTAGACGCAATCGTCTGGCCGCCTGACGATTGCGTCTAGCACGAAACAGCCTGACGCTTCTTAGTGTTGACTTCAATGTTCACTTTTATATTTACAAACGCTCTATCTCTGATATTGACCTCTTTATCACATAAATATAGCATACATTTAAACTATATTTCTTCAAACATATATATATATATATATATATATATATATATATATATATTACAAAGAGTCAATCATACCTTGAATCAATCAGCAATGTGCAAGCGATTATTGGTAATTATTATTTGTAATGTAAATATATGCTGCCTATTTTATTATGTTCATATATATATATATATATATATATATGAAGAAATATAGTCTTAAAGTGTGCTATATTTATGGGATAAAGTGCTGAATATCAGAGAGAGAGCGTGTGTAAATATAAAAGTGGACATGGAAGTCAGTGGTGCATTATGGGTAGTCTATTTTGGCGGTTACTTTTACCGGAAGTCGCTTATTTGTTTATTTATTTATGTCAAATTATTTTGCTTGTTTTTATGTTTTTTTTAATTTTATTTTTATTTTTTATCTTATATATATATATTTTTTTTATTTTGATCGGTGTTTTTTTGTTAACGTAGTAAAAATTTGTTTATATAGCTTATTGTTGGTAGTCTATTATGGCGGTCATTTACCGGAAGTCAGATGTTTGCTTATTTATTTGGGTCAAATTGTTTTGCTTGTTTTTATTTATTTTCATTTTTATTTTTTATCTTATATATTTGTTTATTTGTCATTGATTAAATCTATTTGTTGAATTTTGGGGTGGGATGTTGTGGTTTGTTCTTACTATTATTTTGGTCGGAACAGTTTTTTCTAAACGGCTAGTTTATCGTAATCGGTTGTTATTTTATTTATATATTTGAGTGTATTTAGATCAATTTATTATACTTGTTGTAATTTATTTGTTACACCATATATTTTCGGCTTTCGATTTTTAAGTAACGTAGTATATTATCTTTTATTAATTTTTTTAATTTTTTTCGTTATATAACAGTTATAACTTTCGTCCGTTCTTTTGTTTTGATTTTATTTCGCATATTCTAACAGGTGTGGTTTTGTAATTTGTTTGGAGTAATTTATTTTGCTTATTTTATTGTTGTTTGTTTGTTTATATATTTATTTATTTTTCTATTTTAAGTTACGTATTAAAAATATTTATTTTCATGTCTGCATTTTGAGATTAGCTCGGATCTTTTATTTAATAATTTATTTTGATCTGGGAAGGTAATGATAGCTATTTTATTTTTATTATTCTTCATATATATATATATATATATATATATATATATATATATATATATACCGAGAAAAAAACAACACTCGTGGCCTGACGATTGCGTCTAGCATGAAACGGACTGTCGCGTCTAAGTGTTGGCTTCAATGTTCACTTTTACATTTACACACGTTCTGTCTCTGATATTGAGCACTTTATCCCCTAAATATAACACACCTTAATACTATATTTCTTTATATTTCTTCATATTTCTTCATATATATATATATACATACATATATATATATATATATATATATATATATATATATATATATATATATATACATATATATATATATATATATATATATATATATATATATATATATATATATATATATATATGTATATATATATATATATTTCAAATTATAATAGTGATAGGAAATTTGTTTAGCGATGTATATTCGACGTCAGCGTGAAACTGCCTTCACTGGTTAATGGAAAGGACTTGTACGTGACAGATTCGTTTATCATTGAATAACTCATTTGAATACAGGGCGCATGCAAGGTGTTTATATATTAGGATTATTAACTACAATAATAATGGTGTATAATTTTGTTTTTATACAGGTTTGCCTGAGACATGAAAACTATTTCAAAAGTTAAATGGCTGAGAAACGCTGGTCTGAATCATCTTCATATTCAGATGAATTATCCAACTGTGAATCATTGTTAATAAAGTAATATTTCTGTCTATATCCCTGAAATGAGTTATTAAGATTACTTACATTATTTACATTATTCGTACTGTTATCCTTATCTTCATTGCCATATTCACAACGTTTCGGCCGTTGTACGCTCCGGCCTTTATGTCTATGTTTCTCTATATATCTGTCTATAACTCTGAGATCAGGTATTATGATTACTTGCATTATTTACCTTATTCGGACTGTTATCCTCATCTTCATTGCCATATTCGCAACGTTTCGGCCGTTTTACGCTACGGCCTACTTTAGGTGATTGGAATTTCGAATCGAACCCTGCTGTGACCTGGTATCAAACTCACAACTATTTTGGTCTAGTCACTGGATCTAACCAACGTCTTTATCCACTGGGCCATGTCGATAAATTGGTTGGTTTGATCCAGTGACAAGACCCAAAGAGATTTGAGTTGTGAGTTCAATAGCAGGCCACTGCATTGGTGAACCAAACTTGGAGAGGTGAGTTAAAGGGAATTAACTGAGACATCTGGAAGAGACAAGGCACGTGGAACTAGAACAATCTACCATGGTGGACAAAATAAAGAGTTCGATTTGATTATAGATAAAAGCATACAATGGTGTTTTGACTGATGCATAAGTATTGCACGTTTGCGACATTCATTCATTCTTGGTTCATATATGTTTGACATGGGCTGTACAAAATTTACTTTTATAAATTGTATATACTATCTATCTTTGTGGACACTTCAATGCTGTGCAATGTTTAGCAAACTTGTCTCACTATATCAGCTACGACTGAATAATGGTTTCGGTCCTCGCAGGGTACCACCATACTTTCAACCATGTGCTACAAAGAAGTTACGCTTAGTAAATCACTATCCTTATGGTGTAATGATTAGATTACTTACGACTGAGGAAGGGGTTCGATTCTCGCTGTGTGCTCTCTAGCTGTGCCACATTTAAGCTATAGACAGTAAGTCACAATACTTACTTTCCTTATTTTGGTATAATTATGTGTAAACATACACTAGACTCATGCTGAGAGGTACTAAATACAAGTGCCGGCATGATTCAGTTTTTTCGTTTAATTATATTTCTTTATTAAACGTACATACAAATTCCTGCCTACACGTTTATTTGAGTAGGTAGTGTTATTTTTAAGCTGAAATTTCCCACCGGCATGACTATTTCAAACGATCCTTGTCGTTGGCACAATAATGTACCACTAAAATTTCTTTTGTGTTGTGTTTTCTTTAAGTTTTCTTTTCAGTAATTTTTATTTTTAAATTGTTTTGTTACTGTCACTTATCTCAGTCAATAAAAGGTACCCATCTTTGTTTAGAGGTCTACCTTGCATTTTTAAACTCTCTTAGAAACTTTTATCGAATTAAAAAGACGGCACCGGCAAAGCGGGAAACGCTTTGCCGGTGCCGTCTGTTTTATTCGATCTTTCTATCGCTCTCTATTACAGATGAAAACTCACACATCCAAAATTACGCAAAAATTATTTATAATAGAATTCTCCCTCCATATTCTAGTGTTAAGTATAGATTTCCATTCAGGCAGCTTATTTCCCAGAACTGTGTCTATTTGAAACAGACTTCTAAAAGAATTCACCATCAACTTAAACTCTTGAGGTCTAATTCAACCGGTATCTACCCTACATGGTTTCATAATATACTTCTCTGAATCTCTTCTTATACGGACTTACAATAACCTCATTTCATAATTCCCTTCAGTGACTTTTGTCCCTTGCATTTCTTAAACTCATAAATGATAGCTGATGTCTATTTGCCTCATTTAATGTAAAACCTAATATAACATACTTCATAAATTTTCATCAATTTACAAACAATTACTACAGCTAAGCGAGTTAATTTTCAAGAGCTCTTTTTGATTCGCTCCGACATTCTTCAGGTGATATACGTTGGAATTTCGAAACGAACCCTTTATTTATTCCACCTCGGTAAATTGTTCTCGTTCCGCGTGCCATGCCTTTTCTGGATATCTCTATTTCAGTCATTTCTATTTAGTAACTCAACTCTCCTAGTTTTATGTTCACCTCTGCTGTGACCAGGTATTGAACTCACAACTCTTCGGGTCAAGTCACTGGATTGCTCCAAGCAACGCTTTTATCCATTGAGTCATGTGGTATCCAGCAAAGACACGGCACATGGAACTACAAAAATGTACACCCCGTAGTTCGAAATTTCAACGTTTATCACCTGAAGAAGGCGAGACTTTACAATGGCCGAAACGTCGTGAATATGACAATAAAGATGTGGACAACACTCCGAAGTATGTAAATAGTGTAAATAGTTTGAATACCTCATCTCAGAAATATAGACAGATCCTGAGGAAGGCCGGAGCGTAGAACGGCTGAAACGTCGTGAATATGACAATAAAGATTTGGTCAATATTCCGAATGATGTAAATCGTGTAAATAGTTAAATACTTCATCTCAGAAATATAAACAGATTCTGAAGAAGGCCAGAGCGTATAACGGCTGAAACGTCCTGAATATGATAATAAAGATGTGGACAATACTCCGAAGGATGTACATATTTTAAATAGTTAAATATCTCATCTCAGAAATATAGATAGTAAATCTTTTATATGCAATTTTCTCTTATGATTGATTTTTTATGCAGTGTCTTGTTAAATCGTAGGTAATTCATCTCCAATCTAAAATTTGTCACGCATTACAAAAATAAAATAATTCAGGTTGTAACACTTGTGGATGTATTGGAGGTGTAAAGATTAGAGGCTTGTAACAAGAAGCGGCGAACTGAGTTTAAATTCCATTCTAGTCACTTTCGCACAAATACACTTAGGAGTGATATGAATCCATCAGTTCTCCCCTCAGCTATGAGTTAAATAAGATGGTAAATTTGGCTCTCTAGACCTGGACGACAACCAGTATAGGTGAAGGTCCACTCTGAATTCAAAACCGTATATATACCTAGTGGGCCGTCTAGTGAGGCGTAACTAAGTTCCACTCAGCATCGTTGCAGTGTAAAGCATAGGTTGGTTTTGTGGGTGAAGAAACGCAAATGGGTCTGAGCAGAAGGACAAGCTTGAAAACGAGCAACCCTGCTGAACATGAGTCATCCCATTGATTTACAAGGTGTTTTCAAGTCGAAATAGCTCTGATGACCTAACACTTTACTTAATTCTATATTTTTATCTTTACTGCTTTCGCTGGTTCCCAGGCCTCATGAATTTAAACGTCCCACGAGGCTGGCATCCCGTTCCCACCCCTTCACCGTTGAAACTGTTAGATATAGACATCTCTTCTACTCCAATAGCTTCATGTCTCGCACATATCGCCTGTGGAACTCCCTTCCTTATTCCTGTTTCTCTGACAAATACAATCTCCAACTATTTAAGTGTAACGTCAATCGACATCTCCAGCTGCCTTGATCTATCCACTTCCCTTCTCCACATCCTTTCACCTTTCATTCCTATCTGCTCTCGCTCCAAATATTCTGTAACCCAACCTTGATCGATCCACTATCTTTCTCCACATCCTCTCCTTTACCACTCCTATCTGCTCTTCCTCCAAACCTTCTGTAACCCCCTGCGTACTAGTGGCTTCCAGCCTTGCTTGGGGTGATATGCTTAAAAAAAACCCTTAAAGTACACAACTTATCTCCTGTACTAAAAGTAATTTTTATCGAGCGGCATTTCTAAAATTCTAGGCAAACATAATATCTTCTTGCATCCCAAAATATTTTGTTTGTTTCTACGGAAAATAACGACTGTTAGCGGAGCAGTTGTGTAGTAGCTGTTAAAAGGTGTGGGGGTAATCCTGACGCAAACAGGGTTTTAATGCAGTCGGTACTACAAATAACCTTGAATATTATCTAGTTTTCCCCTTACAACCAAAATTTACTGCATCGCTATATATATATATATATATATATATATATATATATATATATATATATATATATATACATACATATATATATATATATATATATATATATATATATATATATATATATATATATATATATATGTATATATATATATACATACATATATATATATATATATATATATATATATATATATATATATATATATATATATATATATATACTCATTAAAGCGAAGGAAACTTTGCTGTATATCTTTAAAATATCCGACTTGTCATATCACGGCTTACATAAACAGCTCGGTTACTGTAATTTAATAAGTTTTTTTTTCCGTTCATCTTTAATAAAACAGGGCGAGTAGGAAGACTATGATGCATAAATCTTCTTAATAGAGGGCGCTAACTGACATGAAAATCATCAAACAAAATTTGCTTCTTATATATAGCTTAATTTGAAAACTGGAATATTTTATGTTCGTGCTAAACATTTTATTGGGCAGAAGATTTTGACGATGTAAACAGACGATGTTGAATCGCTAGTCTTTTTGCTAAGATTGAGAAGGGGTTGGCGCAGGGAGTGTTGACCCCCAGCCAATCAAATTGCATCAAAAGACATTAAGGGTTGACATGAAAAAGGATAATAAAGAACGACAGATATGTGGCCATTGAAGAACCGGCGAAAATACTTCTATTTCCAAGTGGTAGTTGGCACTTACTCCTCCACAGATGTTGGGGTCTTGAAGAGAGATTTTGATTTGCGCGCTGGGGATTCGCAGTAGGACATTACCCAGACCTACCGCTAAGATTAAATGGGTCCAGTATGGAGTGAATGAATGTACAAAGGCCAAAAGAAGAAGAAGGAGAAAAAGATGATGATTATGAAAAATATAACGTTGATGCTTATTTCGATAAAGTTACAAGGAAACATTTTCATGAAATGAGATTGAAATATGTGATTTATATTTAATTATTACACACCCAAAACAAGGCGATAATGCCACTAAGACGGGGTGGGGGAAGAATGAGACCGTGTACGCGCGGAGAAATGGCGATTAAATAAACAGGTTTTCAAAAATATAGAAAATGGCCGTTGACGTTGCATCTAAATGTAGATTGTCGGTGACAGGAACGCGTGAAAATGGAAGAGAGTCCCATAGGCGAAAAGGGCGAGAAAAGTAATTATTAGAATAGAAATTACCGTTATATTTACTAAATTCAAGAGTAAAACGATCAAAGCTAGTTGCTAATCTAGCAGTCGGCTTACATTCATGCGGTCGAGGTAGCAAGGAGGAGAGTGATATTTATTTCCGTTTCAAATACAGAAAATGGGACACAAGGCCAAAAATGTAAAATGGAGAAAAGTAGACGGCCTTCTGCTGTCTTAATATTAAATTTAGCTTGCAACAAGCTGACCCAAACATACAAAAATATTCCTAACACTAAAACAATGCATTCTTACTTAGCTTTCTTACTACATTCACCATAATACCACTATGTCTCTATGAAAGTTTTAACTAGTTCCAATATGTACAATCCATTTTTTGTGGGGAGGGGAATAAAACAACAATTTAAAAACTAGCCACAATGAGTATTTACAATATGAGAAAAAAAAACTGTTTGTAAGACACTAAATAAAATAATGTTTGCAATACCCACAAACCGCCACAATCCTTAAAAGGAGGAAATGTCATTAGAACAATTGTCATGAAAATATTTATAGAAAAGAAAGAGAGAGAAGCCACATCAATGCGACAGGAAACTGACTAACGAAGTGCTACATCAGGAGCAAAAACTTTATAAAACCATTCTTTTATTCTGTCGATAATCTCGAGATATATAGCAGAAGCTGTTCCACTTTGTCTCATTATATCCACTTTTGCCTCGGATAATATTATACATCCTACAAACACGCATGTGTGTGTGTGTGTGTGTGTGTGTGTGTGTGTGGAGGATGGATACGAGCAGTGGTTTTTAGAGCTTGAATTAGGTCTGGAAGCTGGTGTTGCCCTTACACATCCTTTCCAGTCTGGCCATCGCGGCTGTGGCTTGTCGTGATCCGTGTACTGATTTTTGAGTTTTAAAAGCTATATTTGACAGGGTTGCTTTCCAGGAAATTGAAACTAGGAAATTCTTCCTCCGGTGGTTCGCCGTCAATGGCCACGCCGGCACTTGCTTGTGCTATTCACCATTACTTTGGATTTCTCTTTGCTACGCCTGATCTTTTAACGAGTTTCTTGATCAGATCTAGACGCTCAATTTTACTGCCAGCCATAAGGTCAATAACGTTGACTCACGTTGCAAACATATCTCCCAGCGATAGAAATAGAAGTTCTGTGGTCTTGGAGTTTTTTTTTTATAATTCTCTCCAGATACAGGTTGAAGAGTATTGGAGATATTAGGAATCTTGTCTGATACCGATATTCAGTATGTACGGGAAACAATACGTAAGTTAAATGAAAAATGAACAGTTTACTGAATCGATGAAAATTAAACTGCTTTTGTATAGAGCTTCGTTTTTCTCATTTTCTTTATCTGTGTATATAAATAGAGAAGGACAAAAAAAAAGAATCAGCGGCACATTGAGTCAATTGCTTCATCCAGCCCAAGAAAAGTTGCTCCCTGTGACGAGCCAGGACATTTTTCTCCCCGGAATCGATCCATCAAATCTACAAATCAACCATTCGCCCTTGCATGGAGTATTGCTGCCATATATGGTCCGGAGCCCCTTCTATTTGCCTCGGGGTTCTTGATAAGATCCAGAGACGGATATGCAACGTAATTGGTCCTGATCTGGCATCTCGTTTGCAGTCACTCTCTCACAGACGCGCCGTCGCCTCTCTGACATTTTACAAATACTTTCACGGTAATTGCTCCGATGAGCTGCTTTCGCTGATTTCCAGACTTCGTGAATTCAAGCGTCCTACGAGGCTTGCATCCCGCTCCCACCCTTTCACTGTTGAAACTGTTAACTATAGCCGTCTCTTCTACTCCAATAGCTTCATATCTGGCACTTCTCGCCTGTGGAACTCTCTTCCCTTTTCCTGTTTCCCTGATAGCTATAATTGTTAAGTTATTTTGAGTACTTAGTATACTAGTGAACAAACCAAAATGAGCTGACTCATTTTATAGTTTACCAAGAGAAGGTTAGCCAATCAGAAGAATTGAAATATTCGATCCGATATGTATGAGGCGGCCATTTTGTTTTTTGTTTTCTTATCGGAACCTGTCATATGAAAGACTTGAAGAACTACGCTTTCCTACTCTGTCCGAATATCCACTGCCAACCTCTAATATGTAAGACGTTAAGAATTTCTGAATAGCTGCTACTAGATATTGGTGCTGTTTCAGTGAACAAATTACATACTAAGTCGGATTTCTACATTCAAACTACATTAAACTTGTTTTACAGTGGTTATGAGCCCAGATTACGACTGTATTTTGACGGAAATGAATCCAATTATGAATTGTGGGAAACGAAATTCTTAGGCTACCTTAGAATACAAAAACTTCATGACATCATCCTTTGCCAAGATGACCAGAAGGAAGACGATGATTTTATGGAAAGAAATGCGACTGTGTTCGCTGAATTAATACAATGTCTGGATGACAGAAGTTTGTCTTTAATAATTCGAGAAGCCATGGACAATGGACGCCGAGCGCTACAGATATTGCGTGAAAACTACTTACCAAAAGGTAAGCCTAAAATTATAGCATTATATACTGAACTAACTGCGTTAATGAGACGGGAGAATGAATCCGTAACAGATTATATTATACGGACTGAGAATGTCACAAATGCCTTAAAAATATCAGGGGAGGCTATTTCAGATGGGCTGTTAATAGCCCTGGTTTTAAAGGGATTACCATCGACAGTGTATAAGGCTCGTTTGGTAGCTAAAGGATTTTCGCAGATATACGTGGAAGATTATGTAGAAACATTCAGTCCAACAATAAACATGACAACAATAAGAATTTTAATGCAAATGGCTGCACATTATGACATGGATATACACCATATGGATGTCAAAAGAGAATATTTGAATGCACCGATTGACTATGAAATATACTGTTGTGAATATGGATCATCTCTTTGATAATCCAAGCTATAAAAGCTGTACATTTCCGCTTGTCAAGTAGACGAGTAGTAAGATTCTTAATTGAATATAAGATTACTAGACAGAATCTCTTGTCCTGTTTTCATTACATATACATAAAACCACCAGAAGGTTTTGGAAAAGGTGACAATTATGTATGGAAAATCAAAAAGTCACTATATGGGCTGAAGCAAAGAGGAAGAACATGGAATAAATTACTACATTCCTATTTAATTGAACAACTTTTTGAGCCCTCCCCGGTGGGCCCGTGCCTGTACACAAGGAAATTTAATAATGAAATATTAGCAATTCTGATTATTTGGGTCGACGATATGTTAATTGCTTTAAAATGTAAAGCTACTCTATTAAAAATTAAAAATTCCATAAATATAACGTTTAAAATGACCGACTTGGGTGGACTATCATGGTTTCTTGGTATACAGTTCGAATTTAAGGATAACACTATTACAATGAATCAATCCAAATACATCGACAAACTCCTATCAAAATTCGACATGCGAAATTGTAAAACGCGGAAACATGTGAAATGGATTTAAACACAATTATGAATAATGAAGATGGTATAGCGGCGTGTGACAAAGAATACAGAATGTTGATAGGAAGTCTTATTTACGTTATGATATCAACAAGGCCAGACATCTGCTATACGGTTACTAAGTTGTCTGAAAACTTAAATAAACCAAGGACTGTGCATTTAACAAGAGCTAAGCAAGTATTACGTAATTTAAAGGGAACTAAGAATCAGTGCCTAGTATTTCGACAATCAAAAAACCCACTACAACTGGGAGGATTTTGTGATGCTGATTAGGCAAATTCGCCAAATCGTTAAAGTATTACAGGATATTACTTTAGATTGGCAAAAGATAATCCAATAATTAGCTGGAAATCTAAGAAACAGGGGATCATTTCACTTTCGACCTGCGAAGCAGCATACGTTTCATTGTCGCAAGCAACACAAGAGGCTATTTTTCTTAAATCACTAATAAAAACTATTAAAACACTAATAATAAGTGAACCTAAAACAATTTACTGTGATAATCAGGCTAGTATTGCTTTGGCTAAAAATCCAATAATACATCAAAGATCAAAGTATATTGATATTAAATATCAATTTGTTAGGGATCAGGTACAACAGAAAACAGTACAAATTGAATATGTTAAATCGGAGAATAACGCGTCGGATTTGTTTACGAAGCCAATTACAAAATTGAAATTACGGGCTTTCATTGCTCTCATATTTGGTACTGACTTATAAGGTTCTCTTATAGTCCTGGGTAAGATGTAAAACTGCATTCATTAGTTACTGTCTTATAGTCCTGGGTAAGACGTAAAGCTGCATCCATTAGTTATTGTCCTATATTTGGGTATAAGCATGAATAGTCCTACTTTTAGCCCAACCCCCCTCCTGTACAACTGTCAGAATCACTCTGAACCGGAGTGATAGTGTCTGTTTTAATGGGTCCCACCGATGGGTAAAATAAGAACTTTTTCTACCTTTTTTGTTGTGATCACAGCCTAAATTTATAATTTTGTTGTTGATGTTTATTAACCTAAAGTACTTAACAGTGAACAAATGATATAACTAACTTTTGGGGATATTAATTTTTCATTTAAAAAAAAAATCATTTTATGAATATTAAGAAGAGAAAAAAAATAATTATTTGATGAATGCTAAAAAAAAATAAAAATAATAAGTAAATAAAAAAATTCATTTTATTAATACTAAAGTATTTGTTCCATATGGGTATTGACTTTACTAATATTTTGAAAGAAGATTCCATAATGTACCCAAAAAGAGGGGGTGTTAAGTTATTTTAAGTACATAGTATACTAGTGAGCAAACCAAAATGAGCTGACTCATTTTATAGTTTACCAAGAGAAGGTTAACCAATCAGAAGACTTGAAATATTTTATCCGATGTGTATAAAGGCGGCCATTTTGTTTGTTTGTTTTTTGTCGGAATATCTACTGCTAACCTGTCATATGAAAGACTTGAAGAACTACGCTTTCCTACTCTCTCCAAATATATACTGCCAACCTCTGATATGGAAGACCTTAAGAATTCCTGAATAGCTGCTACTAGACACTGGTGCTGTTTCATTGAACAAATTATTTTCTACGTCGGACTTCTACATTCAAACTACATTAAACATGTTTTACAATAATCTCCAACTATTCAAATGTAATGTCAATCGACATCTCCAATTGGCTTGATCTATCCACTGTCCTTCTCCACATCCTTTCCTCTATCACTCCTATCTGCTCTCGCTCCAAATCTTCTGTAACCCCTTTCGTGTTAGTGGCTTCCCGCCTTGCTTTGGGTGAAATGCTTAAAAAAAAACCTACCGTAGTGTAATGTGTAGAAAGCTTCTCATGCCAAAATTGGTCTCGTCTGCGAGTTTGTTTCTCTTATTTTTTCGCTTCACTTATTTTTTGTTCCTCTGCCACAAGACACATCACTTAAATATAACATCGTTTCATCTCTTTTAAACTTAGATTTCAAATTAAATTAATGTTTCTCATAACTTAATATATGTTTCAATAAAAACATATTGAATGTATCTGCAAAGAAAATAAAATTTAATACGTTTGAGAAAGTGGAAAATTAAGGTTCAATGTCGAACACACCCGTCGGGAAAGGTTAGTAACACTGTAATATTAGCAATGAAAACATTTTTCCAGAAAGAATTAGGATTGGAATTTTAGACTTATAGAAATCTATCTCTGTCTTTTAATAACTCAATCTGTCTAATCTATCTATTTATCTACCTCACTCAGTTCTTATTATCTAAGCTCCGTTAAGTGTGACACAAAAGCCAGAACTTGAAAACAGGAAATAGAAGATTGTGTTACAGCAAAACTTCAGGTGGGTTCAAGATTCAATTTTTTTCAATTTATTTTGTGCTGAAAATTGATGTTCATGGGATATTGCAACAATCACAAACATTATGTGTTTATATTTCTGAGATGAGGTATTATGTACATTATTTACATTATTCGGACTATTGGCCTCATATTTGTCGCCATATTTATTACAACGTTTAGGCCGTTGTACACTCCAGCTTTCTTCAGGTAGTTGGAATGTCGAACTGACCCCTTTATTTCACTGACTGCCGTAGACTGTTCTAGTTCCACGTGCCATGTCTAATGGATGTCACTTATCAGTCATCTCCTATTAATTCCCTCGATTATTAGTCCTCGAGGACACATGGCACAGTGGACATGGTACGTGGAACTAGAATAGTCTACCCCAGCCAGCGAAATAAAGGGTTCAGTTCGACATTTCAATATTAATATATACTTATTTATTCGAAAATTATAACATAAATATGTTATAAAATCAACTAATTAAAAATCATGGCTATTTTGGTAGTGATTTTATAACATATTTATGCATAATTTTCGAATAAATAATTATATTTGCTCTACTCTATATTGAGCACTCTTTTAAGAATGGTATTTGTTGGTTATTGAAATTTATTCCATAGTATACACCAATCCTATACTTGAATATATATATATATATATATATATATATATATATATATATATATATATATAAGGAGAGAGAGAGATCTTTGTCCTTTCATAACTATTTCTTCAATATCCATCAATCTAGTCAATTCAATGCAGTAGTTTCTATCTATCTATCTATCTATCTATCTATCTATCTATCTATCTATCTATCTATCTATCTATCTATATATATATATATTTGTTTGTTTGTTTGTTTGATTCTGTCTTATCTTTGACCTATCCATTTCTTTTATTCAGTCTACATGTACAAATTAACCTCCTTACACAAATGTACACGCAAATGCATTTAACTAGATATAGACACATAGATAGATCGGACTGTATGTAGACATACACAAAAGCATTTGTATATTTTAGAATGAAATTTTCAATGAAAGTTCTATCTATCTATCTATCTATCTATCTATCTATCTATCTCAATCTGTTCACATCTATCCATCTCAACCAGTTCACATCTATCTATCTATCTATCTCAATTTGTTCACATGTATGTATATATTCATGTATGTATGCATGTATGTATATCAATCTTTTCACATGTATGTATGTATGTATGTATGTATCTATCTATCTATCTATCTATCTATCTATCTTAATTTAAATGTTTTATTTAGTCGATACACGTGTTTAAGTAGACGTCCTTGGTTTTTCAAAAGTGTAAATGTACCACTACCCTCACCTCCATTAGAAATTCCTAACATAGAAAATGATGTGGCTAATCTTGTCCTTTGTTTCCTGGTGACACACGTTAGAAAATTCCAGAATAAATCTGGTGTTAAGTATCTGAGATCTAACGTCGTTGTATAGCAAATACGACATAAAATGACTCCATAGGCAAATCGTTGTTTATGAAATTGAGAGGCTAAACAGTGATAGATGTCGCCGGACGGCTTGATTATACATTCATTATACCTACTAAGATAGCATAATCTTTCAAGAAACTCACTGGCCACACTAATGTGGTTCCCAATGATTATCGAATTCACTAAACTAATAATTATCTTTGAGATTTACGATATGACCATATCTCTACGAAATAATCATGATTCTTCCACAGTAGTTTGTGCACAGTCTGCTATGAAGTTAATGTAAACGGCCCTAAAATTGTGATTTTCTTAGTAGTTGTGCGACAAACTGTCTATGGGAAACTTCAGGTACAAATGATAATCTTTCGCTGCATCGTCCACCGCGAAACTTTAAATCAGCCAGTGCCATATTCTTAGGATAAAACTCGAAATTACTAGCATTATTTACATTATTCGGACTGTTATGCTCATCTTCATTGCCATATTACGAACGTTTCGGCCGTGGTACACTCCGCCCTTCTTCAGATGATTGGAATTTCGAACCGAATCCTTTATTTCGTCCACCATATATCCTTGACAATACCTTTGTATGAATTTTCCTCAAAGGCACATGGTCCAATGAATATAAACGTTGGTTAAATCCAGTGACTATACCCAAAGAATTGTGAGTTCAATACCTGGCAACAGCAATGATGAACCAAAACTTGGAGAGTTGAGTTAAAGGTAAAATACTGAGACATCCGAAAGAGGCATGAAACATGGAACTAGAACATTCTACTTCGATGGATGAAATCAAGGCTTCAGTTCGAAATTTCAATCACCTGAAGAAGGCCAGAGCGTGCAGTAGATGAAACGTTGTGAAGATGGCAATGAAGATTAAGATAAGAGTCCGAATAATGTAATTAATGCAAGTAATCATGATACCTCATCTCCGGGATATTGACAAAACTCGAAATGTTATGATAGTACATATAAAATTTCAAAACAAAAAGTACTTGGACAAACTACGATATATCATGATTTGTTTTTGTCACGAACGAAGAGTTTTCTGTCAATTGCCGGTCACCTGATTGCCATCGAAATGCATGGCGGAAAGGTATTTTTTTTTACCCACTGACTACAGCAGAATGCCACTCAAACGGAAGCTCCTTCAGTTTTGAAGCACACTTTTTACGCTAGCTTTTTACGAAGAATGAGAGTGTCTGTAGGACCTTATGTCGCCATGCCTCTTGTCGTTAACATCTATATCGCTATACCTCCCTGTCGATAAGGTCTGTTGGCGGCAGCTGATTACAGTGAACATAAGGGATCATTTGAAATAGTTCTTCTATATATTTTCTAGTGCCATTTCACCTTCTTTGGCCGGCGACCAGTAATCCAAACTTTACATTTTTCAAAAGCGAAACAAAGAGCAGGAATCGGAAGTTTAAAATAAAATTGTTTTATTTCCACTTAATTCTGCTAATATAGGAAATAAATGCTATTTCCATCACAATTACGTACCATATTAAAATAGGCCCAAAAGTTATTTTCTACACAATAATAGACAATAATCACAAACTTGCCAAAAATATTGCACAATTCAAGACACATCGTTTAGAGCAAAGTGTCAAATGGTTATAAATTAACATCACCATGTGAAATATTTGACCAATTAGAGAAAACTAAAACTGTATTGTGTCGGTGACTTCAAACAAATCAGCTCCAACAACAGCAGAAGCGATCAAATCTTTTCTTAAACACAGCTTCTTTTTTTTTCTTTTTTTTTTTTTGCTGTGGATCAGCTAATTAAAATTATTTCCTCAACCACAGCTTTGACTGTGAAAGACGACTCAAATCCTTTCTCAAACACAGCTGTTTTTTGTGCTGTGGATCAGCTAATTAAAATTATTTTCTCAACCACAGCTTTCACTGAAAAAACGACTCAAATCCTTTCTCAAACACAGCTGTTTACTGTGCATCAACTATTAAAGTCTCTCTATATTTCTGAGATGAGGTATTATGTACATTATTTACATTATTCGGACTATTGGCCTCATCTTTGTCGCCATATTTATTTAAACGTTTCGACCGTTGTACGCTCCGGCCTTTTTCAGGTGGTTGGAATGTAGAACTGAACTCTTTAATTCGCTCACTGGGGTAGACTGTTCTAGTTCTACCTGCCATGTTTAATGGATGCCAGTTATCAATTATCTCTTGTTAATTTCCCTCTGATGGTCTTAGTTAGATCCAGTGACAGGACCCAAAGAGTGTGAGTTCAATATCCGGTTAAAGCAGTGGAGAACATTCAGAGAAAAATTAACAGGAGATAACTAATAACTGAGCGAAATAAAGGGTTTAGTTCGACATTCCAACCACCTGAAGAAGGCCGGATCTTACAACGGCCGAAACGTTGTAATAAATGTGTTGACAAAGATGAGGACAATAGTCCGAATAGTGTAAATAATGTAGTAAAAGTCTTTTGTAAACCGCAGCTTTTTATGTAGACCAAACCTACCCAAAGACTCTAACTCAACTAAACATTATTTATACAAATTTTTGTCTCTTTTGAATTCATGTACATATGTTTTTAAATACAAATGATTTATTTCACAGGTTGTCCTATGTTTTCTTTATTTTATTTTACGAGGGTCATTCAATAAATAAGGTGAATTTTTCGGTATAAGGACTCGTAACTAGTTTAATAATAGCGAGTTGTGTTATCTATCACATGCGACATGTTTACGTCTATTATAACTTCTGCTTATCATTACACGAAAGAAGCTGAAGATACACAGAAAGTGATGAACTCGGGAATGATAAAGAAGTATTAGAATAATTTCACTCGGAGAGTCAGAAGAATTAAAACTAGATACTTACTTTTCAGTATAAAACATTATATATCATGGAAATATCATAAAGTAATAAAATATATACGTAACAAAATTTAAATATCATCTACTTATGTCTATCTGAGTAACTTACCGAGTTGATGTGGATACTTACCTGGCACAGGGATTCGTCCCTGCACTGGTAGTATCACGGCTACGACTAGCTTGGACCGGCTCTGGCCTGGACCAGCTATGACAAGCCAAGACCAGCTACGACTAGCTTAGACCAGCTCTGACCAGCTTGGACAAGCTATGACCAGCTAAGACCAGCTTAGACCAGCGGCCCGAGTGAAGACACTCGGGTCCCCACGTTAAAAACCGACCTTGTGTCACAACCTGACTCAGTGGGGGGTCAAGTAAATACACTTACCTGGTGTAGGGATTCGTCCCTGCGCTGGTAGTATCACGGCTACGATTAGGTTGGACCGGCTCTGCCCAGGACCAGCTATGACAAGGCAAGACCAGCTATGGCTAGCTTAGACCAGCTCTGACCAGATTGGACAAACTAAGACCAGCTTAGAACAGCGGCCCGAGTGAAAACACTCGGGTGCCCACATTAAAAGCCGACCTTGTGTCACAACCTGACTCAGTGGGGGGGGGGGGGTCAAGTAAATAAACTTACCGAGTTGGTGTGAATGGCTGGTAGAACAGAAATAAAAGTTTTTGGTTTAGTTTACTTTGTTTTGTTTTACGGCATATCAACAACAATGGGTTATTTAATGTCAACAAAATTTTTGTTGCTGGTAATATTTTTTTTCCTTCATAAATCTATTTTTGGTAATATTTCTTTCTTCAAAAATGTATTCCTGGCAATATTTTTTTAAAGAAGTATTTCTGGTATTAAAATTTATTTTTACATTTTCATAGTGTTTTGGCCCCAGTTTAGGGGTTAACTATTTGCCCATAGTTGGGACCCTTACAGGTACTACAACCCCGGGTCAGCGTGGACCTGGGAACACCACCAATTAAGAGGTGGTTCCACGCCCCTCAATACCTCCTGATCAGAGGCCTTGCTGTTGGACGTAGTTTATCGTCTTACTCAGGACGCAAAAATAAAAGGGATGGTATACATTTAACAAAGATGTAGAAAAAAAGATAGAAATATCCGTACGATCACCAAAGTTAAGCAACGTCAAGCCTGCTCAGTACCTAAATACTTAGGAATACCTGTTGCTGTAAGCTTGGATGTGCGGGTGGTGTAATGGATAATGGCTCGAAATTGTTACTTTGACAGCCGATTTGCAATTTCAGTTTCGTTATATTCACTTACACGCAAATACCTTGGGAAATGAATGAATCTCACTATTCTCCCCCAGTTATGGGTTAATCAGTAAGAATTGTGTCGCTAAATCATTATTATCTACAAAAGGTCTTTAACAACCTACAATGTGTTGATA
Source organism: Acanthosepion esculentum (assembly GCA_964036315.1). Lineage (NCBI taxonomy): Eukaryota > Metazoa > Mollusca > Cephalopoda > Sepiida > Sepiidae > Acanthosepion > Acanthosepion esculentum. The sequence continues at coordinate 125,931,252 of OZ038482.1, read as the reverse complement.
AGCCGTAGAAAATGAATGAATTAATCAATCAAAAAGATAGGAAGTAATGGAGAGTCACGATCCCAAAGATACAAGACCGATAAAAATAAGCAGATATGTATCTATTACTATATCGATAGTATCAATGTTAGTATATCTGCAAATAATATCAAATATACGTTCCCAAGTTGTTTGAATAGGGATAGTTTCCTGTTGAGAATTGGTGTTCCCTTTCCTTCTAAAATATTCTCATTCTCTTTCACGCCTAGTAGCCCCTTGCATGTTAATCGACTTACTTGGGGTGAATTGATAATAAAAATCTCGTTGTAGGCTTATTCTGTATTTTTTTAAATCCATGCTGATAAACTGGACATGCAGATGGCCTAATTGTTAGAAGCTCAGAGCAAAATATGTGTGCCGGGTTCAAATTCCGAACGAGATCGTTTCGCCTAAATACCTTCTTATCTCTCCCTAGCTGTGGGTTAAATAGCAGTGAAGACATGACCCTCTAGCAGTGGTTCGCAATCAGTATACTAAAACACTGAATTCAAAATGGCGGCCCTGGTGACTGCAATTAAATACCTCTCAAACCAGAGGTTTGAGACCTCTATAAACCAGAGGTCCGAGAGTGTTGAAGAAACACAAATGATTATAAAACGGTCATTCTGAAGACGAGACATCTCATTGATTTGCAGTGCGTCTTTAAGAAAAAAGACCCCGGATAATGCTGATATATTAACTACGTTAGAATGCAAAGAGATCTCAAAATAATAAAAGATAATAACGAAAATTAATTGGAAAGAAAATCTCTTCAAAAATGAATAATGGCTTTCACATTCTGTAAACAGGGCGAAGTCTCTAAGATACTTACTTTTAAAAAATGATTACCACTGAATCATTTTTTTGCCTTCTGTGAGTCAGTTTGTTTTAATTTGCTGCAATGAAGCCGTAAGTGTAAACCATTTTGGGAAGTGTAAATACAAGGGCTTCCCAGGAGTCTAAAATATATGGGTAATTTCTTTTGATCTTCTAATTATGGGTGTTTTTTTTTCTTTTTCAAAGCTTTGGTTTTAGAATACTTTTCCCTTTTTCTTGAAAAGAAGGGATTTCTACAATTTTCTCCATTTTTTAAAAGTTTTTTATATGTGAATTTTTAAAGAATTTGTTATGGTCCAGGTTAGGACCAAGGAAGAACAACACCAACACAAGAGTAGAAATAACGAAGATATATTACACGGAATAATAATACAAGATGTGGAAGGTGTTAGTATGACTGTCAGTCTGGTTTGGAGTGAACTACTATCGGCTCGCCTCGATTCGTCTCTCTCTCTCTCTCTCTCTCTTGAGAGGCGTAGTATACATAGTATTAGGAAGAGTTCATTCTGTAGTTATATGTAAGGACCCATAACACACTTCATACCAAGCAACGCGATAATTCTAAGGCGCAAAGGGGGTTACTAGGTGTGAAAGTATCTGAGAAGAGAGTAGAATAACAGAACAGGAAACAAATAGACAGAATATGGCGATTGACATTGCATTTATATTATTGAAGATTATAATTGATTTGAAAGCAAGGAGACGGAAGAGATTTCCACAAACGACCAGTGTGAGAAAAGAAACTGTTAGCATAGAACTTATTTTAAGATATTTTTAGTTTATCCATTCTTTTTATAGATACAAATATTTAAGTAAATGCTCTGTTTTATAATAAACAGTATTAAACAGCATTTACCGGCCTGAATGTCCGAAAAATTTTCATAGAAAATATTCGTCCTCCGACAGGAACCGAACCTGTATCCTATACGGAACCGTCATACAGCCTGACGTGCCTTAATCGTTTCGGCCACAGAGGAGCGTTCGGTTAGCAAGGTCAATTTTACTGTCTTTACAATTTAATCTTCCATGAACCTCTCACGTACATTCATAACTCCTCATGGCGTATCAAATATTAACAAATGACGTCACACATTATGAAATGGACAAAGTCCGACAATTATTTTAAGACATTTTATGTTTATACATACTTTTTATAGATACAGATATTTAAGTAAATGCTCTGTTTTATAATAAACAGTATTAACAACATTTACCGGCCTGAATGTCCGAGAGATTTTCATAGAAAACTTTCATCCTCCGAGAGGAATCGAACCTGTATTCTATACGGAAACGTCATATAGCCTGACGTTTCGGCCGCAGAGGAAGATTAAACTTTATAGACAGTAAAATCGACCTTGCTAATCGAACGCTCCTCTTTGGCCGAAACGGTTAAGGCACGACATGCTACAGTTTCGATTCCTGTCGGAGGACGAAAATTTTCTATGAAAATTTTAGACATTCATCCGGTAAATGTTGTTTAATACTGTTTATTATAAAACAGAGCATTTACTTAAATATTTGTATCTATAAAAAGTATGTATAAACATAAAATGTCTTAAAATAATTGTCAGACTTTGTCCATTTCATAGAACTTATTGTTACATCAAGCAATTTCAAATGTCCAATCTAGTATTGCGATTAAATTGGTAAAATCAATATACAAAAAGAAGATATATATATATATATATATATATATATATATATATATATATATATATATATATGTATATATATATATATATATATATATATATATATATATATATATATATATATATATATGCGTGTGTGTGTTTGTGTGTGTGTGTCGTGCATTATGCTGTTTATATGCAAATGTGCATGTACTTTTATGTATAGTAATACACACACACATTATTTCGCATTACCTTGCATAAAAGAAATCCTTGAACACATCACTGACACTTGTATATCTATATACAAAGTTAGAGTGTATATGCAACTCTACACCTTAAGGCAGTGGTGAAAAAAAGCGATGGAAGAGGTGAAAATGGATGATTTTCACTAATGCAGTTATAAGAATAATAATAAGAAGAAAATCTACCAGGAAAATATTTATAGAAAATGCACAGGGAGACTACATTACGTCGGCAATAGTGACTGTGATGAACATTTTTATGTAAAGATTTGATATCTAAACTAGCCATATATATTTGCCATTTATATCTAAACTAGCTATATATATTATTATTTTAGGATATTACATAAAAAAATGTAAAAAAGAAAAACGCTACACGACTGCAATCATGTTTCAATGCGCATTAACGCATCTCATCAGCTCCGAATATTGCTCTACATTTGTACTGAGCCCTCTTTTAAATTGAATGTTATAAACGTCGGAAGTAATAAAAATATAAAATTTGTCACTTAGCGGATTGATGATACAGACACACACACAATCATATACTTCTGATAAAATATAATTTTAATGTATACTATATTTATCGGTTAACGTGCTCAATATCAGAGATAGAACATACTTAGAAATAAAATTGTCATCTGGACTGAAGATTGCGTTTAATCATGAAGCAGTCTGTTGCCAGTCGTTGCTGACATCAATGTCCGTCAATATATATATATATATATATATATATATATATATATATATATATATATATATATATATATGTATGTATGTATCGCTCTTCAATTAAGAATTGAGCACTTTTGGCTACTGCCGTTTGTATACATCTCGTATATAATACGTTAAAATTTCCCTTTCTCTACCGTGCGCCAGTAGGGGTAAGATCTCTGACTGATGCCAAATCGGTCAGGTTTCGATCTCAGCTTGAAGCAATCAGACGTCTAACCAAATTTATGAGCTGTGATACAGCGAAACAGGCTTGAAAATGGATGGCTATATAATATATGTGTGTGTGTATATATATATATATATATATATATATATATATATATATATATATATATATATATATATATATATATATATATATGTGTGTGTGTGTGTGTGTGTGTGTATGTGTGTGTGAGGTGTTCTTTTGGCCCGTCGAGCTATACGTGACATTCGTTATCAAGCAAATTTCTTCTAATACGAGTTATAAATAAAACTTTTCAATATCTTTGAAATTCTAATATTTAAATTTCGAATATAAGAATAAATATTACCAGATATGAGAGTCTAATAGATCTACACACTGGATGTGTATGTCTTACATATGGTAAGTGAAATTTACTTAGCTGTGTAGAGATATATATATGTGTGGATGTGTGTGCTCGCCCCGGTCGCTAATATAACTAAATTTGACGTTTATAAATCTCCATGCAAGTAATTACATAGATGAATCCATCAATTTACAAATAAATATTCCCAAATAGATTCATCAAATTTATCTATCCATGCATTGATGCCCGTTCATATGGAATCTGTCACGCGTTCTTACGCGAGCAAATACACGCGTATCGTCTTGTATTGATGCACATGTCAAAATGCATTTTCTATTATCGCCTGGAAAACACACTTAAATATATACATTGAATGGTACAGACGAGTTTGACTCAGAAAGGCAGAAACTTTACATACCTAATGACGTGATCAGAACTTTATTCAAATCCTAGCCGTTTGCTTCAACTTTGCTAAAACCCCGTGCGGCCGACCTCCTGCGTCCTGTGCGCACATGCCAATGATTAAACCTCGCAAAATCACACGTGGCTGCGACTCGGGACGTCATTTGATGTCGATCTGGTCCCGAACCCCATCAGCTCTTTCCACCTGGGCGAGTTAGCAGAACGTGTGATGACGTAATTTCACCCTGCTGTCATGAATATTGCTTCAACACGTTTGTTGTTGCTGTGGACAGTGCATATGGACTTCGTTAGAGCGTGTTTCCGAAAAATGCAGATTTTTTTTTTTTTAATCTGAAGTCATCTGTCGTTTTGCTTGTGCCGGTAATATAATTATAATTAATTACATATAGGCATACTACTTAAATATCATATATATATATATATATATATATACATATATATATATATATATATATATATATATATATATATATATATATATATATATATATATATATATATGCATATATATATTCATATATATATTCATACACACACACACACACACATATATATATATATATTTATATATATGCATATATATATTCATATATATATTCATACACACACACACACACACACACACACACACATATATATATATATATATATATATATATATATATATATATATATATATATATATATATATATATATATATACATACGTGTGTACGTGTGCATGTGTATATGCATATACCTGTTCATGTAATGATAAGTAAATTATATTCTCTGTGTGTTAACGTATGTTAAATATTAAGTAATTCTTATTAAATCCAAATAAAATTTATTATAATTTAACTACTTCATAAAAACAATATATGAAAGTCCATGGCGTTGTCAAAAAAAAAAATTTGTATGGAAAGATTCAATTCATTTACATGAAAATAAATTAAAGCTATATTTGATTTATTGATTCGTTTTATGGCTTATCAACCCTTTGGAGGTTATTCAAAGCCAGAAAATATATTTTAGATTTTAAGTATTTTCTTCGTAAAGAATAATGATTTATTGATACAAATTTTTACTATTTAACCCATAGGTGGTGAAGAAGATTTGGTTCCATAGCTTTCCCAAGTGTATTTGCGCGTATGTAAATATAATGAACCCAAGGGGAGTTGGAAGTCGCTTTCCGATTAAGAATTCCGAGACGTTATCTGTCGAACCACCAGCAGATCTAATCTTACAGCACCTGATATTCCCAAGTGTTCACTCATGAAGGTATTGTTCAAGCTCGATGTAGCTTACCTTTTGGTCGTACACTAAGTGATGTTCCAATACTATATAACTGTAAGCCCTCATTACTGTTTGAAGGAACATGAGTTTGTATAAACAATAACTAAAAACCTCCTCGTATACAGAAAAAGTGATGATGTATGAGATGACTGTTAAACAAAGCGGAGAAAAAATAAGCTCGTTAGGGTGAAATGTTCATCCCCCTCCTTTATATTCATATTGGTAGAATATTAATCCTTGGAACCCTGACCACGGATTTACCGGTGGTAGGGAAAAATGTCGTAATACCAGCTACCGGTTATGTTGAGTAAACGATTGTAACTATTTTCATATCTACTGTGAAACGTTATATACCAATTATTTGCGAATTTTTGCTCAGGAGCTCAGGCTGAAGGCTTAAAATTGTTCACGGACGCAGTGCTGAAAGGGTTAAAAACAAACAAGTTGAAAACTGTCTTTCTAATTTATAGAGGATGAATCCAAATTTCCTTGAATTCAAAATCTGCCTTCGTTTTGTGTTGCAGTCGTTGGTCGTTGAAAATGAATTCCATTAATTTTATTATTTATAATATTCAGCTAAATTTAACTTACATTTGTTTTAATATCCTGAAAGTTGAAAGGTAATTTGTTTCATATGGTGTTAAACCCGTTCGGAAATAACTAATTTGTCAGGACGATGGATTTAGTAACTACTAAACACTTCGGCGTAAGGATCAGTAAGAAAACATTTAGCCAAGGAGATACGCAAATTTAACATAGAATTGGCCCTGCTGGAATTATTTTCGCCCCACGCCGTAAATTGCTACAAAACCTGAAACATTAACCTAGAAAACTCGTGTCATATTCTTAAATAGTCGCACCAAACTCGTTAAGCAATATCTAAACAGTCATTTGTATAAAAAACGCTTACTCAGATCATTAGTTTAAAATAGCTTTGAGCGAAGGAAGCCTGTGACACCTGACGAAGGCCATCCTTCTTCGATCCTTGTAGGGTGCCGTTACAGAATCACAGACAAACGACTGTACCAGATAGCAGAAAACGACATTACTTGAGGACCTTCAACACCAGCAACAACTAAAATGGATATATCATGTAACTCGAATATGGCATAATCAAGATATTCCATACTACTTCAAATAAAAGGTTAGGAATGAAACCCTATGAATACTGGAATGAGGGATAGCAACTACTGAACTTCAGAAAATTATTTTCATGAAAAAATTATTTAAGGAATTGTATAACCTTCAGCTAAAACTAGAAATGGCTGCTCGGTCAATGAATAAAAAATATTTCTTTATAAAGACTTCTAGGTATGACGATAAACTACGTCCATCAGAAAGCCCTCTGATCAGGAGGTTTTGAGGAGCATGGAAACACCTCTTAATTGCTGGTGTTCCCAGGCCCATTTGACCAGGGATGGTAGCACCTGTTAGGCTCCCAGCAATGGGTAAATAGTTAACCTCCAAACTAGGATCAAAACACTATGTAAGTGTAAAATTAGATTTTAATACCAGAAATACTTCGTAAAAACTTATTACCAGCAATACATTAAAAAAGGTATTAACAGCTATAGATTTTTGAAGGAAAAATATTACCAAAATTTAAAAAATTGTCGGGATTAAATAACCCATTGAAATTGATATGTCGTAAAACAAATCAAACTAAACCTTATAAAGAAACGACTAATGTTACCTTCACATTAATATTAACACCAATATAGCTTTATCTAAATGTCGTAAACCTTAAATATAAGATATAAGAGGAATTATTTATAATCTATATAAAATTATTTGAAGTTTCCTTTCAGTCTTTTGCTATAAATTCCAGTGATTTTGTCAACGTCCAACACGAAAATGGAATTGAAATGACCGTTTCCAATCATCGATTTCTTTCTTTGCTAAAGAATGAAACATCTGCAAACTTATGAGACGTCCCTCTCTTTTAGAGCGGTAGTGATTGTCTTGATGTCGGAAAAAAGACCACAGGGGTCTGCCATTCTGACTAACTGGGCAACAAGCTTCTAACACAATTAGTTACTGCCCGAGCATTTTCTCTTCCTCTCTTACGCTTTTCACTATTTTCTCTGATGGATAACAAAAGGTTCCTCAAACCAACGGGGAATCGTTAGTGTGTCACTCGCAAAGCGGGGGAAACTCATTCGATATTCCGATAGTCCATCGCAGGTGGTCGGAGAATTGGTCGACTGTGATCTGCTCTGCCAATTACAGGAGTCTCAGGAAGACAAGTTCTATTTGCTGTTAACCAGCTGCAATTCTTGTATGAATTCATTTCCTTGCCAAAGGCTCATAATATCTGCGTTGACATGTTTTGCTCTCCGCTTTATAAATAAGGGAAGGAACAGGACGAATGCAATTTAAAATTTAAAGCCGATTTTTTCCTATTAGCTCACAATACTTATTAATTATTTGCGTCACAAACAACTGCAAATAAATGCAAATGTAAGACGGGTGCTCATTCGTCACACTTAGTAACTGACGGCGCCTTAGACGATAGATTAGAAACAGAGATACCTATCTGTGTATAATTCTTACGTTTGCGCGTGTTTTTCATTAAAATGTATAAATTGACGGCTATGGGTCGAGATTTGTAGACAATACAGCGAAAGGTGCGTAGTTCTTGCAGAATTTGTACAAAACTTACTAAATAATTTAGACTGTTTTTTAAAAAAAGCATCTGTCTATATTTCTGAGATTAGATATTATGACACTATTTACATTATTTGGACTATTGGCCTCATCTTTGTCGCCATATTTATTACAACGTTTCGGCCGTTGTACGCGCCGGCCTTCTTCAGGTGGTTGGAATGTCATACTGAACCCTTTATTTCGCTCACTGGGCTAGACTGTTCTAGTTCCACGTGCCATGTTTTAATGGATGTCAGTTATCTCCTGTTAATTCCCCTCTCCAAGTTCTCCACTGCCTTCACCGTGTATTAAACTCACACTCTTTGGGTCCTGTCCCTAGATCTAACCAACGTCTTTATCCACTATGCCGTGTGTCCTTGAGGACACATGGCACGGGTGGCTAAAGGCGTTGGTTAGATCCAGTGAATAATGTAAAGTTTCTTAGCATATTACAGGCATTGTAATGTGTATAACAAGATGAAACACAGAATTTTTATTAGAAAAATATATTCTTGTAATGTCTACACAGGTTAAAAACAATATCAAATATGAGAAAAAACATATATATCCATGTAATCCATAGTATATCTGTGTAATCCATAGTATATCTGTGTAATCCATAGTATATCTTTGTAATCCATAGTATATCTGTGTAACACACACACACAAAATTAAGGGAATAAGTATACATCCCTTAATTAAATGTGTGCGTGTAATTTTTTTTTATTACTCATATTATGGATACTTCGTATTTGAAATAGATGCAATTCACATAAATTCATAAATAAAAATGGAACTTCTCTTTCAAATAAGTCTATCCACAGTAATAATGTTTGAAGATATATATATATATATATATATATATATATATATATATATATATATATTTGAATTGGACAGAGTCCGACAATTTATTTCAAGATATTTATTTATATATATATATAAATATATGCATATTTCATTAAAAACGACAGACAGGGTACTACGGTTAAGCTTTTTATTTAATTATTCTTGTGTGCGCACAAGAGCTTACTTTTCTGGACAAAGGATGTGTAAGAACTGTCCAAATGTTTTATATTTCAGAGCGCTTTCGGCTATACATGTAGCCATTATCAAGGATGATTCATTTTTGTAATAAATATGTATGCGATTTTTGACTGTGTGTTTACTATCGTTATTACTTACTTTGGGGAGAAATAGTCTAATTTGGTGGTCTAGAATGTGGTTCGGGAAGCCGTTATTGATTAGTGTTTGGTTAACATTATTAAGTTCTTTGTGGAAGAGTAGTCGAGAGGATGAATTCTGGTGTGCTCTTTCTAGAAAGTTTGTTATTACTGCTATTTTGTACCTAAGTGGACATTCGCATTTAAAGTTAAGGTGACACGAGTTTTTGCTAGTGTTTTTTTGTATAAGGATGTAATGAAAGTGTTATTGCTGTATTCAACGAGGACATCTAACCAGCTGAAAAATAAAACTAAATACAATGTCAGATTATTGCAAAATATTGTACTCTGTTTTTATTGTTAGTATAAAATGACCGCAACTTGACACTGGCATTTGTTTTGCTGCCGATTTCTAGTGTCATTTAGATGGAAACCTTAGTTTTGGGTCAGACTTTGTTGAAATTTGACCTTTTGTCAACAAATGAATGCTTAATATGGAGGATGAAAGGTTGCACTTTCGCCATAAATCGACCATTCGCCCTTGCATGGAGTATTGCTGCAATATATGGTCTGGAGCCCCCGCTGTTTGCCTCAGGGTTCTTGATAAGATCCAGAGACGGATATGCAATGTAATTGGCCCTGATCTGTCATCTCGTCTGCAGTCGCTCTCTCACAGACGCGACGTTGCCTAGCTCTGTCTTTTTTACAAATACTTTCACGGTCATTGCTCCGAGGAGCTGCTTTCGCTGGTTCCTAGGCCTCATGAATTTAAACGTCCCACGAGGCTGGCATCCCGTTCTCACCCCTTCACCGTTGAAACTGTTAGATGTAGACGTCTCTTCTACTCCAATATGTCTCGCACATCTCACCTGTGGAACTCCCTTCCTTATTCCTGTTTCTCTGACAAATACAATCTCCAACTATTTAAGTGTAACGTCAATCGACATCTCCAGCTGCCTTGATCTATCTACTTCCCTTCTCCACATCCTTTCACCTTTCATTCCTATCTGCTCTCGCTCCAAATCTTCTGTAACCCCCTTGCCTTGATCGATCCACTATCTTTCTCCACATCCTCTCCTTTACCACTCCTATCTGCTCTTCCTCCAAACCTTCTGTAACCCCTTTCGTGCTAGTGGCTTCCAGACTTGCTTGGGGTGATAAGCTTAAAAAAAAGATATATATATTATGCTCTATCAATTTCAGAAAGGAGGCCTCCTCGGAACTGCTACAAAGTCATTCAGAAGGTTTATCAGGATCATGGTTTTATTAGATTTTAATTTAAACTATCAACCATACTCTAGACAACATTCTGACGTCTTTGTACTTGCGGTGATCAAAATTGCTAAGAGTTTGAAAATCGATATCTCAACTTCCTTTCGCGATCTGAAATGACTTTGGTGCGTTTCCAAACTCAACACGTTGGTGTCACATTCTCTGACGGACCAGAACAAGCTCGATTGTGTCTCTGCAGCGATTCTTTGCTGCTACACCACAAAAAAGTGCCCGTTCTTGGACAGAAATGTCACAGGCGATGAAAACTGAGCCGTTTATGGTAACGGTTGACGAAACGAAACGGGAAACAAGCGTGCCAATATGCAGAACCCGTGACTAAAGCGGGATTGAATGCAATGAAGGCGTTGTCATTTTGCTGGGAATACAGAGGAATAAATCTATTTGAGTTATTTTTTTTCCAGCCAACGAAACAATATTTGAAAATAAGTATTGTGAACAACTCAAAAATCTCAATGCGACTATAAAAAATGGCCGATATTAGAAAATCGAAAAGTATAATTTTTCAACGCCATAACACGTGACAGCATGTGGCAAAACAGGCCTTCCAAAAGCTTAAATCATTGAAATAAGAAACACTCAAGAACCCCACCCTCGTATTCTCCAGACAGGGTTCCTTCGATGTTTTATTTTTTCAGGTCTCTATAGAACAATTTAAATGACAAAATTCTTACTCTGTACATTGTTGAAACTCACAATCTTCTTTCAGCAAAAATATGGAGTGTTTACGAAAATGGCAACAAAAGGTTGTGTAAAACAATGAAGATGATGTGCTTGAGTGATATTTTCTTTGTGAGTACATAAAATTTAATTTTTAATTATATAATCGGTCATGAACATCTACAATGATTTAATATTTTATTAAGATATCTATATTAATATATATACAGTAGCGGCCATAATATAAGGAACGGAAACAACAAAGACATAAATATGTGTATTACTTAAAAAGTAATGCATGATTAGCAATGAAATTTTTATCGAATAATGATTAGGGTGTAATGCATAAATATTATACAAAGTTAGAAAAATTTACATAATAGTTTTTTTTTAAATAAAGATTAAAAGGAACACAGGAAATAAGCTACTGGACAAAAGTTAAGGAACGATCTTGTTAATACTTGATTGTCAACAAAATTTAATATTTGGTAAACATCCCCTTATTTTCAATGACTTCTCTGCATCGTCGACCACATAATCTAATTAATTTCTTGCAGAAATCAGCAGTAATTCCCTCCCATTCGTCTTTCAATAACTCCCATAGGTGATCCTGGTTTTTCGGGTTTCTTTTCTGAGCCCTTTCACCTATTTTCTTCCAAACATTTTCTATTGGATTCAGGTCAAGTCTCTGGGCTGGCCACTTCCTTCTTCTTCAAATAAAGCCATAACCTTCCGAGCCTTTTGGCAAGGTGCATTGTCCTGCATGAAAATAGGAGATTCATAAAGATTATGGTGTAATCTTGGTAGCACATGCTGCTGAAGAAGCCTTTTGTAAATCTCAGCATTGATATTGCCATGTACGCGGATGATAGGGCCAACTCCTGCAGTTGAAATCATTCCCCACACCATCACACTGCCGCCACGAAATTTAACAGTTTTCTTGATACATTGAGAAGATAGCCTTTCACCTGTTCTAAGACGTGCGTAAGTTTTGCCCTCAGAACCAAATATAGTCAACTTGGACTCGTCACTGAAATGAACTGTATCCCATTGTGCGTCAGTCCAAACAACATGTTCTCTCGCATACTCCAGGCGTGCCCTTTGGTTTCGCTTTGAAATGAGAGGCTTCGAAGCTGGAATACGGGCATGCAATCCTGCATTTTTTAACCTGCGAGCAACCGTTTTCCTTGAGATCTTATCTGTCTCTTCATTAAATTTACGGGCAATTGATGTAGCAGTTTCAAAACGGTTTTTTGTAGATATTCTAACAATTCTTCGATCTTCTGTTTGTGATGTTTTTGGAGGTCTGCCAGTTTTTGGTTTTGCATCTAACGTTTTATCGGTTTTATACCTGCTAATTACACGATGAACGACACTTTTAGACCTATGAGCAATATCAGAAATTTCTGAAATTGACTTTTTGTCTTGATAGTTAGCGATAATGAATTTTTTTTTCTTCAAAAGAGAGCGTTTTGCGTGTAGAATTTGCCATATTGCTTAAAAAGAAAGTCCTAATGATAAATGAACTTTTACTTATTGTTGAAAAGCTCAATCGAGTTTTTTTAACAATGTAAATTAAAAGTTTATGCAAATTATTAACATCGTTCCTTAACTTTTGTCCAGTAGCTTATTTCCTTTGTTCCATTTAAACTTTATTTAAAAAAAAAACTATTATGTAAATTTTTGTATCTTTGTATAATATTTATGCATTACACCCTAATCTTTATTCGGTAAAAATTTCATTACTAATCATGCATTACTTTTTAAGTAATACACATATTTATGTCTTTGTTGTTTCCGTTCCTTATATTATGGCCGCTGCTATATATATATATATATATATATATATATATATATATATATATATATATATATATATATATATATATATATATATATAATATAATAAATATATATATATATATATATATAATCCTAATGAGCCACGTACTACCTACCTAGATTTCATCAGGGTGAACTGGCTGTTAGCCAGTTCTCGCTGATGATCCCATGTGGTGAAACATATGTAGATTGAACCTGGCTCATTAGGATTTATTTATTTTACTTTTGCTCTACTTAGTGTATTGAGCACTCTTCGTATTAACTTATTACGCTTTCTTTGTACCAGAGATTTAAGGTACTGGACGATTCCTTTAGCCCTGTTTGGGCATTTCTGGTGCTTTCTTTTCTTTTCCATGTTTCCTCGGATGACAATTTGTTTGAACATCGTGCTATCCAAGTTTTTTCACCTACCGAGTTTAAATAGATTTACATATATATATATATATATATATATATATATATATATATATATATATATATATATATATATATATATATATATATAAATAAATATATATATGAATAAATATAGTCTTAAAATGTGCTATATTTATGGGATAAAGTGCTCAATATCAGAGATAGAGCGTGTGTAAATATAAAAGTGAACATCGAAGTCAACACTTCGAGGCGACAGTCTGTTTCATGCTATTTGGAATCGTCAGGCCACGAGTGCTGTTATTTTTCTCGGCTATTTATATATACGGGTCAGTGGTGCATTGTGGGTAGTATATTTTGGCGGTTATTTTACCGGAAGTCGTTTATTTGTTTATTTATTTATTTGGGTTAAATTAGTTTGCTTCTTTTTATTTATTTTTATTTTTTTTAAATCTTATATATTTATATATTTTTTTATTTTTATCGGTGTTTTTATTAATGTAGTAACAATTTGTTTATATAGCTTATTTAATAGTTTTGTTTTTGTTTAGGAAGATAATTAAAGCTATTTGTTCAATTTTGGGGTTGATTGTTGTAGTTTGTTCTAACTATTATTTTGGCGGGAACAGTTTTTAATTTGTTTATTACTTCATGTATTTATTTGGATTGATTATCTTTATTTGTTTTTTCTAATGGCTAGTTTATCGGTATCGGTTGTTAGTTTATTAATATATTTGGATGTATTTAGATCTATTTATTATACTTGTTATCTATTTGTTACACTGTATATTTTCTCTTTTTGGTTTTCGATTTTTAAGTAACGCAGTATATTATTTTTTATTCATTTTTTTATCGTTATATAACAGTTACAGCTATTTTTTCGTACGATTTTTTGTGTTGATTTTTATAGACTAACTAGACCAAATAGACCAACATATTTGTTAGACTAGTTTGTCGTTGCTTTGAAATTTTTCATGCAACAAAAACAGACAATGATTATTGTTTCGTCCGTGTATTGTTTGATATATTGAAATGTAATTGTCATCATTGATAATGGCTTATGTAAGCCGAAATCTTAGATTGGATTTAAACATGTATCAATATGGTGATTTCCTTTCGTCTCTCAATGATAATGTTATTAAATTTATCAGACAATACGAAATAAACTTACTTAAAATAGACAAAACTTGTCTATATTATTCAATGAAACATGCATCAATGAAAAATTGCTACCTAAATATACACCATATATATATATATATATATATATATATATATATATATATATATATATATATATATATTATAATAATATTTTTAGTTTTTAAAAAT
Source organism: Acanthosepion esculentum (assembly GCA_964036315.1). Classification (NCBI taxonomy): domain Eukaryota; kingdom Metazoa; phylum Mollusca; class Cephalopoda; order Sepiida; family Sepiidae; genus Acanthosepion; species Acanthosepion esculentum. The sequence goes on along the minus strand of OZ038482.1, from coordinate 125,916,250 downwards.
ATGATTCCTCCGCTACATAAGAGTTCTCATGTTTCAAAAGCGAGAGCATGAAACATGAGAACTCTTATGTAGCGGAGGAATCATATTTTTAAAAACTAAAAATATTATTATAATATAAGCTCTACTTCTGTATGGAGCACTGTCCTTTTGAAAATAAAGCTAAATATTAAGGAACACCGGATTATCTACCTAACGTGTTCTTTCCTATTTCACTGCACACCTGCATACATATATACATATATATATATATATATATATATATATATATATATATATATACATATATATACATATATATATATATATATATATATATATATATATATATATATATATATATATATATATATATATATATATCTATATATATATATATAACCAATTTGTGAGTGGTTGGGATAATTCCAAAGAGGATATTTATCCAGGGATAGCTCAATGTAAACTACAGAGCATAATAATAATATTAATAACGTTGATCAAGAAGAAAACTCTTAAAGATTCATTTCGGTTATAATTTATTTCGTGAATATCTATATATTCATCTCTTCAGACTGAAATCTATTACTCAGCCATTTAATAAGAGATTTCGGTCTGAAGAGATGAATATATAGATATTCACGAAATAAATTATGAACGAAATGTATCTCTATGGTTTTCGTCTTGATTATTTATTACTTTTATTCTGATATGTGTGTGTGAGAGAGAATAGTAATGATAATAATAATAATAATAATAATAATAATAATAAATATACTATTTATAAAGCAATTTTTTGTGCCTAGTTTCTAGGTTTCCAGGATACTTCATGTACTCCTACTTATATCTTTCTTCATTATCTCCTTCTTTTACAGTGGCTTCGTATACTATATTGTTTTGCCTTTCATTTTAGTTAAATGTAGTTGAGATTTCTGCAAGTGGTTCATTGGGTATTATTCTGTTGTGCTTTCATATATTTTGTGTCATATTATCGGTACCACTACAGCTGATTTGTACGGTGTTTCTGTTTAATATTTTGTGTAGAGGTTTTCATGGGGAAATTGTTTGTGTATGTATTTAATGAATATTTTCATTACGATTTTTGTATAGTGTTTTAAATCCTTTCATAGTTTCTTTTCTGTTGGATATTTTTTCTATGTGTCTTGTTCTTTCAACACATGTCTCACCAAAAATCCCTGTACTTTTTAGCTTTTACTAAATCTTGTTCCTCTATCACCTTTCCTGTTCGGCCATCTATTAAAATAACCTCATGTTGCCGAAAATCTACTTGGGCAATACAAAATCATTTTTGGCATCGACGAAGATGGTTTCATTAGAATAATTATCAGATAAGCTGCAGTTAATTGATTGTGAGATCTGCTTGATTATTTTTGTTGGGGGGTTGGAAGCTATGTGTATGTAAAGTGTTTGTTGGATTATTATTATTATTATTATTATTATGAATGATATGTTCCTGTTCTTCGGTTAAGTGTTAACTTTCGGAATTCTACAAATTTTAAGTTGGTTTTTATGTGCTTAAAAAAATCTAATCAGAATCACGAAAATCTTCAAAAATATATTGGTTTAAGTAAGTATCTTCTTTTCCGAATTTACTGCGTGTAAACATCTTCCAAGCGTACTTTGGTTCCGAACGCTTTTGTCTAAAATGTTCACTATTTTAATAGATTCATTTTGTGTTATACTACTAGAGTTTATATAAAAATCAGAGAAAATAAAGAGGACGGAAAATACTTGCAATCACCATTATTGATAATTCGAAAAATCGAACATACAGTGTTATTCGATAAAAGTAACTCACCTGATTTTTTTTTTTACCAAGTGTACTCTTCTCCGATGAAACGAAAGTTGAGCTAAATTCAAAGGATAAGCGATCTAAAATCCGAAGAAGAAGAAGTAGAAGCTTTGAAAGCTCTTTGAATTTAGCAGTAAGTACTGTCAGGAATCGGTTCAATATAATGTTCTGGGCATGCTTTTCTTTTCATGGAACTGGTTTTAAAACCTATTGAAAAGACCCTCAGGAACGTGCAGTACAAGAGAATTTTAGAGTCTTGTCTGCTCCCTTCTGCTGAAATGGTGCAAATCGACCCCACCAAGCTCATTTTTATGCAGGATAATGCTCCCTGTCACAAATCAAAATTGATGAAGGAATACTTTGATGAGAAGCGGGTGAGTGTTATGATATGGCACCCCAATCTCCTGACCTCAACCCTATAGAAAACTTATGGAGCATTATAAAATACAGGATCGCGAGAAAGCAGTTGAGCAACAAAGAGGATTTGATTGTGAATTTCATATCCGAATGGAATTCAATGCTTGGAGATGAGATTTGCCTGAACCTAATGAAGTCAATGCCAAAAATTGTTGAAAAGGTTATTCAAAATAAAGGAGGACCCATAGATTATTAAATATTTCGAACTATATTACCTATTATAAATAAATTATACCTCTATTATTCTTTATTTAAAGCTGTTCGTTTATGTTTCTATTGATTACTAGATGCAGTAAATAAGTGAGTCACTTTTTTTGCACAGAGTTTTTACCTAAATCTCATTTATATCCAAAATTATAATTATCAATAGAATACCTTAGGGTGAGTAAAAGATTTTACTAGGTGGTCGGGAATGGGGTCTTTATATTAATATGATTAAAAATTAATTTGACTCCAAAAACAATAGGCGAAAAAATTTTTAAGTAAAAAAATATCAGGTGAGTCACTTTTATCGAACATCTCTGTATATTCTTAAAATAAAGGACAAATAAATTAGGAAAAGATTCATTCTGCAGTTCGTTTACTCGGTCCTCCGATGTAACTGGTTTCATTCTTTGTTTATTTTCAATGGTCAAATCAAGTGAGGTTGCATAATTTCCAGTCTATTAGTTTTCTTACTCTCTGACTTTTCATGGTCGTTTCTATTCCAGGAAGACGATCTTTCATTGTTTTTCTTTCTTTTTCATTCTGCAGTTCGTTTTCTCAATCCACCCTTATAACTGTTTTCTTTATTTGTTTTTTTTTTTTTCAATGTTTATACCAAGCGAGGTTGCATATTTTCCAGTCTAATAATTTTCTTACACACCTTATCTAACATTTTATGCTTTTTTCTATTCCACGTAGAGGATCTTTAAATTATTGTTTTCCTTTCCTTCTTTTTTTATTCTGCAGTTCGTTCACTCAATCCACCGATATAACTGTTTCCCTTATTTGTTTATTTTCAATGGACAACCCCAGCGAGGTAGCATAATTTCCAGTCTATCAGTCTTCTTACTCTCCTTCTCTAACATTTTGTGCTCGTTTGTTGCATGTATTTGATGCTGTGATTCAAAATGCAATTCCTGTCTCCACAAAGAACACATTTACGCTTGTTGTTCTACACAATAAAACTAATAATAATCGAAACATAACTCGATTCGTTTCAACGGAGAGTCTTACATCAGTGGCAGTAATAGTCACTGTTTACAAATTTATATCAAAAATTTTTAGTGGTTCTGCCCAATTCTTCCGCTTCATAAAATAATAGCTGTTTTTGTAGCCTGAATTAATTTCTCTTTCACTAAGAGGATCTTTAAATTATTGGTTTTATTTCTTTTTCATCTTTCGGATCCTTTACTGACTCCACCGATATAACTGTTTCCTTTATTTGTTTATTTTCAATAGTCAAACACAGTGAGTGTTGTGAATATGGATTATCTCCCCTTTGATAATCCAAGCTATAAAAGGTGTACATTTCCGCTTGTCAAGTAGACGAGTAGTAAGATTCTTAATTGAATAAATTGTAATGTAAACAGGACAAGAGATTCTGTCTAGTAATCTTTTATTCAATTAAGAATCTTACTACTCGTCTACTTGACAAGCGGAAATGTACAGCTTTTATAGCTTGGATTATCAAAGGGGAGATAATCCATATTCACAACAGTGAGGTTGCATAATTTCCAGTGTATTATTTTTCTTACTGTCATTCAGTTTGTGCATTTGATGCTTCGAGTCAAAGTTCAATTCATGTCTCCTCAAAGAACATATTTACGCTTGCTTTGTTTTTTAATCATCACCTCCCCTCCAAGCAAAAGATGAATGCCACTTGTACGCAGGGAGGTATGGGGGTGGGGTTAAGTGAAAGAGAAAGACTAAAAATAGGGAAAAGTGAAGACAGGGTAGAAGATGAACAGGATTCAAAAAGACAGATGGCGATTGATGCTGCATTTAAATATTTAAGGATTGTAGTTTTCAGGGAAGCAAGTAAACGGAAGGGAGTTCCACAGGTTAGATGAGCGAGAAAAGAAACTGTTGGCGTAGAAGTACCGGTTGCATATTTCATTAATGGGGGGGGCATAATCTGTAAGTATGACTTAGGGGTATCAAAAAATCTAGTCAAAATGATATTTCTCTAAAGCCGTTTATACATCCTTCTATCAACACCTTAATTGGGATGATCAATAAGTATTTAGACATTATTGTACAGAGGAAATCTTTTAGGGAATCAATATTAAATTGTAGCCTGTGGATTGCACCCCCCGCAAAAAAAAACTGTAATCAATGAAAAAATGACAACTCATCAAAATTCTAGTCCACGAAAAAGATCTTTAAATTTATTTTTATTTTAAATAACTGTTTTTGTAGCCTGAATTAATTTCTCTTTCACTAAGAGGATCTTTAAATTATTGGTTTTATTTCTTTTTCATCTTTCAGATCCTTTACTCACTTCACCGATATAACTGTTTCCCTTATTTGTTTATTTTCAATGGACAAACCCAGGGAGGTTGCATAATATCCAGTCTATTACTTTTCTCATTCTCATTCTCTAACCTTTTGTGCATTTCAAAGTTCAATTCATGTCTCCTCAAACAACACATTTACGCTTGTTTTGTTTTTTAATCATTTCCCCCTGAAGCAATTTTTAGATGTTTTTACCTGTAATCCGTGCAAGTATCATCTTTTCTGAACTTACTGCATCATCCAAGCATATTTTGTTTCCGAACGCTTTTGGCTAAAATGTTCGCTATTTTAAAAGATTCATTTTGTGTTATACTACTAGAGTTTATTTAAAAATCAGAGGAAAATAAAGAGGATGGAAAATAATTGTAATCAACACTGTTGATAATTCGAAAAATCGAATATGTATTCTTAAAAGGAAAAATAAATTAAGAAAATCTGTCAAAAATATATAAAAATAAATAAATGTCTGTTTTTGTAGAATAAACTAAATTCTAGTCCACGAAGAAGATATTTAAATTATTGTTTTTGTTTCGTTTTCATTCTGCAGATCGTTCACTCATCCCACCGATAACCGTTTCCCTTATTTGTTTATTTTCAGTGGACAACCCCAGCGAGGTAGCATAATTTCCAGTCTATCAGTTTTCTTAGTCTCCTTCTCTAACATTTTGTGCTCGTTTGTTGCATGTATTTGATGCTGTGATATACTTTCCAGCATTCACCGCCATGCATACTGATATTACGTAAATATTCAATACTCTTTTCTTCGATTCTAACAAAATTTGCTTGATTCTTAAAACATTAGTATAATACGCACTGTATTACATGAGAAAAGAAAGGATGACGTTATGACCTAGTGAGCTCTATTCAAGCCTAGTCCACTTTACACACGGATGTAATTAACTTATATATATTCTATTTTAGCACATTAAACAGCCTAGTACCTGTCTATATTTCTGAGATGAGGTATTATGTGCATTATTTATATTATTCGGACTATTGTCCGCATCTTTGTCGCCATATTTAATACAACGTTTCGGTCGTTGTACGCTCCGACCTTCTTCAGGAACATTGTTCCAATTCCACGTGCCATGTCTCTTCCAGATTTTTCAGTTCTCTCCTTTTAACTCAGTCTAGCCCGGTGGAAAATTTTCAGGCCCTGTTTCCTCATTATGTGCCCTAGAAATATAAACTGTTTCTGATGCAAAACTATGAGTGTCCTTTTGTTTCCATTTTCTCTAAAACTTCGTCCGTACTCATTTGTTCAGTCTGTTGTATTGAAATGTCGAACTGATAACTGACATCCATTAAAACATGGCACGTGGAAATAGAACAGTCTACCCCAGTGAGCGAAATAAAGGGTTTCAGTTCGACATTCCAACCACCTGAAGAAGGCCTAGGACAAACCCGGTTAAGGCAGTGGAGAATTTGGAGAGGTGAATTAACAGGAGATAACTGACATCCATTAAAATATGGCAGGTGGAACTAGAACAGTCTACTCTAGTGAGCGAAATAAAGGGTTCAGTTCGACATTCCAACGATCTGAGGAAGGCCGCAGCGTACAACGGCCGAATCGTTGTGATAAATATGGCAACAAAGATGAGGATGATAGTTCGAAAAATTTAAATAGGATAAATGTAATGTTAGGATAAAAGTAAGAATGTAGATTGGCTGGGTAAAGTTAATGACTGGATAATAAAAAAACAAAAAACAAAGAGCGAAAACTTTTCCACTATCCTCTCCAGTTTCGGCCATTTTTAAGTGTTATTTTTTTAATTTTTTTTTTATTTCAATTTTTATTTTTTTATCCACTGTGCTATGTGTCCAGGACATCCATTAGACATGGCACGTGGAACTAGAACAGTTTACTCCAATGAGCGAAATAAAGGGTTCAGTTCGACATTCCAACCACCTGAAGAAGGCCGGAGCGTACAACGGCCGAAACGTTGTAATAAATATGGCGACAAAGATGAGGACAATAGTCCAAATAATGTAAATAATGTTAACCAGCCTAAACTAGAGTAACCCTGACTATACACTGCACTGGGCGTATACCCTGGGCTGTTAGCCGGCACTGAAGCAAATTAGGAAATATTACGTTAATTAATATTCATTACGAGTGATTCATTGATAAATCTTAGATCACTAGAAATGGTATCTGTCTATATTTCTGAGATGAAGTATTGTAATTATTTACATTATTTGCATTGTTCGGATTGATTAGACACGGCATTTAGAATAAAAGTTTAAAACTGCGCTACGTTATTGATAATTGTGTGCTACTGATTATCACCTTTTCCCAAATCCTAAGCAGTTATCAAAACGTCAGCGCCATTTCAACCATGACGTTTATAAATAAATAAATAATAAAAAACAATGTATAGATAACTATTTAAGAAGTCAGGAATCAATTTGTATGTATATTACGAAAAGGACGATATTTATTTGTACAATGGTAAAATGTGGGGCACAAGGCCAAAACGGGGATTGGGGAAAAGGTCGGCCATTTCCTTTCTTAACTTTAAACTTAGCTAGCCACAAACACTGACCCAGTCATACAAACAATATTCCTTACAATAAGACAACATATTCTTACGTACCTTTCTTACTACATTCACCATAATACCTCCTTGTCTCTATGAAAATCCTAACTAGTCCTCATACGTACAATTCATTGTCTGTGGGGGGGGGGAATAAAACAGCAATTTAAAATCCCCAATGATTATTTAGAATATGAATATAATCTATTGGCATGAAACTAAACAAAATAATATTAGTAATAACCTCCACCCCCAAATCATTAAATGTGGCAGAAACATCAGTTATATGGACGAAATCAATGCGGGATTATAATAATATAAAACATTCATTCATCCCAAACACCCACACAGACACGCACTCATTCAGAAACAACAAATACGAAAACACACACGCGAAATGAAAGGCGCCCCGCATCCACCAATGAACTGACATCACTGACCACCTAACGAGGGAGGGGATGGTGAATAAGACTAAAGAAAAATAGGGACAGAAATAAAAGGGGCCAATGAGCACACATACCCTAGCTAAGTTAACTGGAAAAAGGAAACTAAAGATTTAAAAACAAACCTAAACTAGCCTAATTTCGGGATGGGCTGTCTAAGTTCAACAAAGGAAGAAGAATATATTGATGCCTAACCAGCATCAAATGCCACTCCAGGTCAGTACCTTTCACTCGGCACAAAAGCATAAGATTCACCCACCTTTTGCCAAATTCTGATGAAGTAAGCCGCTGCTTTTCTGTCCTAATCTTGACTTTAAGCTGAGGCCTAAAGTACAAGATCAGTTGGGAAGAAGTGAACTACTCGCCTCCATAGAATCCCTCCTGACGCATCGTCGAAATCACGACTCTCACAACACCTAGTAAGCACAAGAACACATAGTGTTCAGCCTTCGTCATCGGCAGCATCACATCGCTACAAACAGAACTAGTCTCAAGGACAAAGAACTTCCCACGCAGCATGGGAACCATGAGACCTTCAACAAAAGAAAGAAGACGTGACCCAGGGTCTCGACCTCTTCACTACAGCGCCGGCAGTTTGGATATTTGTCCAAAACTGCTGAACAAAGTATTTTGGTGACCCAGAGGGCCACACGACATCAACCAGGTGAGTGATGCCTCATTGTTATTGAGACATTTCAACCCGAGCACCCAAGGCCATATTGAACAAGCCTCCTGCTTCGTAAGACCGAGCTTGTGAATCAGTTCATCACGAACGCCCCCCCACTAAGTAATACTTGATACAATTCCCATATGAGACAACACCTGGACGTTGCAGAGGCCATCCGATGCGCGCAAGAGTCGTTTCAGATCAAAGTGGCACTCACGATGGAAAGAGCACTCGGCTCGGGGTAAACGGCCGGCTTACTCCTCGGACAAGTGCACACTTCTCAGGGAAGGGAAATTCTTACAGGTGTCTTCATTCCAGAAGGTGCCCTCCTCACCCGAATCGCGACACGTTCGATTTAGGAACAAAACGCATTTTCTAAAATTATATAAAATAAATATTCTTATTAGTAGAGGTCTTTTCAAATCCATTTTCCTTGTTTCTAACGAGATCTTTCTTTTAGCTTTTGGAAAGCATATTTTGCTATCCTAATTCGTTTTCGGAATTTAGTTTCACAATTTCCTCTCTTTTGTAATTAAAACCAAAACAAATATTACTCTTTAACAACCCTGGGATCAACTTTAGACTGTACTTACATTATGATCAGGACACTCTTTCTAAAATGGTAAATAATCAGTATTTTTCTATTCTTTATATGACTGTTTCGTTTTTTTACGTCTTATCAACCCTTTTCTATTCTAAAATAATGTTGCAGTTAAAGTAATGACTAATGAATGCTTATCTACAAAACGATACCAAAAACAAAATCAAAATTTTTTCGAGCGAACATATTAACCTAAGTTTTGTCGATGTGTTAATAAAATCTAGGCGCCCAATGGGACTAAAATCGAGCTAGTTGGAACAGGAGATTCAGACGTTACTGAGAAAAAAATCATGAAAACGACGTAAATTGTTGTAGTAAGTGCAGACGATTATCAATGGCTTGCTATCTCTTGCTCTCCAACGGCCATTACCAGCCACTTCTGATATAACATAGACATACAAATATACATAATTGGTTGGTTGCAGTGAATGCCTATATCTGCCTTTATTGTATTTGGCATAAAGAGGTAGGCAGTGAAACGAATAAATGTCGAATGCATACTTGCATGACTAAACAAAGGTGTATTGGAACAGACAACGACAGCTGATGGTATGGTATTCGTTCATATGTCAATATTTAAGTACATGCAGTGAGACAGTCTAGCGAGAGAAGACTTCGTTCTGAAAATGAGTAAATTAAAACGAGAGGCAAAAGACATGACTCTCTTCTACATTCATGTTCGGTTAACCAGATTATAAAATAGGGAACGATTTTCATTAACGTTATTAACGCAAGCCAAGAACACCTATTGGGATTGGACGAAAATTTATCAGCTAAACCTGTTTTCATAAAATCTCTTTCTGTTGTCACTGGAAAGAAACCTGAAAAAAGACGGATGTTTAAAATAGATTCACGAATAAAATTGAGTCTTCATATAAACTGGAAAAAAGTAATTTTAATGTTTTTTTTTTGTTTTTGTTTTTTTCAGATGGCTTAAAATTTTAACAGCTTAAAAGTTCACTGACGATAGCCATTTCATTTAATGGTAAGAATTTTTTTAAAGTTTATTTGCACTTAAACATAATTTCTGGAGTTGACTCGAAAATAAAACGCTTAAAAAATTTCGCCATATTTTTAAATAAAACTTGAACGCTAACTAAAGTTCATTTTGTGTAGTTACAGCAGAAACCAAGAGTTGACTCTATCGGAGTTAAAGAAATGAACCTGAGCAAATGCTCACGCTCGAACAGGAGTTGCCGTGTAGAAGATGAGAAATCACATTGATTTGCAGTGTGCTGAATGTCGAAACAGTTCGATGATGATGTTGATGTCTTTCTGTATGCATTAATGATACCCTGAGGAAATCAAATGTTCACATCAATGAGTGTTTTGATGCTCATGATAGATTGACTCAATCACACAATTATAAAAAAAAATAGTATTAAAATTAAAAAAATATATATACGTACAATGTTTATCATTTGATGAGCGCAGTTTTAAATATAGTCCCAATGATTCCAGAAAAATATACAGTATAAATTGCTAATCTGTAAAAAAATACATCACTTTAATTAAGGATTTTGAAGTTTCTGTTGAAAAAAAATGTTAAAACTAGTAGGTCTAAATAGACTATTTATGAAAGTTAACAAAATAAGTTAATAATATGATACCACTCGCATCATTCGGTAAACAAATGAAAGTAGATTCTCGTAAATTTTTGACATATACCGCATTTTTTGTGCATATCACAAGAAATTTTGAACGAAAATTAAAGAAAAAATGAAGATCCTATGATACAGACGTACATGTTTTAGAAATTTTTACTCAGATGAAAAAAATCTCTTATTTGAAACAAAAGGCTTTTTTTTCTGTTAATTCACCCCCAAAATAAAAAGAATTTATATTTACTAAAATCCACACTAAATTCTTCTAGAGCAACGCCCTTCTGTTGCACTACGGTTGTGTTGACCTTTGCAATCGCCCCAAATGTGGGCGACTATGGTACGCTATTTCTAAGTGTGGGGTCTGCATCGCGCTCACTTCAATAAACAAGCCAAAAACAGAATTTTTTTCTTTATTTTTTTTTGTTAATGGTAAAAATTTCCTTGTAATTACCTCGAATCTCGTCTGCATCTACGAAATGTAAATAATTCCCTATTTTTTTTATTTTGAAGGTTGAAGTTGTTGCGAGTCAAGCTAAATCAAATTTGATTTCAAATTTATAATTTCAAAAGAGTGCCAAAATTTTAATACAAGAACTATCTTTGATTTAAAATTTCCTTGTGATGAATTAATAATTGCGATAAATAACTTTACATTATTTGTGATGAATTAAGAGCAAAGAACCCAGAACGATTTTAAATACACTCAGTTTTGCTCACAAGATAAAGTTTATATTTTGATTTATATAGTTTTATGAAGTTTTATCTTTTTATTATTAATGAAAGATTTTTTATTTATTTTCTTAGTGTATTAATATATAGATATATAATAAAATCATATCAATTAATTAACACCTTAAAATGTCTTACCGAATGTATCTAGTTACCACATTTCGCCAAAACTTCGAAAATAAGCTTTGAAAGAGACATTAGGTGAAGAAACATACAATGGCTAAATATCTGTCTTCTGCCAATTCTTGAATATCGTGAAAAATTAAATATTATAGTGAAATATATTTACAAAATTTAGATTTTAAGGTGTATATATATATATATATATATGTGTATGTATATATATATATGTGTATATATATATATATATATATATATATATATATATATATATATATATATATATATATATATATATATATATATATATATATATATATATATATATATAACGGCCTGAATGTTCGAGAAATTTCGTATATAATTTTGCTATATCATTTAGCTACAGAGGAAGCGTCGTGTTAGCAAAGTTCAAATATCTGTGTCAAAACAATAGCTCAATGTACACTAGAACACGTCAGCTCAAATGATGGTTCCGTGTTGAACACAAACACTATTCCTGTCGTAGGACATATATTATCTACAAAACTACTCGGATATTCAGGCCGGTATATATAATTAACCGTGTTTATTATAAACAGGATATTTACGTGATCTTAAATTCGAAGTACTTATTTTAGCGATCATAGCTGAAGTCAGAAGAATCGTGCTAAATGTGCGAATTTCTTAAGAATCAGTGTAAATAAAATGTTAAAATCTACCTATCGAAATTATTAATGAGTCTACCAAGATCCACCGCGTCCTGAAGGGACACGGCACATTGAGGAAGAATTTAGACTGGCTCACTTCTTGGGATATTGGGCATTCAGTGAAAACATTAAAAAATTAATAGAAACTAATAAAAAACCAAATTTAATCATGAGACACATCTATGAGATTAAATCATTATACTTCGATTTTCGATGAATTTGGATTTTAAATTTCCATAATATAATGTTTGCACTTTTTGAATAACGTTGAATAAGTGCAGTCACAAGGAAAGAAAATTAATATTTATTGGGAAAAATAAATGCCTATTTCAGCATAGGATAAACATGTTGATGAAATTTAATGTATTACTATAAATTGTTTTACAAAGACACTGACAATCTACCCTCGCTTTTGGAAATGTTGCTTCCATGCGATTAAGTAAATTGTTCTGTTATGCTTTCATATATTTCGGGAGAAAGACGAATATTAATAAATTAATATTGGTGCTAAACGGAAATCCAATTCTTACAATTAATTTGTGTCGGAATTCTGGAAATGAAGAACTATATACATTTACATTTGGACCAGAATACTCATTTTGGATATTATACTCACGACAAGATAAATAAGATTTGTTACGTCTTCTTAATATTCGATTATCCTCTAAAGATGTAAAGTGGAATTAAAACAATCGTCCCTCATGAACTGATTAAAGGATTCGGTTTGAAATTCTGAGAAGGTAACCGAGTACGTTAGATATAGGAAGTAAACCAGAGAATACTACGGCCGAGATTTTGTAACCAGAAGAAGCAAGATTATATTCCTAGTCCAAAAACAGATATTCTTTTTAGTTTTTTGTGATTTTTACAGAATATACTAAATATAATTACTATACTTGTATTGATTAGAATTCAGAATTTTTTCAATTTCTTGTTTATAATTTATTCCTGTTGATAGCTTCTCAAGCAATCATGCGAAGTTAACACAGATTGTAACAGTCAGGATTTGAACTAGAATTGTCGATTCCGTTTTCTGTGTTCCTAACAATCTTGTGTATATATATATATATATATATATATATATATATATATATATATATATATAAAAGTGAACATAGAAGTCAACACTTAGAGGCGACAGTCTGTTTCATGCTAGTGCAATCGTCAGGCAACTTGCCTGACGATTGCACTAGCAGGAAACAGACTGTCGCCTCTAAGTGTTGACTTCTATGTTCACTTTTATATTTACACACGCTCTATCTCTGATATTGAGCACTTTATCCCATAAATATAGCACACTTTAAGACTATATTTCTTCATATATATATATATATATATATATATATATATATATATATATATATATATATATATGTGTCGTCTACAGATAGCATCAGCGTTAAACTCGGGTTAAAACTATGGTTATCTTTTCATAAGGATTAACGTTGTTAAGCATTATTCTGCTTTCTCTTGGTAATCTGTGGCTTGGTATATTACATTGTTCTGCAAGCAATTGCCATTTGAGGGACATTCTTTCTTTATTCTGCAATTACACGTGGGTTTAATTTGTACAGGTGTTTTTCCCGTTATGCTTTGTCATTATTTTTTACATATTCTCGATGCAACTGTAGCTGCTTGTCATTGTGTTTTTGTTGAATATTCAACAAAACCACACACACACATATATATATATATATGTATGAAGAACTATAGTCTTAAGATGTGCTATATTTTTTAGATAAAGTGCTCAATATCGGAGATAGAGTGTATATAAATATAAATATAAAAGTGAACATTGTAGTCAACACTCAGAGTCCACAGGTTATTTTATGCTAGACGCAATCATCATGACACGAGGATTGTGTCTAGCATGAAACAGCCTGTCGCTTCTGAGTGTTGACTTCAATGTTCACATTTATCGGACGTCTAACCACACTGATGAGCTGTGATACAGCGAAACCGCCCTTCTGTGGATGACAATATATATATATATATATATATATATATATATATATATATATATATATATATGTGTGTGTGTGTGTGTGTGTGTGTGTGTATATATATATATGATTCCGTATCAACACGTACAAACATTGATGAGTATATAAACTGATGTAAAAAATGAAAGGTTTTCCAAATAAATACACAATATATATATATATATATAATTAATAGTAAGTAATTTATATATAAAATATATAAATTATATATAAATATATAATCGTCTTTCTCAATGCATTTTATGCTTCATTAAATATTAAGGATAGATATCGAAGGTGAAATTTCACCAAAACAATTGTGTATGGTTACGGACTTATTGATCCATACTACACAGATATCCAGATGCTCTTTCCTGCATAGATAGATAGATAGATAGATAGATAGATAGATAGATAGATATGATATGTTTTGTGTGTATTTGTAGTTATCAATACATGTGAATATACAGCTAAAAAGTACTCTTGAGCCGAAGCTAAGCAACCGACATTCAATTTGCTCTGATTAAGCAATTCAATTAATAAACGATAACCGTATTATGTTGTTCTGGCTTAAGGCAGCTTTAATGAAGACACAGGACTAATGAACTGGCTTTCGAATAAGGGAGGCGAAAGGAGAACTTAAAAGGAAAGCCTTAACTGTAACTTGGAAGAAGAAGAAACAATTTTTATTTGATTTTTACAACGTTTCCTTGATTATTTCTCTTCCTGGCCTGTTTGTTGTTGACAACACACGGGCTATGAGAGTGACTCGAAGTCAGTACATGGATTTAAGTAAATCTCTTATGGTAGAAAAAGATGTATTTGAAAAATAAACATTACGTGTTTATTTTGGTAGAATGAGCAGCTACTATTTGATTCCAAACAAACTAGTTATACGAGGACATATAGAAAACCCTACTACTGACAATTACACAATCCATATCGAACTATTATAGTGTTTACTGCAAATATACTGAGCAGGCCTGAGTTACAGTTCCTGCGAGAGAGAGATTATAATCTTGTATACGGTCAGTACGCTCAAACCCTCGGTCACAATGGCTTGTAACTTCATGCTAGCACAACAATCATTGGCTTCAGATCAGTTTCCTCGACATAATTTAATTCATAATGATTTGTTCAGCCTGTTTTAGACACTTTGCAAATCGCCTCCTCTGGACAATAACATGAAGAAATCATCGTTCTAAACATCCAAACTAAATTTCATGAGATGCTTTTGTTTAGGTATCGAAACAAATATGCATCTCTGTAGTGATTACTTGTTTGATCATATGTAACAACTTATAGTAAATAACTATTGGTACTGAGCCTTCTTTTAAATGAATGTTATGAACTTTTGAATTTATATTCTTTTAATTTTCATTACAGTTGTGTAAGTGTATATATATATATATATATATATATATATATATATATATATATATATATATATATATATATATATATGTATATATATATAATAAATAAGCTAAAACACTAATATTCCATGGTTATAATTTATTACTTAATCACGATCCAATTCATCAGAGCTACATATTCAAAAAGAAATCGGAAACTATAACTATGGGTATAAAAAACAAAATTTTAGTGAGAGTGTATGTATGGGAGTGGGAAACAAGTTTGAAAGTGAGATGTATGGAGACCTTAGAGAGGGGTGTAATAGAAGAAAGAAGAACAAGAAAGGCCTAAAGGCGAAGGTGGGGATTAAAATTTAACAGAGAGAAGTTTTAAAGAGAGGAGCTAAATAACGTTTTAAATGAGTCAGATACAGATAACTATGAATTATTTTATTATATTATTACTCTATCCTGGACATTGACCTCTACCTGGATTCGATCCACTTGGAAATTTATATATATATATATATATATATATATATATATATATATATATATATATGTATATATATATTGAATAATTGCCTAACCGTCTCTAAATCACCCCCTGCCTTTTAAGCCGTTTCGAATAATTTTCTTCTCCACCATCCCCGTTGTTGTGTTTTTTTTATTGTCTTTGGTCACGTGTTCTTTGTCTTTTGTTTATCGCCTATAAGTATACCGTTTTCTTTACCTCTTTAGCCAGATTTCCCTGACGATCCGCTTAGGTGAAACCTTCGTAGGTTTGTCTGGCTCTCTTGGTTTGACTATATATATATATATATATATATATATATATATATATATATATATATATATATATATATACCACTAATATTGTCAATATATATATATATATATATATATATATATATATATATATATATATATATATATATATATATTGACAATATTAGTGGTCTATATACATATATATATATATATTGACAATATTAGTGGTCTATATACATATATATATATATATATATATATATATATATATATATATATTGACAATATTAGTGGTCTATATACATGACGTGCTCTACCATTTAGCTAGTGAGGAGCGACTGGTTAGCAAGTCCAAATATTTTCTCCGAAATTTCTCGAACTGCAGGCCAGTAAACGTAATTAGTACTTTTTAATTTAAAACAGAACATTTACTTAAATAAATTGTATCTCTGAAAATAACATATAAACAAGAAATATATTAAATAATTGTCGCAATTAATTTATTTCATTATATATACACATACACACACACACACACACACATATATATATATATATATATATATCTTTGTGTGTGTGTGTGTGTGTGTGTGTATTTGTTGAGATGAGGTATTATGTACACTATTTACATTATTCGGACTATTGTCCAAACGCTTGGATCTAACAAACGCCATTATCCACTGTGCCATGTGTCTCTGAGTGGATAAAGACGTTAGTTAGATACAATGACAGGACCCAAAGAGTGTGAGTTCAATACCCGATTAAGGCAGTGGAGAACTTGCAGAGGGGAATTAACATGAGATAACTAATAACTGACATCTATTAAACATGGCACGTGGAACTAGAAAAGTCTACCCCAGTGAGCGAAATAAAGGGTTCAGTTCGACATTTCAACCACCTGAAGAAGGCCGGAGTGTAGAACTGTTGAAACGTTGTAATAAATATGGCAACAAAGATGAGGACAATAGTCCGAATAATGTAAATAGTATATATATATATATATATATATACATATATATATATATATATATATATATATATATATATATATATACATATATATATATATATATATATATATATATATATATATATATATATATATATATATATATTGATAATATTAGTGGTAAATATACACATACATATGCAATCGTATATCTAAAATATATAAATAAATATACATAAATACACATACATATGTGTATAAAAATAATTCCAAGAGGATAGAATCCATGTAGAACTCAATGTCCAGGACAGAGTAAGGATATAATAAAAAGGCTTAAACACTAATAATCCATTAACATAATTTATTCCATTGGAATCGTGAAAACGATCCAATTCATCAGACCTTGATTTAAGTCTTTTTATCATATATATATATATATATATATATATATATATATATATATATATATATATATATATATATACCCGTGTGTGTGGGTGTGAGTGTGTGGTTGTGTCTGCAAAAATGTCATACACAAATAAAATATATGTATAAATAAGGTAATTTGAATGAAAACTAAAGGACAGCTTGAAAACTTTTCTTTACCAACGCCTTTCGTCCTTTCATGGGCTTTATCCATGTCAATGTAAGGATTTAATTTGATTTATATAGAGAAGTAAAATATTATAAGTTCTTCTCATTAGTATATATATTAAAATGTCACATCTCTTTCTTACAATATATTGTGGGAACTTGCAGAAATATAAAAACGTATCATTTGAACAAAAAAATTAACTTATGCGTAAGATTTATTCAATACATTACTCATACGCAGAAAGAAATAAGGTCAACCACAACTTTAAATTTATTTAAAAAAGAAAATAACTTACTTAGACGGAAAGTTCTTGAGTGTGCATCTATCGAGTCTTGGCCAAACGTTAACCTGCGCCACGTTGCTTATTTTCAAATATCTCTTTTTTATAAAAGTAATGCACCTTTCCCGTGCCAACATATATGACCATTTTTTATTAAAATGGAAACTTTTAAATCAGAACCTTCTATTATTTAAATTAAATCAATTTTCAAATTAAAATAATGAATAATAAATACATTAATATAAAAATACGTAAATAAATAAGTAAATATATATAAGCAAATAAGAAAACAACAACAAAATTTAATCACTTTTGTTTATTAGGAATTAGATTACATCACTTAGCATTCTCCATAGTTTACATTGAGTTTAACAGTTAGCCGTAAGTATATTTTTGCGCGTTCTTAAATTTTAGCATTTTGAAAACCCATCGAATTTTTTTACTTATGTTTATAAATACATGTTGCAGAATAAAATCTTTTCTTTTACCTTTGTACAGTCCAGAAGCCGAGACGCATTAGTAAAGAAAAGTTATCCTTTTTGTGTTTTTGCTTTCATATATATATATATATATATATATATATGTATGTATATGAAGAAATATAGTTTTAAAGTGTGCTATATTTATGGGATAAAGTGCTCAATATCAGAGATAGAGCGTGTGTAAATATAAAAGTGAACATAGAAGTCAACACTTAGAGGCGACAGTCTGTTTCATGCTAGATGCAATCGTCAGGCAACTAGTCCTGACGATTGCATCTAGCATGAAACAGACTGTCGCCTCTAAGTGTTGACTTCTATGTTTACTTTTATATTTATATATATATATATATATTTATATATATATATATGTATGTGTGTGTGTGTGTGAAAATTTAAATATATATTTCTTTTATGTAAGTGTTTCTTTCTGTTATTAATTTCATTATGTTTTAGTCAGAGATTATGAAAATATCAAACTCGTTTGTACCCATTTTCTACACTTTTACCCATTTCAAAGTAAATGGTCTCGTCATGTTTGTCACAATCTTTTCATGTGTTTTTTGTTCTCAATTTCAGAGCTAGATGCCTCATTTTCGCCACAAAAGAAGCAAGGGGCATCACGCCAAAGACGAAAAATTGTTGACACGTTTTTCCTCTTAAGCACGTCACGAGTAAATACAATTATCTTTAATATTTTAAGCCAACCTTCTAACGTAAACGGATAGGATTGTTGCTAATCTCTTCCGTGTGCTTCCTATCCCTCTATCATACGCATGCGTAGATGCTCGTATTTTTTGTAGAATATCTGTTCCCTAGGTAGTTATGCTGAATAAATATTATATACAAATTTTCATATTGAATTTATGCGTAAATACATGTACAGCTACTATAGTTTAGTCGACATATGGATTTATATCATATGGATATCATTCATGGCGTACAACTTGTTAAGATTTTTTTTATCACTCAAAATCAAGGCAATAAAGCCACTAAGATGCAAAAGGTTATTGAATGTGAGAGAATATGAGAAAAACATTGTTAAGGAAATCGAACAATAAAAGTTCAGGAATTAATCAGACATGATATAACGATCGATATTGCGTTTAATTTTTTCAAAATTAATTTATTTATCATCAGTAATATTTACTCTAAAGTAAGAAGCCGTAAGAGACTTCCTCAAGTGAGAAGTGCGATAGAATAAACTTAACATAGTTACATCATGAGACCATAGCGCCAATCTAGTACTGCGCTTCAATTAATAAAGTCTACGTAGACTGGGAAGTAGAAAGCTCATCAAAACAATTACAATGGAAATATTTACAGAAAAGACACAACGATGCGACGTTAAGGCAGTGGTAAAATAACTGAAGCCGAGATGCCAGATTATTCTTTTCAGCTTATCAAGAATATCTAAATTCGTAGCAGAAGCAGAAGAGCACATGTGACAGTATTATCCAATGAATGCACGAATGGTAGACATAAAATTGTAGGTTTTGTTGACATCTGGATTTATCTCAAATGGAAGTCATCTGTGGTATCCAACTCGTTCAGAAATGGCTAAACTATGATATGTTTTTGAAGCTGAGTAAATGTTTCTGAAAATGTGTACTTGTTTATAAATACGGAACCACTTTTTTTGCCTTTAATTTTCGTTCAATATTTCTCGTGTTATATAGACGAAAATACGGGAATATAGTCGAAATCACTTGATAATCATTACTTATTTATTGATAATCATAATCATTATTAGTTTATTGACAATATTTCTTTTGTATTGTTTCTGTTGCTTTTTGCCACATTCATGTCTGTTTTATGTAAACGTCTGTTAATTTAGCAGCATTAATCTAAAACGGTCGTAGTGTGTAAAACGATCTGACTATTGAAATAAAAATCAATAAAAATAAGATAAAAATTTAATTTAAAAAACAGTTAGAAATGTAATAACAATAATAGGGTTTCCCCAAGCATATACACCTTGAGGATTCTGTTTGAATTTCTGAAATGACAAATTATAAATATTTACACTATTTAAAGGTGGTCTCTTGTGCTATCAGAACTTCATCAGGTGTATGCCAATCCGAGTAACTTATACAGAATTCTGAATTGAAACCTTTATTTTATTTACGGGTGTAGCTTGTTCTCGTTTCACTATTCATGTCTAGGCATATCCCATCTATTTTTTTTTGTCTTTTTTTAGTATTACTCACTTATTGAACACCCTGTCTAAATACACACTGCTTGGTCGAGAGATTTAGCACACAATTATGTCACCAATTTCAAAAAGCAACGTCTTAACTCACCTGACAGTCTGTGGAGAACAGGAGGCTTAAACGTAACCTGACTGATGATGTGTACTGTTGCTGCTGCTCGTCATGCCTGATTGCACTCACTGCTAGTGATATCTCTAGATATTGACAGTGGAACGAGACCAACTTATGCCTTTAGATTAATTATTTTTTTATGTTCGGAATACGTTACACAGATCGATATAAACCAATATCGGAAATACAGCCAAAATACAGACAATAGTCCACGTAAAAATCGTGTAAATAATACGTTCGAAAAATTCTAATGTAGTCCGATTTTGAGAATTACATCAAACCAAGAACAGTTCAAAAGTTCTCATAGTCTTTACAGTATGTCTCGTCTTTCACGTTTAAAGAATTTTGATTTAATAAATATGGAATCATATACAGGGGGAATATTATTTTGAAATAATAAAAAAAAATAAACGAAAAAGGGTGATGGATGATGTGGCCAAAACATTTTTAGTCATATAGCTTCACAAAATTAAGATACTAAATATCACTAAACTTGTGAGCATTTAAATACACGTTGCCTAATGTTTAAGTAACGCGTGTATGAAACGACTTTGTAAACAGATGCAGGATATGGCGTTGCTTTCCAAGCATTCAACACAGAAGAGTTGTAGGGAGACACTTACATCGACATTTTTGGAAGTAAGAAGACGATTTGAAATAAATGAAAAAGGCTTAATCTTTATTGAAACCGGACAATTAAGAATACAGGTGAATATATTCTAATTCGAACGCCTTCTCTCTCCTTTCTGCATTTCATATCATGAATAAATTCAAGTTATTAACAATAAGCATATCTAACTCTAATATATTTTCCATTTTTAACCAATAGAATCATCATCTGGTTCCATAAATTATAGTTTATGTTAATCCAATAGAAAACTCTATGGTATACAGTGTCACAGACTTAATACACTAGGTGAGACTGCAGTGAAATTGTAACAAGTATGTAGTTGGAACACAGGTTCTTGTCCTATCATCGAAGTTAAGCAACGTTTATCCTTGTAGTACATAGATGAGTGGCCATTTTGGAATACAAGATGCTGGATAAGATATACAGGTTCTTTGATGGAATACGGCTAGGGATGAGCTATCGAAAGACTGAATTCGATTTCCAGTCGGCCATTTCGACTTCCAGTCGAGTTCTTTAACGCGCAAATATCCTTTGGAATGCTATGAATACATCTAACCCCTCCAGTTATGGGTTATATAGCAAACAAACTGGGTCCTATATCCTTGGTTGTCATCAAATAACGGCAGCCTACTGCGGTAATTCTGCCGAATCAGTAGTAAGTCGAAAAGAGAAATGATAACCCAAGTGTGCCTAGGGCACGACACTTAAGAAAGGCGGGATTGAGTTGTTAGTCCCGCTAGTTCCCAGTCAGGCGTAAAGATCTCAGTTTCTAGTGATATACACCTCCAGCTGCTGGGGTGAAAGAAAAGATGGAATCTTACCTTTCCAAAGGTATTTTCGCAAAAGAGAACGCAACAGTCTTTACTGGAATTTGAACCCGACACTCCAATCCTAATTTCGGCGCTGATAACGGCTACACACCCATCAATAAAGCAGAAGGGTAACACGAAAATAACACTAGGCAGTTACAAGTTATGACAAAAAGACGAACGTGACAAGCTTAATAAACACAATTTTCTATGTATCATGACGTGGGCGATCATGGCTCTCAATAACTTTTACTTTATAACCCTTAGTAGCATTTTTTCTCTACCCACCTCATTCATCCATCCATTCACCCTAGCTCATCAAGGAGATGATCCGCTGCTTCACTCTGTCCTTTTTGCTTTTTATATGTCCTGTGAGTGTCAAATTCTCCAAGCCATCCTTCCTTATTAAGTATTGAGGGGTCTCCCCTTTTTACACAAATGGACTCACCCAAGGTATACATATACTACTGCCAGTGAATACCCGTCAGTACGTTGAGCCAAGTCGGACAGTAGTAAGAACGTAGGGCCAATTCAACAGTAGTAGTAGTAGTAGAAGAACGTTGAGTCAGTCGGTAGAATAACGTAGCGGCAAGAGTCACAGTAACAAGCACGTAGACTCAGTAAGAAGTCATACAGCGATACGCCGATACCAAAGACTTTATATATATATATTTGTCTACTAACCTGCATTCCTGGAACTACTAACCTGTTTTACCAGTTTGTATTATTACGTTAATACATTTATTTTCCTATATTCATTCTTGGCGTTTGTTATTATTTGCTACTGGATTTCCTCCCGGAATCCACAACATTAAGTGTCCGAGAAAATTCAGCTGTCTCTTTCTGTTTCTCAGTATGTACATTTTGATTCCATTTTCCTTAAATGCACACAATAACGGGTTTAGTGCAGCACTTAATGACGCTGATAGGACATGACAGATAATATATGCGAGCGTATACCGCGAGTTTTGAGGCTGGATCTTGAAATCACGCTGACTCTATTTATTGCATCGAATCTAAAAAAATAAATACGATCTTAACATTTTAATGCAAATATTTCCATCTTATTTTGCATATTTTTTTAAATATGCAAATTCATAGCATCTCTATTCAGCTATCAAACATGTATCCCTGGTTTCGTATGAGCTTACACCAACTTCCGCTAAAAATTGTCCATTCCATTATAAAATATCGATTTTGGTATAGATGCGATAACTTCTTCCAGAAATTATTCGAAACATTAAAAAATATTAAAACCTTTATCCAAGTCTTTTCTTTATGGAAGCTATGAATTAAATTAACAAATCACAGATCATAGAAATACGAGGGTCATTCAATAAATAAGTTGAATTTTTCGGTATAAGGACTTCTAATACAGATACAAGCTTACTCTTTTTTATTTTTATTTTTTGTTTTACTTCTTTTTCAGATGGATTTAATTTCTTTTGCAGATTAAAAAAAAACTTTGAGACTTTTGGCGATTAACAAAGATGTCCAACCAAGAAGCATGCTCCAGGATTGACCAGCGGTCAGTTATCAAGTTTTTGGTTGCTGAAGGGTGCAAACCAGTTGAAATTCATAGGAGAATGTCAACATGGTGCCATATGATTCAATCAAAAAATGTCTACAAGTGGGCTAAATTGTTTAAAGAAGGACGGAGCAGTGTTGAGGATGAAGACAGGCCTGGGAGGCCTACAGAAGTGAGATCTCCTGAGGTGATCGAATCAGTCAATGACCTCATTCAGTCTGACAGAAGGGTGACAGTGGATGACATTGAAAGGACTTTGAGCTCATCTGTTGAGACAGCACACAAGGTCAGCTGCCGGTGGGTGCCAAATATGCTTACTGCATAGCACAAACAGCACAGCAACCCAAAAGGTGCAGACCATCAACGACCTGGGCTGGGAACTGCTCCCTCATCCTCCTTACAGCCCAGACCTTGCCCCTTCAGACTTTCACCTGTTTGGTCCCTTGAAAGCGTTCACGAGAGGCACGAAGTTTAAAAGTGACGATGAAGTCAAAAGTGTTGTGAGCGACTGGCTGAGACATCAGTCCAAAGATCTTTACGCTGAGGGAATACGGAAGCTTGTGCACAGATGGGAAAAGTGTGTGACAGTGCTGGGAGACTACGTTGCAAAACAAAGTAAGCTTCTATCTGTATTTGAAGTCCTTATACTTTCATAGAAAGTTTCGTGGATTCTTCATAACTCTTGTACCTTACTCTCGATAAGTGACCACCGTGATAAGTATCTCTCTTGCTAAATATCCGGCGATCATCTCAACGATATTAAACGGAAAATATTGAGATTAAAGCTGGAGTTACATGGCACTAACGACAAGAAAAAGTCTAAGTCATTCGATACATTTTTTTTATTTTGTATACGCCACGGGCACCAAGTTTTAACTCTCACCTTCTCGCGAACGTGAGATACTTCCTGGGTCACTCCACTCAATAAATCTACGCAAAACCAAAATTCAGAATAACAGTTATGCTCAAAAAATCGCTTAGCCTATAGCTGTTGGAGAGGAAAGGACGGATTCGTAATTTTCCAAAGAAAAATGAATGTAGTAAACTCTGTCGGAATTCGAACTCAGCACGCCGATTTTCTTTTCCCGTTGCACTACACGCACACCCCACATTGTTCTGAATCTATAGAGTATATTGCATACACACACATATGGCTAATTTTCAGACACTCAAACGAGACAAAATGTGACAGTGCGTAAGAGAAGGAAAGATAGAGAAAGAGGGACCAAAGAAAAAGTGGATAAAGTGATTGTGTTCGTCTGCTGACGTATACCTGCCAATACATTTCGTGTGTGTGTGTGCGTGTGCGTGTGTGTGTGTGTGCGTGTGTGTGTGCGTGCGTGCGTGTATGTGTTTGTAAAAATCAACTTCCTTAATATACACCACCTGCGTGTATATTTTCTCTGCGTATCTTTTACAATTCATACGCGTGGATCCTACGTGTTCCTGTATATGAGCGGGGCATATGTTTTGTGTGTTGTCTGAAGCTAATGCAATGCATGTGTTTGCGATTTTAATGTCTGTGAGAGAATTTTCATATTCGTGTGGCTAAAATGATTACGAGTCGTACCTCAGCAGGTGAAGACGTTCATTCAAAAACCAGATTGTCGGTTTTGTGCACTGGGGCGTATATTAGTCTTCAAACTCCGATGAACAAAGCAAACTCCTCTCTGCAAAACTATTTTAAACTATATTTTAATACTTTCTGTTTGTTTTTCAATAAGCGATATTACATTTCCTTCACAAATCAATCACTTTTTACTACATTCTGTATCGATTTTATTTACCATTCTACGAAGGTAAGTTTAATACAAGGCTGTGTATAATGTGGAGCCACGCGCGTTTAAACGAGACTCATGCCAGAAATTGTTCCATTCTCTCGATAGATCACCTTTTGAGACGCTCTGCCTATGAGAGACTGACACTGACCATTCTCCGTTCGAGCCAGAGATGCTTTACCGTTTCGGCTACGGATATATATCTGCCGCAAAACAAGGCTCAGTTACCGTTTTTATGAAATAAACGTGTCTTTCGAATTTTATATCTACTAATTTGATCTTCTTTAAATTCAGTGTTTCGAAAAATATGTGGATACCTACCAGAACACATGTTGCCATAGAAATAATGTTTATAGTGATACATTATTTTCGACCCTGCAATCGCTCTCCCATAGATGAAACATCGGAAGTCTTTCATTGTTCCATAACTATATCATTGGAAAAATGTTCTGACGGGGTATATTCCTTAGAATTCAGACTTGCACAGCTAAGACCAGCCATGTGACGGATACTGGACCGAATCCTCCGAATTCCTTCCGTAGCTGCTTTCGCTTGTCCCTAGGCCACGTGAATTTAAACGTCCTACGAGGCTGGCATCCTGTTCCCACCCCTACACCGTTGAAACTGTTAGATGTAGACGTCTCTTCTACTCCAATAGCTTCATGTCTCGCACATCTCGCCTATGGAACTCCCTTCCCTATTACTGTTTCCCTGACAAATACAATCTCCAACGGTTTAAGAAATAGATAGATAGAAGTGTTGCTCAAGATGACTTGAAATTTTATGTTGCTAAGCCTTTGTTGATAACATCAGGATATGTTTTTGTTCCGATCATCTTTGAGCAAACGTGTAGTGCTGCTGGGGTGTCGCTTCTAAAATTAGATATCCCGTCTCCACAAAGAAATAGTGGTGATTTACATAACGTAGGAGCAATGCGTTGTAGGCCACGTCGGATTGTTGAACTATATCCATGTTTGCCGATTTGCATATAAGCATATCTATCTATCTATCTATCTATCTATCTATCTATCTATCTATCTATCTATCTCATTCCGTCCATATATGTTGGATACCACATCACATTCAAGTAATATGGATACTGGGGAAATATATAAAGTAACCAGTAAAGATAATGAGTTTTCTGAAATGATCCTTAAATATTTCTCAGGCAATTCTTAAAAGAATCTGTTATCGGGAATTGAGTAAGCCTGTTACCAAATTTTCCAGAACCTCACGCAGAAGACATATGCAGTATTCGCGAGAAGGAACCTCAATCACTCAACAAGGTTAAAGGTCTTTGCATTTCTATCTATCTATCTATCTATCTATCTATCTATCTATCTATCTATCTATCTATCTATCTCAGTCTGTTCATATCTATCTATCTATCTATCTATCTATCTATCTATCTATCTATCTATCTCAGTCTGTTCATATCTATCTATCTATCTCAGTCTGTTCATATCTATCTATCTATCTATCTATCTATCTATCTATCTACCTCATTCTGTTCATATCTATCTATCTATCTATCGATCTCAGTCTGTTCATATCTATCTATCTATCTATCTATCTATCTCATTCTATTCCTATCTATCTATCTATCTATCTATTTATCTATCTATCTCAGTCTGGTCATATCTATCTATCTATCTATCTATCTATCTATCTATCTATCTATCTATCTATCTATCTACCTCATTCTGTTCATATCTATCTATCTATCTATCTATCTATCTATCTCAGTCTATTCATATCTATCTATCTATCTATCTCAGTCTGGTCATATCTATCTATCTATCTATCTATCTATCTATCTATCTATCTATCTATCTATCTCAACTCACTCTTACCAATATGCTATATCAATAATGGTGCACATTCTTCTTGTGGACAAAGAAAATATGTGTGGTTAGATCAATTTGATTTTTGGTCGTGAGCATTATTTGCGCCATATAAAATTTTCCTTTGGAATGTCATGTAACAATTTCCCGCAACATTCGGTTCTCTCCATTAGTAATTATATGTATTCATTGAGGCATCGATTACAAATGAGAGAAGGCTCGTTTAATATTCCAAATAAAGGAATGAACCATTGAAATAAAATATATGAAGTGAGGTATATGATCAACCTACCGTCTCTATCACAACTACAATTGAAAAGAATTCATCTAAGCTTAATCTAAAATTTGTTGTAACTACTGACAAATAAAATTAAAGACTTAGTTAATAGAAAATAAATAATGAGTTAAAACTTGAATATATAACTCGAACTACATAACACTTTGTTGTTTTTAGCAGCGCTCACTGAAACATGACACTCAGATTTCTGACAACAAAAATTTCTCATCATCAATTTTTGGTGCAAAGCTTACTATGCCTACTTATGTGATAAGAATCAATCAATCCGATTGCAATTGAAACAGAAAGCAAATTGAGCCATGTTTTCGATAAAACGGAAAGACTTCTCCAAATCCCGTTAGATGCAAGATATATAACTGCATAGTCACACATCTCTCCATCACAGACATTATGAATTTACTGTAAATAAATATTCTTAAAGATTTTAGTTGCATTCCTAACTTGTTTCTTCCATATATATATATATATATATATATATATATATATATATATATATATATATATATATATATAAAAGTGAACATAGAAGTCAACACTTAGAGGCGACAGTCTGTTTCATGCTAGATGCAATCATCGGGCCGATGATTGCATCTAGCAAGAAACAGACTGTCGCCTCTAAGTGTTGACTTCTATGTTCACTTTTATATTTACACACGCTCTATCTCTGATATTGAGCACTTTATCCCATAAATATAGCACACTTTAAGACTATATTTCTTCATATATATATATATATATATATATATATAGTTGTAAGGCGGATAAATGGAACGGACAGATATATGCAAGCGTGTACGCGTGTGCTGGCGGGTATACGTCGGCAAGCAAATAAATAATCGTGAAATTTATACATGAGGTGTAAGCATGATAGTGCTCGATGAGGTTAGACAGAGCAAATGTACATATTACTTAGTACATATACGTGTACCTACGATTTAGTGTGCGACTACAGTTTCGCTGGGTGGTTCTCAGCTCGTGCGTGCACAGGAGTCATGTTGTTGGAAGTAAACAAAGGCCTCATGGGAGTTTCACTGCTACGTAGCGCAAAATTAAAGTTGCACAGAAGTGCGTTAAATGCGATGCTGGGGAGTTAATTATTTTTTTTAAATAAAAATATCGAAATGTGAGGGGAGTTAAAAGTATAAGGGGAAAAAATTGATTACAAATTTACAATTAGAGGCGTTGCATTCCCGTAGTCAGTAAACCGTTACGGGTTAAAGTAAAAATGACTGGAAGTAAAATAAAAAAAAACGTCTAGAAACGTGGATTGCCATAGGGTGTTGAAGCGAATGCTAAGGTCGTTGTTGTAGATTTGTTATAGTGTTGTGAACAGATTGGAGTTGGGTATGCTACCTATATCATAATAAGATAAGAGTGTGGGTGGATTGGAATTAATCAGATTTTCAATATTTTAAGATATACGGTTTTATATGCCTACTAGCTACAATTAGCGCAGTCCATTTATTAAGTAAGGCTGGCGTGTTAATTTTTTGAGTCTAATAAACATAAACAACATCGTCTTCGTCCCTTACCGGAAAAAGATTTGATTTGTGCTATGAATTACTATTTTACATTAGATGTGTAGTCATTTGTTTTAATACTCTATTGGAACTTAGAGAGTGCTTTGGCGTTTGCTTATTTTTTGTTGTTAAGTGCCACCTTGTGATAGTAAAAATGATTTTTTCAATTGACAGCAGTGGATCAGAAATAAAATTTGAACTGATCATTGTGTTAGCCTTATATATAATTCCTTTACACATGCATTTGCTGTTCATCGGGGAGAGAGTACCTTTCCGACAATTGCATGTGTGCTTGTCGGGGCTACCATTGCTACTAATATTGTTAAATATGTGTTAAGGATTACATTATTATGCAGGACTAAATATTTTTCAAGGTTTTTGGTGCAGCTGTTGCTAACTTTAACGTTGTTCTTGTTGAAGTGTTTTCTCAGTGACTCAGTGCTTGCGTACTAAATTGAAATAGGTTCTACCTATATTAGTCATAACGTTGCTATTAAAGGGTGAGTCGGGCCAAGTAATGCTGCACTTTCTATTCTTAGATTTATTATAGATATTGTTACTGGTGTCGGGGATGTAACTTAGATCGACGTTGTGTTTGCTTTTATGTAATGCATCTACATATTTGGTTTTATGTTAATTCATTCTTTTTATCGATACAAATATTTAAGTAGATGCTCTGTTTATAATAAACAGTATTAAACAACATTTACCGGCCTAATAATAATTGTCGGACTTTGTCCATTTCATACTGTGTGACGTTATTTGTTTACATTTGATACGCCATGAGCAGGTATGAATGTACGTGAAAGATTCATGGAAGACTGAAGTTTAAAGGCAGTAATTTCGACCTTGCTAACCGAATGCTCCTCTGTGGCCAAATCGGTTAAAGTCACGTCAGGCTATATGACGGTTCCGTATAGGGTACATGTTCGATTCCTGTCGGAGGACGAATATTTTCTATGAAAATTTCTCGGACATTCAGGCCGATAAATATTGTTTAATACTGTTTATTATAAACAGAGCGTTTACTTGTATATTTGTATCTATAAAAAGAATGTACAAACATTAAAATGTCTTAAAATAATTGTCGAAATTTGTACATTTCACAATATTTGGTCTTGTATGTGTCGAAGTTGTGTTTCGTGCTGGAGTTGGTAGAGAGTCAGTATTGTACAGATTTGACTAGGCCAATGCAACGCCTCTAATTTTAAATTTGTAATCAATTTTTTTCCCTTGTACTTTTGTTACTCCCCACGCATTTCGCTATTATTTTTTAAAATGTAGTTCACCAGCATCGCATTTAACACCCTTCTGCGAAACTTTATTTTTTGCGCTACGTAGCAGTGAAACTCACATGATACATTTGTTTACTTCCAACAACATAGATCCTGTGACCGATGAGCTGGAAACCACTCAGCGAAACTATATTCGCATACCAAAACGTAGGTACACGTATATGTACTAATATATATATATATATATATATATATATATATATATATATATATATATATATATATATATATATATTCAGTTCCATGGAAAGTAGTTTGTCACACTACTATCCATGCAGCTGTATATATATATATATATATATATATATATATATATATATATATATATATATATATAAGTGAACATAGATGTCAACACTTAGGGGCGACAGTCTGTTTCATGCTAGTGCAATCGTCAGGCAACTTGTTGCAACGAGTTGCCTGACGATTACACTAGCATGAAACAGACTGTCGCATCTAAGTGTTGACTTCTATGTTCACTTTTATATTTACACACGCTCTCTCTCTGATATTGAGCACTTTATCCCATAAATATAGCACATTTTAAGACTATATTTCTATATATATATATATATATATATATATATATATATATATATATGTATGTATGTATAGTTCCATGGAAAGTAGTTTATCAAACTACTATACATACAACTAAATATGTTACCTCTATCACGGTTATGGAACATTTTCCACTAAGTACCGCGCATATATATATATATATATATATATATATATATATATATAGAGAGAGAGAGAGAGAGAGAGAGAGAGAGTGAGAGAGAAAGAGAGAGAGAAAGATAGATAGATAGATAGATAGATGTGTGTGTGTGTGTGTGTGTGTGTGTGTGTGTGTGTGTGTGTGTGTGTGTACGTGTGTTCATATTTTCTTTTTCATGTCGTCAGTATAAAAACAAATATTCACCTAATTCCTGTATTATAATTGTTTCTCTATCTTCATATTTTACGCCGAAAAAAAATGCTTTCTGGGTCAGTTGCTCAGTGAGAAATTAATTGAGATCCCAAAGCGAAGAAGATTGCGGCAAATGTTTGACATCAAAATTTAAAAGTAATGAACTAAGTAAAAAATATATTTATTTTTGCCTCTGGTGACACGGAAATGCAATTCTTTATTACAAATTTCTAAAACCCGAACAGACTGTTATGGCACAAATGAAAATAACCAAAGCAGGTGCCAGCGAAATGTTACGTTAGAATATACGGGAAACTGTTTAAAAGGAAAAGTCACAGAGTAAAAAGACGGAAAAGTTTTGTTTTTACACGTCTATAGATGAGACGAGCCCAGGTGACCAAAGTGAATGGTACGAGAATTAAATGATTCCTGATGCTATATATTGCCGTCCGCGTGCCACGCAGCAAGGCTTAATGTTTTTTTCTCGTTCCAGTGACCATGCTGTGGTCGGCGTCTTGGCCCCATGTGAACGGTCTCAATTTTTTCGGCTTAATGGCTTGCAGGCGCCTTTTAGTTAGCCTACTCATATTTTATATATGTAATTTTAAGAAGTATGGATGATATTAAAATAAATTAGCTTCAGTGTATATGAAGAATGGATTATGATATATACAAGCAATGTGTGTGTATGCGTAAACAGATGTAATGTCTTAAATATATACATATATGTGCATATAACTATACGTCAGTGAATATATTCATGTACTCATCTATATTCGTAAAAAAAGAATGTCAAAACAACATGAAATAACGTAAAATGTCATGATCAAAACATAATGATCAAAATATAATGATCAAAACGTAATGATCAAAATATAATGATTAAAGGATAATGATCAAAATATAATGATCAAAGCATAATGATCAAAATATAATGATCAAAACATAATGATCAAAATATAATGATTCAATATTTTCGCAAAAAATATTATTTGTATACACAACAGTGAAGTTTTTGATAACTCTACGCAATTTAATTGTTCTAGTATAGCATTTCTTTTTCATTTTCTTTTTCTACTTATGCTGTAATTTCTCACACACTCTCTCTCTCTTTATATATATATATATATATATATGTGTGTGTGTGTGTATGTATGTGTGTTCGCATGTGTGTGTGCGCATGTGTGTGTGTATCTGCGTATGTGTGTGTTTATAAATTATTTTCAGATAGAGTGTATCTGTAAAGGAACAAAAGGAATAAAAAGACAAGTGGAAAACAATTCTTAGCCGACGGGTTTCGTCCTCTGAATGAACTTATCTAGTTAAAGGTAAGATTTCTTTTTTCGCACATGTTTATATAGAAGAGCAAAGATGCATCTTGTCTATCAAAGCGTTTAGATTTGAAAATGTTCATGAATACTCATCAGGTGCTTGAAAGGTGAGTGAAAGGTCAGTGGAGAACACAAAGTGGCATAATTCAAGCAAAAACATAATGCACATGGCCTGAAGATTTCATTTAGTATGAAACAAACAGTTGCCTCTGGGTGTTTTCTCAATATATATATATATATATACATATATATATATATACATTTCTTGAATATTTCACATACATTATATATATATATATATATATATATATATATATATATATATACAAATTCTTGAATAGTATACATATATTATATATATATATATATATATATATATATATATTGATGCCTGTTTCATTAAATAATATAGATAAGTGTTGTCTATTTATGTAATTTTTTTCATATTGTCTGATAAGCTTAATAACATTATCATTAAACGAAGAAATAAAATCACAATATTGATGGATATTTTTTTAATCCTATCTAAGCATTCAGCTTACATAAGCCATTTTCAAAGATGACAATTACATTACAATATATTAAGCAAAACACGGGCAAAACAATAATAATAGTCTGTTTCTGTTTACATGGAAGATTTTAAAAAAATGTATCAATATTGTGATTTTCTTCCTTTAATGATAATGTTATTAAGCTTATCAGACGATATGAAAAGAATTTACATAAAATAAATCGACAAAACTTGACTATATTATTTAATGAAGCATGCATCAACGAGAAAATGCTGCCCAAATACACACACACAATATATATATATATATATATATATATATATATATATATATATATGTATATATATATATATATATATATATATATGTATATATATATATATATATATATATATATTGATATATATAATGTATGAGTTATATTCAAGAAATATATATATATATATATATATTTACATATATATATAAATATATATATATATATATATATATATATATATATATATATATGTGTGTGTGTGTGTGTTTGTGTGTGTGTGTGTGTGTATGAATTAATTATTATCTCGAAAATTGTTCTCCTGGGTAAATAACATTTTATTTTAGTGTGGCAGTTTTAGATCAAAATTGTGACTGAATTTATTTCACTGTATGACTAGTGCATTTGATAAATTGTTGTGTATAAGGTCCCTTTTGTGTTCATAGATACAATTTTTAATTTTCTGCATGTATCCCCAATGTATTGTGAGAATCAAATTTGGCAATTCATTTTATATGTGCCTGCTTATGAATTATTATTGTTATACGTATTTTGTTTATGATCATATATAATAGTTTTGGAAGGGGTTTTGACTCTGATATATAAGTGTGTGCGTGTGTGTACGATTAATTTTAAACAGCTCCGTGGAGATTATGTGACAAAGTTTATAAATGATGCGTTTCACCGACGTCTGTTGGTCTCGGTCTGTTCAGGTCAAAATGAGAAACAAAATTGTTTGAATGCTTTGGGAGATTTTAGGATAAAAGGCACAATAGATTAAATTACCTCATCAGATCCAAAGACAAGAAACTAGAAATCGTTTTTTTTTACTTTTTGATTTTTTGTTTCAGTCTTTCTTATCAAATCGTGAAATGATTTTTTTTTATTTCATTAATAACATTCGTGACGAGATCCGCTGTCAAATTTGTATCTGTACAGGTGCTATTTACTCCTGTCTCGATAATAAGTTTGTTTAGTTATATAAGGTTAGATTTGTGTCTCATCTAAAAAACAATAACAGTTTATTGTTAACTGGGGCAAAGAATGGCATGTTAATTTTAACTCCTCTAAAAGAAAACTACTTTCTAGTAATCACCTGAGAGAGCCATTTCTGCCTTCCGTCAGCATGACTGATGCTAATCTCCATGAGAGTGACTCGTTTCGCCTCCTCGGGCTAAACTTTTCAGCTGACAGGATGTGGAAAACTATATTGAATCCATTGCTAGGAGAGCTGCTAAGAATATTGTTTCACTGTATCAGGCTAGACAGTTTCTCTCTCCAGAATCTATTGTACATATCTATAAATCTACCATACATATTTTCTTAGTATATATCTACCACATATGGCCCGGTGCTCCTGCTATTTATTTAGATATTCTTGATAAAATCCAATGAATCGGCAATATTATTGGTCCTGACCCATCATCTCGGCTTCAATTTATGAATCTACGCGCAGTATTAGTCTGGTCACAAGATATCATCAATTTACAGGTGACTTGACTAGATGTAACCGTAAATTCTATGCTCACAGTTACTTTTCTCGCACTTCTGGCTTGTGGAATCGTTATCTTTGTCTTCCTGATTACTCTGTTATTGTTTCTGTTTTATAATTCATTTACACACATTAACCCCATGTTTCTTAATGCCCTTCCTGCTTTGCTTGGGGTAAATTCGATTAAAAATCATATTAGAGTGTAAGTTAATACGAACATTGGAAAATATGGAAATTTTATTATACGAACACCATCCTCAGCCGGTTACAGACATGTGATATGTAACAAATATCCGTGTGTTTATTGTACACTGAGACAAAACAATTTATGCTAACCACTCAAATATAGTGATCAAAGACCACAAAAACAGAAAGTTCTTTCCTGCAGGCTGCCTCTTTGTGTTGAAGTGTTTTAAAAATATCAAAATACAAGGATCTTCAAATGGAGGTTTCAAGAATGTGCCCCATGTAGACATCGATAATTCTAGATGTCGTTGAAGCCTCGGGTTTGACTGGAGAATTTTCTGATACTCATTGTACAGATTTCTGGCAACACATGTCTTAAGGAAATAAAAAAATATATATCATTACAAATAGCTCACGTGGTGGCATTTCTGACATTAGATCACTGGTTGGGACATGGAAGGACATGCGTACACAATAGAAATCAAAGGGAAGAAGAAGAAGAAGAAGAAGAAGAAGAAGAAGAAGAAGAAGAAGAAGAAGAAGAAGAACAACAAGAAGAACAACAACAACAACAACAACAACAACAACAATAATAATAATAATAATAATAATAATAATAATATAATTTGATCGTATGTCATTTCATCTACTTGAATGTCTGATGAATAAAACTGGTCTATTGAATCTCTGCTTAAATTTTGTGGAAATCTCGTTAGAAATTCAATAAACAAGTAAAAAAAAACAACACAATAATAATAATAATAATAATAATAATAATAATAATAATGGAATCAACGGACAACGTGACCAAGTCTAGCCTTCAATTTGGAGGATACCGGCTGTGGTTGGATCTGAAGAGTACATGCTCCGTCAAGTCTTTCTGCCTAAGAGAGAATACATATGGATGAATACATCTCTAGATTTCAATCCAGATATCAAAATGGTCCGGTGCTCACGTGCGCGGTGTTATTACGACAACACCGGGCCATGGAAATGATGGTGGTGGTGGTGGTGGTGATGTTGATGATGATGATGATGATGATGATGAAGGTGGTGGTGGTGGTGGTGATGATGGTTTTGATGATGATGATGATGGTTGTGGTGGTGGTGGTGGTGGTGGTGGTGATGATGATGATGATGATGGTGGCGGCGGTGGTGGTGGTGGTAATGATGATGATGATGGTGGTGGTGGTGGTGGTGGTGTTGATGATGGTGGTGATGATGATGATGGTGGTGGTGGTGGTGATGATGATGATGATGATGATGGTGGTGGTGGTGGTGGTGGTGGTGGTGGCTGTGGTAGTGATAGTGGTGGTGGTGGTCGAGGTTTCTGGTGATGGTAATCATACAAAATGTCAATATATGCCATCATTTTTTACAGTATGGGCAAACTGGTATTGTAATATTATTTGCAAGCGTGAAGTTTTATTTACAATTAAAATACGT
This sequence comes from Acanthosepion esculentum, assembly GCA_964036315.1. Classification (NCBI taxonomy): domain Eukaryota; kingdom Metazoa; phylum Mollusca; class Cephalopoda; order Sepiida; family Sepiidae; genus Acanthosepion; species Acanthosepion esculentum. The sequence continues at coordinate 125,879,581 of OZ038482.1, read as the reverse complement.
TAGATCTTGTCCTATATCACGAACTAAAATTAATTCCAAAAAAAGTTATTACTATTCATTATTTCCATACCTTTTTAATTTCAAATTTGTATGAAACTGAAATTGCATAAAATGCTGATAAATGAATAGATATATATATTAAAAAAAAACAATAACAGGAGTTATTTTGAACTTGAGTGATTCGAGTTGACCTCATTATTTTTTAATAAAAATAATGACATTAAACAACTACAGTCGAAAGCGACAAATTAGCGTTGTAATTTTCGTGTGGGTATCGTGACGGGTCAACGAGTTCATGAGGATAATTCTGTCTGAGGCGTGATTTCACCCTGAGTCGAGGAATAATGCAGTTGTCAAGTAAGAAGATGTGGGCTTTCATTCAACCAAGCGGGATATGAGTATCAATGTCGATTACTTCGTAGAATCTAAAACAAAGCAATTAAAGGTATAAAAACGCGAATAGAAAGTGATGGTTGTGAAATATAATATGATGGTGGTGAGGAGAAATGGTGGCGAGGAGAAATGGTGGCGAGGAGAAATGGTGGCGAGAAAGCAGGTAACAAAAAACAAATGAGATAATTTGATGACAGAAGAAAAAAATAATTCAGAAAAAGACAGAAAGAAAGAAAATGGATAAGGAATGGAAAAAACGGAGAGATTATTTTTATTTTTACAAAATAGTTTTCAATGTAAATTTACAGAGCATAAATATTATAAATTAACTGATTTAAAAGATAGTTTTTCGCTACACAGTAATAACCATGTTTCAAAAATGGAAGAAAATCGCTTTAAATTCAATTATATAATTAAATTAAAAGCATTCGCTTGAAGATGAAACGGAACTAATGCTTTTAATTTAGTTATATAATTAAATTTAAAGTTTTTAGCTTCCATTTTTTAAACAGGTTTATTACTGTGTAGCGAAAACACATATTTTAAATCAGTTAATTTATAATATATTATTGGATACATATATATATATATATATATATATATATATATATATGATGGACTCTCCCGCCGAACTCGACGTATGAGGGTCAGACAGATCAGTTCCCAGAAACTGAAAGCCCGACACCCACACAGGATTTGATTATAGTGGTGAAGGCTTTGTGCAGGGAAATCCACACTTTTTGGAGGGACGAATACAGGGACCTGGTGCAACGAATGCCACAAGGTCCCCAAACGACGCAGGTTTTGAATTCAGAGTTGTCCTTCTCCTAGACCAGTTGCCATCCAAGGCTATAGAACCCAGTCTGTCCTGCTATTTACCCATAATTGGTGGGAGAAGAAGAGGATTCACACCTTTCCCAAGAATATTAGCACGTAAGTGAATGTAATGGATTAATGGATTCGACAGGAATTCGAACTCGGCTCTCCCATTCCTCAATCCAAGCCGTTATCCATTACTCCACCCTCTCTCTCTCTCTGTGTGTGTGTGTGTGTGTGTGTGTGTGTGTCAAGATAGGGAAAGAGGTGAAAGGATTCTATTAAGACTTGTGATATCTGTCTCTATTTCTGAGATGACGTATTAGGTACACTATTACATTATTGTTTTCATCTTTGTTGCCATAAATATTACAACGTTTCGGCCTTTCAGTATCTGTCTATATTTCTGAGTTGAGGTATTATGCACACTATTGTCCTCATCTTTGTCGTCATATTGTATGACTATAATATGGGAACCAGTAATAAGGAGTGCAAGAGAAAAGCGATAATAACAAGAAAAATTGCAATATGAGCTTTGTTGAAAATGTGTATGATAACAGCAAAAATTGCAATATGAGCAGTGTTAAAAAAAACATTAAAATTAGGTTTATAATGCGCAGAATTTCATGCACAGATGTCTTCAAGGACACACGGCACGGTGGATAAAGGCGTTGGTTAGATCCAAAGACAGGACCCAAAAGACTGTGTGTGTTTAATACCCGGTTAAGGCAGTGGACAGGGGAATTAACAGGAGAAAATTGATAACATAGCATGTTGAACTCTACCCCAGCGATGAAATAAAGGGTTCAGTTCGACATTCCAACCACCTGAAGAAGGCCCGAACGTACAACGTCCGAAACATTGTAATAAATATGGCGACAAAGATGAGGACAATAGTCAGAATAATGTAAATAGATGACCTGTGATATTATTTAGATATTATTATCTACCATTTCATCATCATTTTGTTGTAGATAGCGCAGAAGGAATTTTTGTTGTGTCTGCATATAATATTTGATATGAGTTTATACAATCACTGCAGATATTCACATGATATGAAACGTGGTTAAAAGTCTATCACTTGTAATTTCAAATTTGTCATGACTGCCAGCATGAAGGAATTCCCTAAACTATATATATAATGGGGGTGGGTAACTGGTGTATATATCCTTGTTGTCCTGGTTAACGACAACTGGCGATTCGCAGCTCAGGGAGGTCGAAATTCACAACGGTTGCTATCATCAGTAGAATGACGTCTTATGGGATTATAAAAAAGAATAGCACATCATCTTTATGTAAAATAAATCCGCCTGTTTTATGTTGTACTTTCATATTATTATTTCATTTTCCATTTGTTTATTTATATTTGCTAACTTATACAATCTAACAGCGTAAAAACCATGAGGGAATCGCGCAAACGACTTTCTTTCCAAAACATTCTGAGCGCAATTCCGGGGGTTTATACCCTGGGTAGAAGATGTTAAAGAAATAGCTCCCCCCTCTACACTGATGGGAAGGGGAAAAACATTATGTATACGTTAATCATACCCAAAAGTATAAATCACGAAAATCCACACATGTTTAGCGGATTAGAGTCTGACCCATAGGCACATAGATGATTGTAATGAATGTTCCTCGTTCGGGCCAGACGAATGCTACAACCATAATCTGTTTTCTGTTTATAAATGCAGAGACGGCAAGAGGTACATATTATCTAGCGGGTAAAGAAATATTTACCAAGACCGAAAAGAAATTAAAAAATACTTTCACAGAAATTGAGGATTTGCACATTTTTTTACCTGGTAAATCCAGTAACTCTTTTATATATTTTTTCATCCGAAAAGATCTATTTGTTAAAATTTTTATTGTTTTTCTTTTCCAATTTTCGAAATTTCAAATTTTAAAATGTAATGGTTTATTTACTTTTGCAAAATCTTAATTTTTTTTTAATATTTTATACCAGTTTGATAAAAAATTTTCAAAGTGGTTGCAATTCGTTTTCATAAAGGTTTTTTTCTTAAAGGATATATAGTTGAAGATTTATTGATTATCTGGTAAAAAAACAGACTATTTTATAATAATGACCAAAAATGCACTTTGATGATGCCTGGATGTTTCTTGGTCTCAGATTTCTGTTTATATCTTTAATAACAGAGAGGATACTTGGTTTGGTTTACGGCATATTAACTACAATGTAATGCCAACATGATTTTTATTGCTGGTAAAAAAAATGTATTGCTACATATATTGCTGAAAATAATTTTTTTTTTCAAAAATGTATTGCTTGTAATAATGTTTTACAAAAATGTATTGCCCTTATTAAACCTATTTTACACTTTCATAGTGTTTTGACCCGACATTTGGTGTTAACTATTTGGCCATAATTGGAACCATATCTAGTGCTACCAACCCGAGTATGGATGGACCTGGAAACACGAGCAATTAAGAGGTGGTTCCACGCTTCTCAAAACCTCCTGATCAGAGGCCTTGCTGTTGGATGTAGTTTATCGTCTTACCGAGGAGGAAGAGAGGAAACTATGAGTCCCAATAAATATAGTATGACACACAGTTACAAATCAATGTTTTCATATCTTAGTGAACGCTTTGAAAATAATAGTCTTTTAGTTTTTCATCTTTATGAATGACCGATTGTTTTAATGATGACTTCTATAATTACATTATAATTACATTATAATTACATTATAATTAAATGTATGTCAATAAAGTAATTATCTATCATGAAATAATAACCAAGGTTAGTGTTCACAGTCTAAAGTGATCTTATCAATATAAAATATATAAAGAAAAGTAAACAATATTTTGAACGCTATTATTACAAAATATAATATTACAACATCCAGTATATAAAATAGACATCTATAAAAAATAGTTAAACCTATAAAACTCTTTTAATAATGATAATTTGATATATTTTTACGGCAAATGAACGCGAATGTATCCGTTTCACTCTTAGCATTTTAATCATTTTTGGCGCTTAGCGTATAATCAGGTCTCAGTCTAAGCTTTATGTAATATATTTTGAGTCTAACCCAGTTCAAAATTTAGAAGGTCCATTAACGTAGCGTGACTGACAACCAAGAAGGGAGCCAGAGCCATTTCATTTTTGTTGGATATTCACTCGCTTACTCACTAAAGTGGTGCTGAACTGATTTTTTTTTATTTTACCTAAAGTAATTAATATGTTACATATTTCTTTATATGAATCTTCCGTAGGAGAGAGAATTTAGAAAATACATTTATGCATGTCGTTTCATAAAGTTATTGATGCAAAAGTATAATTATATTAAAGCAACGATAGGCCTATATCGTGAGAAACTTGTTAGAAATATCATGTTCGTTAATTAAATGATATATCAACAAGTGTGTTATTTAACGTCGAGTACATCGTATAGAAAAAAAATCTGAATGAATTCATAGATAAGTAGACATAAAAACATAAAATAGAATCAATTATTTTGACATAGTCAAAAATGTAGACAAATGTCAGCATAACACTACATTCAAAAGGGTAGATGTGGGTCCGGTTTAAAATATAATAAAAAAAGTTACACATTTGTTTGGTTTACACTAGATGTAAAAGGTAAACGTGTTGAATCTGTAGTATCCACCCAGAAGTTAATGTTGGGGGATGGTCCCCTGCAAGGGACGATGATAAGGAAAAACTATTTTAAAGATAGCAATTAAATAATATTCAAACAATATTATATATTTGAATAATTAAAAATAATCATGGTTCAGTTAGATTTTTATTTTTCACAAAGAAGCCATGAAAGACTCATTATATTGCCTTATTAAGAGCTTCTAAAATTTGTCTAAAACAATATATATATATATATATATATATATATATATATATATACTGGATGTTGTAATATTATATTTTGTAATAATAGTTTTCATATTATTGTTTATTTATCTTAATATATTTTATATTGATAAGATCACATTAAACCTTGTTTTTCAAGTATATGTTCCTATTAGCACGGGATATAACATGTATATATATATATATATATATATATATATATATATATATATATATATATATATATATATATATATATATATATGTGTGTGTGTGTGTGTGTGTGTGTAAAAACCCCGTAGGAAAGAAATATTTTGAGTCAAGTAGAAACTATAAAATATGTGCAATAGTTTTTTTGTTTTAGAGAAATTTTAGAAGCTCTTAATAAGGCAATACAATGAGTATTTCATGGCTTCTTTGTGAAAATATGATAATATTTGAATATTATTTAATTGCTATCTTTAAATTAGCTTTTCCTTAGCATCGTCCCTTGCAGGGGACCATTACCAAAAATGAACTTATCGGTGGATACTACAGACTCAACACGTTTACCTTTAGTGTAAACCGAACAAATGTATACCCTTTTTTTAATTATATATATATATATATATATATATATATATATATATAATTTTTAAATAAACAATTATATATATATACATATATATATATATATATGTATGTATATATATATATAATATATATATATATATATATATCTATATATATATATATATATATATATATATATATATATATATATATATATATATATATATATATATATATATTATGTTATATCCCGTGCTAATAGGAACATATATTTGAAAAATATATAATATAAATGTATGTCATTCATAGACAGTACTGTTTCGCTGTATCACAGCTCCTCAGTGCGACTAGACTTCCGAATGCCTCAAGCCAGGATTGAAAGACACCTGATTTTGTGTCAGCCAGAGCTATCTTCACTCGGTAGAGTTACACAACTAAATCTAGCGTATTGTTTTTACAAATGTAAACAAATGCCAATCAGCCAATTTATATATATATATATATATATATATATATATATATATATATATATATATATATATATATATATATAATTGTTTATTTAAAAATTATAACATAAATATGTTATAAAATCACTACAAAAATAGCCATTTTCCCCGCCATATATATATATATATATATATATATATATATATATATATATATATATATATATATACATGAACATGATCAAAATGTGTATGTGCATCACTCAAAAGTATGAAACTGCGTGGCATATGTAAATTTTTGCTGTCTCTTTCGAAATGAGGGAAAATAAAGTAATACATGCCTACTTTAAAATCATTAATTTAATTTAATTAATTAATGAACTAATTAATAATTTAATAAAATAATACATGCCTACTTAAAAATCAGCACAAAGTGAAGAGGTACAGCATATCCTGAACGGTTCTTTATTGATTTGTGGTTGTTGAATATAGTTCATTTGTGCTCTCTCTGGGAACTGTTCCACACCCTTGGATATATATCTACATTATCTAATCCACTCACACAAACATGCATACAACTCTCAGCAGTAACAAGAATGTAGTTATATAACGTACAATAGTTGGGTCAAGTTTCAAAACTATTGTAAGACAAAGATAAAACTCCATCAAAACAAACCTTGCAATAACTTCATTGAACAGCTGTCACTTTCCAGTTAATTACCTATCCCGTCCATCACAAATAAATTAAGTTAGATAACGCGCTTAAAATAAAAGTCAACATTTCACTTTCTAATTCTTTCTTTCATTCATCCAGAAACAACATTTTAGAGTCAGTTACACTTAACGGAATACATATATACAAATCTACAGACATAGCATAGAGAATATCACATGCATACTGAATGTTTTAGTAAGATACACCTTAAGTAGGTCGGCGAAAGTGGGTCTACACAGTTTTCGCTTCTTTGGTTATCTGTTAATTTGGGGGCAATTTAATCGATGATTACAATTGTTCCAATTGGGAGCAATACTTGATCCAATCAATCGGTTGATTCTCCAGACAGAGATCATAAAAGAAATGATATATCTAGTCCCAATTAAAGAAAATGTATCTTGCATTATTTACATTATTCGGATTGTTACACTCATCTTCTTTGTCTACTAGGCCATGTGACTAGACCCAATGAGTTGTGGGTTCAATACTAGGCCACAGTAGTGGTGAACCAAAACTTCCAGAGTTAAGTTAAATGGAAATAACTAAGACATCCGGAAGAGGCATGGCACGTGGAACTAGAAAAATCTACCCCCCACCGGTGGAGGAAATAAAGGGATCGGTTCGAAATTGCAATCAGCTGAAGAAGGCTGGGGCGTACAATGGCCGAAACGTTGTTAATATGGAAATGACGATGGGTGTAACAGTTCAAATAATGTAAATAATGCAAATACAATTTAGGTAATCAAGCCTTTCCAAGGATTTATTTTATCTGGGAATTTCCCATACATTCATATTGGATTGATTTTCCATGTTTTGTTTTTTTTAATTATTTTGAATCCATAGTTTGATTGAATGTCTCCCAATTTCAGTCTAACTTGTTATTTATCCCATATTTGATGGAGAAGAAAATAGATCCATGTGTTTTTTAAAGGAATAAATGTGAAATTCTACGTAATAAACTCAGCTGAAATTTGAACTCGTATCTCTGATTCCATTTTCGGCGTCGATATTCGCTACCCTACCCGTACTTCCTTTCGAAATAAATACATTTTAAAATTACAGTCAAGCGGTAATACTGAAGACGGAAATTTTAAACCTGGAAGTTTATTTGTTTGTTTTTTATTTCCATAAGGGAGCTCCACCCAACTGATCCTTCTGTCTACGAATCCGAAAAAAACAAAATATTTTTTCCGCAATCACTTTGACCAAGGGACTCAAAAGCAGGCTGAAACAGAAAATGAAGCACACTAATTCCCTGCGATGCAGATCGACAGAAGGGAAAGCATTTGTCAGACAAGTTTGCTAACACATACACTCACACACACGCGTTCACACGACCGTATTCATTCATGTATTTGCTATCATTTTCAGACTCAAAAGGGTATAGATTTTAATGTTCACAGAAAAGTTCACAGCCATCAAAACAACGCAAAGAAAATTCACCTCGAGGAAAGTTCACCGTGAGTTTAAAGCGCGAAAACTTCACCGTATAAATTCATCAGATTTAAAAATTAATAATTTTAGAATATATATATATATATATATATATATATATATATATGTGTGTGTGTGTGTGTGTGTGTGTATATGTATATATATATATATATATATATATATACATATATATATATATATATATATATTAATAATTTTAGAATATATATATATATATGTATGTATAAATGTATATATATATATATATATATGTATATATGTATATATATGTATATATATATATATATATATATATATTCTAAAATTATTAATATATATATATACATACATTCATATATATATATACATATATATATATATATATATATATATACATATATATTCTAAAATTATTAATTTTTAAATCTGATGAATTTATACGGTGAAGTTTTCGCGCTTTAAACTTTCCTCGAGGTGAATTTTCTTCGCGTTGTTTTGATGCCTATATATATATATATATATATACTTTATTTTAGGATATTACATAGAAAAACATGGATAATTATTATTATTATTTTAGGATATTACATAGAAAAACATGTAAAAATCACTACAGAGGTACAGTCGTGTTTCGATGCGTATCCACGCATCTCATTAGGCGATTATAAATTATTGGTGAGTGAACGATTTATTCAGATTTAAAAGCAAAACACAGCCTCTTTTACGAAAAAAGAAAAGTAGGGGTGGTTATAAGTTCTGTGGGCTGTACTCAGGTCAACCAATCGAATATGACCTACGTTGAACTTATGCTAAGGGAAGAAGCAAACATTAAGAAATTATTTTTCATAAATGGGTAGATTTGAAACCAATGGCCGCAACAAACATTAAACAGGAGTGAATGTAAATGGATACATATTGTACATTAGACAATATCATTTCCTAAGAAAAAATGAAGAGGTAATTAAACAAAATGCTAGGCATGTTATATACTTTGTGAGTCTCCTACTTAAAAAACATTATAGTTGATAAATAAATAGCTTTTTAAAGAAACCAGTAAATAATTTAAACGTATAGACTTACATTGTAAATTAATACGCAACTGTTGACTAAAGATATCAGGTGTTAATAACAATAGCCAATCAATGCAAAATGTCAAAATTCCAACCAAATACCAATTCATCCGTACAAGATGTTACTAACACTACCAGGAGATTAATACAAAATTATATTAAATCGAAATTAATCTTACCAACAGAAAGATAAACGATATATGGTGCAACACAGTCAAAAACATTGTCAAATTCCAAGTCTATCTGAATTGTAAGGTAAAAGGTAGACTTTGATTACAATTTACATTTAACTCGGGACTTTGGTTTAATAAAGCATTCTTATCAAAGAACCTGATAATTTGAAATTTTTCATGTAAATACAGAAAACAGGTTTCATATACGGATCTATATGACTGCAATTGGGTAGGGATTTTGGCATGTTTTTTCGATGCCAAAATCGAAAATATTATATTTAAAATAAAGAATATTGCTCTAATTTGTGTTGAGCCTACGTTTAAATTAAATGTTACGAACATTGGAATTTTATGCTATTCGTTCTCATCTTACCTGGACACACGCGCATGCGCGCGCGCGCACACACACACGAACTCACACACATGTTGATTGCAACCCGTTTATTTATTTATGGTAAATTTTACATTTAAATTCTATCTATCTATCTATCTATCTATCTATCTATCTATCTATCTATCTCTCTCTCTCTCTCTCTCTCTCTCTCTCTCTATATATATATATATATATATATATATATATATATATATATATATTACATTTATATTATATCTATCTATCTATATATATATTTTTTGTCATCCACAGACAAACTGTTTCGCTGTTTCACATACACACACACACACACACACACACACACACACACACACACACACACACACACACACACACACACATATGTTGATTGCAACCCGTTTATGTATTTATGGTAAATTTTACATTTAAATTCTATCTATCTATCTATCTATCTATCTATCTATCTATCTATCTATCTATCTATATATATATATATCTATATATATATATATATATATATATATATATATATATATATATATATATATATATATATATATTTGAACGATAAAAAATATTAGAAAAATCAATTAAAATCTTCAGACATACTGGGTTGTAGATTAATATTCTTATGCTTTTATTATTATTATTTCATTTATATATATATATATATGTATATCATTTATATATATATATATATATATATATATATATATATATTTCATTTATATATATATATATATATATATATATATATATATATATATATATATATATACATATATTACATTTATATTCTATCTATATATATATTTTTGTCATCCACAGACAGACTGTTTCGCTGTTTCACAGCTCATCAGTGTGGCTAGACCTCCGGTTGCATCTAGCTAGGATCGAAACCCGACTGAATAGGCGTCTCCTACCACTAAGCCGTCGGCGCACGGCAGGGATGAAGGTGAATTTTAGCGTGTTTATTTTTAGATTTAGATAAACACACAGTGACTGACAGTGACTCAATTCTGCCGAAGAGTCGTGCTATATTAGCTTTAATAGTCACTATTTACAAATGCACCCCTCACACCCACAGAGCTCAACCGAAATAAATTTTTCCGGAGCCAATATTTTTGTCATCCACAGATAGACTGTTTCGCTGTTTAACAGCTCATCAGTGTGTCTAGACGTCCGATTGCCTCTAGCTAGGATCGAAACCTGACTGAATTGGCGTCAGTCGGAACTTCTACCAGGTGAATTTTAACGTGTTTATTTTTAGATTTAGATAAACACACAGTGACTGATAGATAGATAGATAGATAGATAGATAGATAGGTAGATTGATAGATATCTATCTATCTATATCTATCTATATCTATATCTATAGATAGATAGATAGAATATAAATGTAATATATATATATAGAGATAGATAGATAGATAGATAGATAGATAGATAGATAGAATATAAATGTAATATATATATATATATATATATATATATATATATATATATATATATATATATATATATATATAGATAGATAGATAGATAGATAGAATATAAATTTGAAATTTACCATAAATAGATAAACGGGTTGAACTGAACATAACTGAAGCAATAAACACTAACTAAAACCTAGTCAAAACTAAAGACCATCTTATACAGAATTTAAACTGAAAACCAACGAAAATCTTTTACGATGCAGGTATAAAATGTCATTAAATTTAGGAAAGGCGCGGTATCACGTTTTGATGGTTCATGTCTATTTCTCAAAGCCATAGGCGTATGCCGTCGCTTTTCACTTTCATTTCAACATAACCCTTAAAATAGAATTTACTTACGGAAAACATAATTTTAAAAAAATTGTGTGTTTGTGGTCATTTATTTTACAAGAGACAAATGAATGTCAACATTTTTGAAAATCTGAGATGTATTAAAAAATCAAATGTCGTTCACGGATTCATGTAGTTGATGACAAAACAGTTAATATAGTAATATATATAATAATATAATTAACAGTTAATATAGTATTATATATCATAATATAATTAACAGTTAATATAGTAATACATATATCATAATATAATTAACAAGTAATATAGTAATATATATCATAATATAATTAACAGTTAATATAGTAATATATATATCATAATATAATTAACAGTTAATATAGTAATATATATATCATGTAATTAACAGTTAATATAGTAATATATATAATAATATAATTAACAGTTAATATAGTAATATATATATATATCATATAATTAACAGTTAATATAGTAATATATATCATAATAATATGAATAGTTAATATATATAATATTATAATTAATAGTAATATTTTGTATGATCATAATCATATCAGTTATTGGAAAACCGGTTTTTACTTATTAATCAATTTTAATTATTAAACTAATTTATTTAAAACGCATAGTGTCAGTTTGTTATTTACTTTTAACTTATTTAAAAATGAAAATTAGATCTCATCAAAAAAAATGTTCAGTTTTTATTTTTTTATGTTGAACTTTCTCTGGGTTGAACTTTGAACTACGGTAAAATTTCCGCTCAGTGAACTTTGCTCGCAGTAAACTTCCATGCGTGGAATTGATGGCGAGGAACGTACCGGACATGGTATTTAATGATTGTTATACCTTCTACTGCTGAAATGATAGGACATTATTTAAACCCAAAGATGATGCATGTTCAGCAAATATGTCCGAAGATTCCAAGACGATGCGAAACAATACAGTTCTTATGTTGCATAAACGGAGCCACGCTTCTGTCGCTACACAACTCTTATCCATATCGGATATTCTTTTAACCTGCTGGATATAATGGATTCCGGCGCCAAATGTGAATTCGGAAAGCGGAGTTCTAATTTCAGTCGTGTCCGTTGCATTCACTTACGCGAAAATAACATTGGGGGGATATATGAATTCATCTATTCCTCCAGCTATGGGTTAAGTAGTAAGACTTGTAACCGGAAATAACATTGATATTCTCAAATAGTTACTTATTTAATATTCCCTCCTCCACAGAAATAAAAAAAAATAATTATTCTATGGGTGAAATAGTATGACTTGTATCATTGAAATATAATTGTTATTCTCAAATAATTACTGATGCAATATTAATTCATCCACAGACATAATAAAACTGATTATTCTTGCAATCAAAAAACATGTTTCGGTTTTAAATAAACCATAAAGGGTTGATAAGCCGAAAAAACAAATCACTCAATCTCTTGTTCTAACTGTTCCCCTTCACGAATGGCGAACAGGCGCAATCAGGCTGATATTACATTGATTAATGAGATGAAATCCCAACCTGCGGAGTTGTACAAGAAATGTCTCAATAAATGCATGAAACAATAGAAAATGGGTGTAACTGTGGGCGGAAGCTATGTGCAGAAGGGAGATTCAGTGTGTCAACTTTGTGCCTCCCCATCCAAATGAATTAGGCCAGGGTAAATCTTGAACGTACGCCTCTCATAGCAGACTAGAAAGTGAAACAGTGTAAGAAGATTCTAACTTCGTTTCAACGATTCTTCTCAGGGCGTTCCCGCAGGGGCCTTACCTTTTGGTTTTCTTTTCTCCAATTCTCAAATGTTTTGACCAACTTCGTCAAGTGCATCTCTCACTTTGATCAAAATCTCTAAAATTGCCACCCGCATCGTTATTAGATACTGCATAGAGGATCAGAGTTCACCCGCTTTTCCGACAAGATTTCTTTATTTACTCAGTTGGCACATGAAAATAATATGTAATACCCATAACTCATGGAACACCGGGAATATTCTAAAAAAAAAACACGTTGAAACCACCGTTTCGATTAAATCGCTATTACGCAAGATAATATTCAAGAACATTGCTGGTTAATTTCATACTCAGCATATTTTCTTTAAAAAATTGACTATATATATATATATATATTTATATATATTTTTTTGTTTATATGGATAAAAATATTTAAATAAACACTCTGTTTATAATAAACAGTATTAACAACATTTATCGGCCTGAATGTCCGGCAAATCTCACTGAAATTATGTATCCTCTGACGGGAATCGAACCAGTGTCCTGCAAGTAATTCTCATATAGCCTGACGTGCTATACAATTTAGATAAAGGGAAAGCGTCTGGTTACCAATGTTAAATTACTATTTTTAAACAACAAACTATCTATGATTTCTCTCAAACGTTAATATTTGCTGGAAGCGAATCTTAACGTAAATAAATGACGTAATATATAAGGAAATGGATTAAGTCCGACAATTATTTTAATATATTTTCTGTTTATACGTTATTTTTATAGATAGAAATAATTAAATAAATGCTCTGTTTATAATAAACCTATTTGGTGCAAGAAATGGGTCGCCCCCATTGATATTTGCTGTTCGGTTGCCAGGAAATGACATTGTCCGTCTTTTCATTTCAATGAGGAAGATGATGCCAGCTTATCCTTAATGCTAAATTCTCATCTTTCATTCTCAATGTTTTCGAAGATTTAAAACACTTTTCCTGAAAAGCGATATATATATATATATATATATATATATATATATATATATATATATATATATATATATATATATATATATATATATATATATACATATATATATATATATATATATACATATACATATATATATATATATATATATATATATATATATATATATATATATATATATATATATATAGTGTTATAAAAACGACGAAGTATTCTAGAAAGATATCTTCAATCATTTCTAAGATATATAGGTACAAATCTTTAACTAACAATTGGACAATTTTGAAGTTACACCAGGTATCTACACACACACACACACACACACACACACACACACACACATATATATATATATATATATATATATATATATATATATATATATATATATATTGCATAATGGTCGAAATATAACAGACCTATAAATTATAACTCTGTAATTATATATCGAGCATTATTTAATTCGACCCAGTACTCATTGTCCGATATTTTCTACACACGAAGCACACACACACACACGCACACGCGCGCGCATATATATATATATATATATATATATATTGCATAATGGTCGAAATATAACAGACCTATAAATTATAACTCTGTAATTATATATCGAGCATTATTTAATTCGACCCAGTACTCATTGTCCGATATTTTCTACACACGAAGCACACACACACACACGCACACGCGCGCGCATATATATATATATATATATATATATATATATATATATAATTAAATGGACTACTTTGAATAATTTAGACAAGTTTTGATTGCTTATTTTCAAATTGATCCTTTCATCTTTCATATTCACGGACAGGTTTTTGGGTGTCATTATTACACGAAGAGGGAAGAACATCGTCTTAATGCATATTATTTTATTCCGAGGACTTTTGACACAGCACAATGTCATCAGCAGGGTTTGGTTTATTTCAAGACAAATGCTGTAATGTTCCTATTTTCTAGTGAGACTTTTTATTTGAAAATTTTATCGAAATAAATATTGTCCGTTAGATATAATTTTCAAATAAAAAGTCTCATTAGGAAATATGAGAAAATTCAAAAGCGAATATGCAAAACTATGTTGTCTTTGACATTCAACACAACATGTTTAAAAGAAAAGTTGCTGCCAAATTACACAGACACACACACATATATATATATATATATATATATATATATATATATGTGTGTGTGTGTGTGTGTGTGTGTGTGTACATTGATAATTGGACTGAGGTATGAAATGACAACTAAAATCTAGTTTTAATTCCTATGCCATTCCTCTCTCTATATATACATTTATATCTCGTGGACAATAGCCTAGTTGCTTAAAGAGTTAGTTCGCGAATTTCGTGGCATAATAATTATTGTAAGTTCAAAACCTCAGCTGCGAAGGGCGTATTTGAACTCAGTGGAAACAAAGTGTGCAATAACTGGGCAGTATTAAAACTTATTTAATTAGATGTGATATCCTTAGACCTTCGCAATGGAACTTGAACTTTCTAGCCCCGTAGATTAAGTAAAGTGTTCATTTCGGAATTCCCTGTATGATAGCGGGATCGACATAAACCTGATGATAAGCAAGAGAACAAAACGCCCGAATGGTTGCGATAATAAAAACAAACACGATGAAAATAGTCTGCATAATAACTCCTCTATCCTCGAAATTCAACCTGAAAATGTGTTTGAATATATTCCTCTACATAAAGATCCATCGACACGACTACATGCATAAACATACGAAAATGCAAAAACATAAAATCCATTATTTACATTATTCGGCCTATTGTCCTCATCTTTGTCGCCATATTTATTACAACGTTTCGGCCTTTTAGTATGTGTCTATATTTTTGAGATGAGGTAATATATAGATTATTTACGCTATATAGATTATGTACGCTCCGGCTTTCTTCAGATGATTGGAATGTCGAACTGAACCCTTTATTTCGCTCACTGGGGTAGACTGTTTTAGTTCCACGCGCCATATTTAATGGATGTCAGTTATCAGTTATCTCCTGTTCATTTTACCCCTGAAAGTTCTCCACTG
>OZ038482.1:125850731-125858231 GCA_964036315.1 Acanthosepion esculentum | reverse complement strand
GATCAGGTAAGAACAAATATTTCACTTTGATCTCAGCCTGATAACCAGGGAATTAAGTAACATATAACTCGCATCGCATAAACTGTTCTGTCAATGAATTGTGTGAATTTCTAGGATGAGGAGTTATCATTATTTATATTCTTTCAAGGCAGACTATTGTCGTCATGTTTGTTATTATCAGAAGGTTTTGGTCGATGTGGTTTCTTGCCTTCACTGATGCTTGGCAATCCGGTTAAGCTTAGGGGAATTTATCAGCTGTAATCAAGTGAATCGAGATCAATCTTTAAGCTGGGAGAGTGCATACTTGGACTCAGTGGAACAGGAAAAGTAATAACTGAGCACAATTAAATAGACAAGGTATACCTAGAACCCGGGACGTGAACAATCTAACCACGGAGATTAAATAAAGGCTTCAGTCCGAAGTACGCTGAAGCCTAGCCGGATAGACAAGCACCTGATGAAAACTAGAAATCACAAATGCCGAAACGTTGAGATAATAACAATAAATATGAAGATAATAGTCCACATATAAATAATGTAGCTACTAATATAAATTTCAGTTACAATTTATATTTTATTATCAAGACCAACGTCATTATTAATATAATTACTATTCTGGCTTTTATTTTAATTTTAATATTGTTGAGGCTTTATTAATGATATCTCTGCTTGGCACAAGGCTAAATGATAGTAGTCACAGTTCTTGCTAACCACCACTTCATCTCTCTTTTTGAACATCCATTATTATTATTACGATTATGATTATTATTATTAATATCATTATTATTTGATATCTACTCTGAATGTGATGTTGATCATATCTCAATTCCTAACCGCGGCTTAGAGACACAAGCCTTTCCTCAGCACATGAGCTGTTTCAAGCAGTGCTACCTCCTGCGCGCTCCCCATGATGTTAGTTATCCCCAAGGCGTCTCGCCAGGCATAAAGCTTCCTTGAAATGGTCCCAAATGTGCCAACCACAAAGGAAACAATGTGAGATGATGCTTGGTATATTTTTGTGATTTTCCCTGATGGGTCTTGGCACCTCTGGATTTTTACCTGCTCCGCCTTCACGATGTTCTTATCCCCAAGGTACCGCAAAGTCTTTCAAGATCCATTCATAACTGTTCATATGCACAAGTGTGACATAAGGTCAATTGTTTTCATTATTATTATTATTATTATTATTATTATTATTATTATTATTATTATTATTATTATTATTTCTTTCCTTTGATTTCTGGAGTACACTCTTTTCATTACGGCTCTTAACCAGAGACCTAAAGTCAGACATGACCTCATGACATTTGCCAGTGAGCATTTTTTTTAAAAAAAGTAACTAATATGAGACGCATTTTATAAAAATAAACCCCATCGTAAACTATGAGTTGTATTTTGGGGTATATTTTTTTGTATTCTTTCAAGGCCTGGACCAGAAGGGATCCCTTCAATGAGTCTATCGGAACCTTTTCCAATCATTCCAACTACAACTGGAATTGTTGTTGGCATCACGCCCAACATTTTGAGATTGCGATTATTATTATTATTATTATTATTATTATTATTATTATTATTATTATTATTATTCAAACACGGTCAGCATACTATGGTCATGTTCATAAGTGATGTTACTGGGTGTTGGCTTCTTCTTCTTCTTCTTCTTCTTCTTCTTCTTCTTCTTATTATTATTATTATTATTATTATTATTATTATTATTATTATGACTGTAGAGAATTTCATCCTAACAGCAAATTTTGCAAGATATTTGCATTCGACTTGTTGTCGTTAATATGATCATTCTGACAATTCCACCGTGATTTTAATTTGTGATATTGTCTGCGTGTATTTTGCCTCATTTAATTATTTATATAATTAAATATTATTAATTTTCTTTATTTTAATGATCTGGTTAATTTCTATTTTATTTTTACTATTTCTGTACATTGTGATGTAAACATATCGTGGCACATTAGAATTTCTCGTGTTTATGGCCGGGAGGGCTTTTGGTACTGGTAGTTACTTTTACAGACTGCATAATCTCAGTTGCTTACGATTGGGATTTAATCTGGAATTTATAATCACGAAGCTCTTTTGCATCTGTATCGTTGTGAGGTCTTTGGCGAGACGCCGCTTAGTCTGGCTTGGTTGATGACATCGAGACAGGTGTCAAAGCAGACAAGCAGACTGACAAAGGATTAAAATAAACACGCATGTCGGCTGTGTTTGGGGACGGGGAAAATTATTCAAACTGATGAAAGAATAAACTAATGTACCACGATCAAAGTGGAAAATTATTTTAGAAGTGAAGAACGTTGGAGAAAAAGCAAAAGGTTCTTCTCAAATAAATTTAGTAAAGTTTTAAACTATAAATGATAAGAAGAAAGTTTAAGCTTCCAACGAATTTTTTTTTTTTTTGCAATCATTTCACCCGAATTAAAGCGATAAACTCACTAAGACGCAAGGGGTTACTGGTACTAAAGACAATGGAAAGACTTTAGTGAGTGGAAAGGACAATAAATGAACAAGCTTCAAGGAGACAAGAGATGGCGATTGACGTTGTATTTTAACTTTTGAAGATCGTAGGTGGCAGGGAAGTAAGAAACCGGAAGAGCGTTCCACTGATGAGAAGTGCGGAAAAATAAACTATTACAATAGAATATACGGTTACGTCGAGATATTTCCACAACAAAACGATTAGAACTAGTAGCCAATCTATTAGTACGGTTAAATTCACACTGTCGCGTTGTCAAGGAGGAGAGATCATTAGAACAATTACCATGAAAATATTTAGAGAAAAGACAAAGGGAAGCCGGGAGTGAAATGAATGAAGTCGAGATGGCAGGTCAGGATTACACACCCTTTGTGGATTTTGTCGATAGAGATAGGAAGAGGGAGCACCACACCAGATATGATAACAATATTCAATGCACGGACTAATAGTAGATTTATAAATGTATAAGATGGATCTTCACGTTAAAAATTGTCTTGGACGACAGTGAATCATTTTTTTTAGCAGTAGGAACATTATAAGATCCTCTCGAAACCGAATCATTCTATTCTCAAAATTCACCCTCAGTTATGTTGTCTTGTGCCAGACAAGTTTTCGCTGAGTAATCTCGATGTTATAATTAATATATATGAAAAATTTACTAGAGGGAATTACTTGGTTTGTTTGTTTTGTTTTGTTTTACGGCATATCAACCTCATTGGGTTATTTAATTCCGACAACTTTTTTTCCTGGTAATATTTTGTTTTGTCAAAAATCGATTTCTGGTAATATTTTTTCCTCAAAAATGTATTGCTGGTAATATTATTTTCAAGAACATATTGTTGGTAATATTTTTTTTCAAAAATGTATTGCTGGTAATATTATTTTAAAACATGTATTGCTGGTAATTTTTTTTTCAAAACGTATTGCTGGCAATAGTTTTTTTTTTTTTTAATTTATTTCTGGTAACAATTCTTTTACAAAGTATCTCTGGTATTAAAAACCCATTTTTACACTTTTATCATGCTTTTTACATCAGTTTCGGGGTTAACTATTTTCCCATAGCTGGGACCCTAACAGGTGCGACCACCCCAGGTCAGGGTGGGTCTGGGAACACCAGCAATTAAGAGGTAGTTCCACTCTCCTCAAAACCTCCTGATCAGAGGCCATGCTGTTGGACGTAGTTTATCGTCTTACCCAGGACGCGGATGTAGTTTATCGTCTTACCCAGGACGGATAGAGGGAATTAAATTTGAAATATGATTAAAAGAAAAAAAACATAAAAGAGAACCTGATTTTAAATAAAAAAATAAAAACATTGAAATAATATGAATACGACAATGAAGAAAATATATACAAGTTTAAAGATACACATTTAGGTTTAATTATCATCAGGGACATTTATGGATAATGACAAACATTCTGTAGATTTTGGTCAATTATTAAAATTTAATGAAACAATGAATTATGGTATTAATATATTCTTGCATAATTACTTTTCTGAGATCTATCTATCTTCGTACTTATATATATATATATATATATATATATATATATATATATATATATATATATATATATATATATATATATATTTATGGGATAAAGTGCTCAATACATGAGATAGCGCTTGTGTAAATATAAAAGTGAACATTGAAGTCAACACTTAGAAGCGTCAGGCTGTTTAATGCCAGACGCAATCGGCAGGCCATACATATATATATATATATATATATATATATATATATATATATATATATATGTATGCGTGTTAGTAGGATATTATATCTGAGCAAAAGAGGAGAAATCAAAAATAGGTTTTACACATCCACACACAAACACACACACTCTCTGTTCTTCTCTCTCTCTCTCTCTCTCTCTCTCTCTCTCACTCACTCACTCACTCACACACACACATATATGTATATATGAATAAAAAACGGAAACATATCTTAGCCGAGATTTTGTAAGAATTTCATTTTGTAACATGTATTTTAAACTATTTTTAGTTTTTAAAAAATTTAAAATTTAAGAGAGATTCATCAATATTCATCAGGTTAATTGAAAAACTAGGGGAATTATGGAAGATGCAACGTGACATAATTTACTGCCTGATGAACGAAAGTGAGTAAAGGATGTTGTTGACGTTTTTCTCATTCAATTATTATTGAAATTATTTTAGTTTGGAATTAATTTATGTATTATACATTTTAAATAACAGAAAGTTAGGAATTTAAAACAAAAATAACACTTCCACAGTCATGTATATTGGCTTGGGAAAGAGGTTATTCTTTCCGGAATGGAGATATTTAAAAAAATCCAGATCGGCACTCTCGAAAATTTTCCCTCTAAGTACACCCTTGTGCAAATTAATTCAAACAAAACGAATAATGCCGTTATTGTTTACTTTCCAATGAACACATGACCCAGTGCACGTCCATTCCACGAAATCGTTCCTTGCAGACAGACCACTGATTCTCGATTGGATTTAAATCAGAAGAGTTTTCGGGCCAATCTATAAGACTTTGATTTGCTCACTGGTAACGCTTACCATTGTGTTTGTGCAGCGTTACAATTTTCCTACGCTTCCTTGTAATAAAGTCTATCGCAGACAATGTCCGTAAGACAACTAATCGACAGTCAAGACAATAGTGTTTGGAGGTGATAAAAATTTACTACAATCACGGTTGAGGCAATATTTTTCAAGGCCAAAAAAATTTCATCATACAACCCCCAAATAGATTCATCTTAGTGCACACCACTGCAAATGACTGAAGAAAAATAGAAATCGATTACACACTGTCACTACATTGGGTCTAAAACTGACCGTATGTTAAAAGAAAGGGAACTAAAGCAGTTGTTTCAGTTGATTTGAACAAGGGTGTAAGCTTATTTCTTTTAATAAGCATCGCATTATTTCGATCAATTCTCTGGTTGAATTTATTCCTATCTATAACTAATTCGTTTGATAAATAGTTATGTATAAGATCCTTTTTTTGTTCATACATAAGTTTTAAAATGTTCTGCTAGTTCCTCTAATATATTGTGAGGAGCAATGTGGCAGTTTATTTTATTATTGTTGAACGCGCACAGATAATGAAAGAACAGTTCCACTGATGAGTGACTAGAATGGCAAGCAACCAATATAATGTACTTCGCCATTGCTGACTCCCGAGATGATGGTTCCCGGATCAAAACAATCTTAACCTGTTCAAGTATTCCTCAATTATTTTCATAAACTCCGCCTTTTATTCTGTAACCCTCTACTCCAGGATTAGGACAGCGTAAAAATCAGGCAGTCGATGCATTATTTTTCTGTATAGTTTGGGCTAACAAATTATTAAATTAATTTGTAATTTGGTAAGAAAATTTCACTATGATCCACAGATATTTATAGTCGTCTGAGTGTAGTAGGTTCGTGTGTGATAATATTATCACTCTATAATTTACTCAGAAACCTATCCGAATAATGTAAATAATGGACATAATACCTCATCTCAGGAATATAGACATATACTGAAAGGCTGAAACGTTGTAATAAATATGGCAACAAAGATTAGGACAATAGTACGAATAATGTAAATAGCGTACATAATACCTCATCTCAGTAATATAGATAGGTACGAAAGATCAGAAACATTGGAATAACTATGGCGACAAAGATGAGGACAATAGTCCGAATAATGTAAATAATGTACATAATACCTCATCTCAGAAATATAGACAGATACTAAAAGGCCGAAACGTTGTAATAAATATGGCGACAAAGATGAGGACAATAGTCCGCATAATGTAAATAATGTACATATTACCTCATCTCAAAAATATAGACAGATACTGAATGGCCGAAACGTTGTAATAAACATGGCGACAAAGATGAGGACAATAGTCCGAATAATGTACATATTACCTCATCTCAAAAATACAGACAGATATTGAAAGGCCTAAACCTTGTAATAAATATGGCGACAAAGATGAGTACAATCGTGCGAATAATGTAAATAATGTACATAATACCTCATCTCAGAAATATAGACAGATAATAAATTGAAGTATCCCCAAATTAAAGGTAGCATAGAATCACCGTCATGCAGTTGGACAAAATGTGTTCAGCTTGAAGATATATGTGATAATTCTTGGAATTTCTACTCGTCGACCCGAAAGGATACACTTATTGACACAACGGTATTGGCTACTGCCCGGAAAATAAAGATATTTGACTCTTAAAATCTTATCCTTGTCAAACACTTTATGTTGCCAACATTTTCAGACTGATTGTAGGGTCCGTGTGCGTAGATTGATACGTGATACTCTACGTCTAAACTATCGGTAATGAGCTCTTCAATTGCTCTGTAATAGTTTGGATGTGTTTTCTGGAGTTTTCAAATACCACTAGTGAATCTGGTGTGTGTTTTGACAGATGTGACCCACAGAGATCTTGTTACAGGCCATTTACAGCTATTTATGCTCTCCATGTGCCCCGATGGGAAAGTTTTCAGTAAGATAATGACAATCGGCTGGTCCGAAGATAGTTCCAAGAACACCCGGTTGATTTACAGGTATTATACTCCTCCCCCGACCCCCGCAATGGCTAGATAATATATTATTGATTATGTAAGGTACTTGGTTCAAACCTCATTAAATTTCCTGTAGCGAGATTGAACGTTCATAACCCAGTTATAGACAACCCGGGGATATTTCTTCATATCTCCGCGTGACAAGGCCAATAACTCGTAAACACGATACGTTTTTTAGTGAACTGTCACAAATTTTCTACCTTTTTATTTTCTATCTCTCTCTGTCTCTCTCATATATATATTTATTGTTTATACGTTCTTTTTATAAATACAAATATTTAAGTAAATGCTCTGTTTATAATAAACAGTATTAACGACATTTACCGGCCTGAATGTCCGAGAAACTTTCATAGAAAATATGCGTCCTTCGACTGGAATCGAACCTGTATCCTATACGGAACCGTCATATAGCCTGACGGACTTTTACTGATTGAG
>OZ038482.1:125840731-125848231 GCA_964036315.1 Acanthosepion esculentum | reverse complement strand
TCCAAAAAAGGGATATTATTATCTTTTGTTAGTTCATGTGTAAAATTAAGTACTGAATTATTTTTAAAGGCTTGTTGCAAAAAGGTTAATTCATCAAAATTTTTAGCAAGTATAAGGATATCCTCAACATAACGGAGGTATATGCTAGGTGTTTCAATAATACCAAAAATTTTATCTTCAAGATGTGACATATAAAAATTGCTAAATGTTGGACCAAGGACAGATCCCATAGAGACGCCGTCAACCTGTAAATAAATATTATTAAGGTGGTCATAGAAAGGAACCTGTGTAGTGCAGATTACAGAGGACAAATGCATAGACAATACAGCATGGATGAAAAGGCCCTTAAGTCTATAATACACCATAATGTGTTTCCTGTTGATTCCAACAAGGCCTTAAAACTTAATATATATTATAGTAAATTTAAAACGTCTAACCTGATAATGAGTAATAATCATTCTCCAGTTGCTGCAGTTGTTGATAGAACCAATGTTGTGTATGAGTTTAAATGCCCCATGGAAGAATGTTCTTCTAATCCACATACATATATTGGATTTACAACCACCCGGCTCTCCAGAAGATTGACTCTGCATTTAAATAATACTAGCTCCATTAAACAACATATTAAGTCACATACGGTTTCCCTTACGCAATCTGATATACGTAAAATACTTGTAGAAAATACTAAAATTATAGATAAACATACAGACATTAGACGCCTTAAAATCTTAGAGGCATTACATATTAAAAGAAAAAGACCTCTTATTAATCGTATAGATTATAATATATCTGGTAATATATTGCAATGTTTATAATATATTTAAATTTTGTAGCGTATTCTTCGATCTTTTGGCTTGTGTATTGGAAATCTTTTTCACGCTGTCACATGATAAAAATCTACGCCATGCACGTGATATAACATCATCGCGTCTTTTGAATTTACAAGGAATTTAACGTTTTTAGTTTGTAAAAAACTAGCAACATGATTACGCTACATTAGGCGTTTCTTGTCCAAAACAAAAAATATTAAGCTTATCAGCTCGGATATCTTTGACTTTTATCTAAATTGGATTATCTACTTGGTTTTTATCTTATATTATTCATTGGATAATTACTGGACATGTCTGACACAAGGTCAGTAAAAAATGATCCGCCGGACAGGCTGGATAAACAACAGACTGGGAAGTTTAACAACACTCAGAAAAAGAGGCACTTGCCCACCCAGGATTTTACCAACAATGGACATTACCAACACTCTCCTGAAGAGGAGAAAAATGGCCAATTGCCTTCCTCAGAGGCTTCTATTACCGACCAAAGGCTGCTTAGTAATGAGGCAACCATAACAGACCCCTTGCTTTCCGATGAGAAGGCATCCGCACCAGACCAGATAGCTACAAAAGAAGCAGTGACCGAAGATTTACCCTGTGGCTGGAAGACCCCACCCACATGTATTTTCAACTTACAAGAATTCCTGGAAAGGGCCGAGAGTTACGCCCATCTTATTAAAGATGGCGGCTTGTTGGTTGAGCCCCAGGAAGTTGACAAATACAAAGAAAGAACAGTCTCCGTGTTTGTGGTGGATAAGCGCCTACGTAAGGTATGTCGATCCACAAAGGATAACGTTTTGAAGTCTCTGACTTCCTTTGGATTTATGCCTCAACAGATCATCCGAGGTTTTAAACCCTTTATGTGGGACGTACTGCTGCCCACGTCCGACGACTGTATTTCGATGGTGAACAAGGAGTTGATCACAAAAGACCAGATCCTCCGCACCGAATACAAGGGCATGAGAAAGACCAGGGTGGCAGTTTTCGAAGTCCCAGCTCACGTCAAGGGAGAGGCGCTGGCTGCATATTTCCAGCAGTTTGGCCAAATAATAAGTGTGTCCTCGACATCATGCTCACGGAGCAGGCCTTCAGATCCATTCCCTACTGTTTAGATATTGATGGAAGGGCCATACTCGTCATTGTGACTGGTAGAAAACCGACCTGCTGGAAGTGTGGCAAGCCTGGTCATCTGGCGCATTCCTGTCCTACCAAAGCGACCTCTGTAGTTAAGCCTGCCTCGGACAAAACCCCCTCTCAGCAACCCGCCGCTAAGCCAGCAATTGAAACTAGTGTCCCTCTCTCTAAGGAAAAGACAGGGGATTGGCAGGTAGTCGGCAAGAATAGAGGGAAGGGGCAAACATCATCCACTACTTCACATAGGGCTTGTGCGTCCACAGACATGGACACTCCCACCCCTCGCAGCCGTACGGGTGATACTTCGGTCACTGAACCATGGTCTGTAAACGAGCCGTCCTTTGATAAAATACAGGAGATAAAGAAGCTAAAGGCTCAGTTGAAGGAGTCAACAGCTGCAGCAACATCATCATCATCGACTCCGGCTTCACCAGCGCGAAAATCATTATCGACATCCTCATTAACAGACTCTTTGCGCCCCTCATCCTCTGCCCCATCTTCCCCGTCCAAGGTGAAAAAACACCCCAATGATTGTACGAGAGCTCTCTCTTTCTCTCCGGAAAAGCGGACTGAAAATCCCTTGATTGAGAGCAAAACGCCTGTAAAAAAAGAAAGCGTTACGCCAGGGAAGAGGCCGAGGAGTCCATCAGAAGAAGCCGGCGGGAAAAAGAGGAAAGCAAAGCTGGCCTATAACTCGGGGAAGAATGTGTGCCGCGTCACAGCAGATAGTGAGGAGAAGGCAAATGACTTTGCCAAGAGAACTACCAAATTGAATGTCCTCTTGGCCATGAAGAAATGCGGCGACAGGGATTTGGACGATCCCACAAACTTTCCGAAGGCGAAAATGGTCCTAACTGTCGTTCGCATCGGGACCGGATCGCGGCACGTCTGGGGTATGATCGAGGAGGCGAGAAAGAGCTTCCCGGCCTCATCTCAAGTTGTCATCACTAAGAACGATGAACTTATCAAACTGAAACAGTACTGTTGTGGGAGGGTCCCTGTTTTGGTTCACCCCTCCCTATACAGGGCATTAAAATTAACTTTTCCTTGGGATGTCGGCGGCTTGTCCCAAGACGGTACCATCAAGACTGCGATGGGCACTGGGTCGATGGGGGAAGCTGTTGGCATTCTCACCCCGACTATGTTTCAGGGCGACGCCCAACCTTAAGGTAAGTGTCTCGCAATGGCTTTATGGTTAGCAAGTTTGAATGGGCGAGGGCTGAGGTCGGAGTCTCGCAGAGCGAGGCTCGTGCGCGATCTTCAGCATCTCGGTGTGAATGTTTGTTGTTTACAGGAGACTCATCTTACTGCCAGCGACTATGAGGATATTCTGTCGAGGAGGTTTCACCTCTACTCAGCTTATTTTGATAGTCGTTCAAGAGGGGTTTCTTGGCTGATCAGCAGGTCCCTGACGGCGTCGTGTTCCCTTGTGTTCGCGGATTCGGAGGGCAGGCTTTGTGTCCTGGACGTTACCATAAAGGGAAAGTCTCTTCGTCTCATCGGGGTTTATGCGCCCAACGACCAGGCGGAGCGGGTGTCCTTTTTTCGGCGGGTCGAGCCGTTTTTAGATACGACTCGGCAGGTAATTTTAGCGGGTGATTGGAACGCCGTCCTTGATCCCGAATTAGATCGTAGTGGGTTAAGATCGGGCTCTTACAACCCGGACGTGAAACCGTTTCGTGATTTTGTCGATGGATCTGATCTGGTCGATAAGTTTCGTAACGAACACTCCGGGCAGTTAGCGTGGACTTGGACAAATAGGGGCGGCCCGCGTTCGGTAGTTCGCACGAGCTACATCGACCGGGTTTTAGTTAGGAGAGTCGATGTAGGGCTCTTAGAGTGTCCAAGTTTTCATTCGATAGTTTACTCGGATCATCGGCTCGTCCGGGTGCGGGTAAACTTAGATAAGCCTAAACCCAGAATGACTGGTTACTGGAAATTCAACACGTCGTTGCTCGACGTGAAGGATTTCCGTGACCAGTTACTAGCAACCATACAGCGGGAATTGACGGGGAGTGTGCTTGGGAATAGGTGGTGGGGACACCTTAAGTCGGTCATCAGGTCGTTTGCAGCTGATTATAGTCGTCGGCTCAATAGAGATAGATTAACAGCGCAAATGGCAGCAGAGTCTAGATTAGAGGATGCCATCCAGTCGGGAGATAGTGGGCAAGTAGCAGTAGCTAGGGCCGAGCTGGCCTCCTCGCTTATCAAGAAGGATCAGTCTCTGGTAGTTAGGGCTAGGTTGAAGAAAATGTCTGCCGAGGCGACTAACATGGCTGCCGAACTGAGGAAAGAGGAGTTGCGCAACGCGTCAGATCGCTATTTCCGAGCGTCAAATCGCCGGACGGACGACAGACGAAGGCATCTGCGAGGCGTTTCGGTCTCATTTCCGCGACCTTTTCACCAGGGAGCTCGGACTGAGCCCCGCCAATTTCGACGCATATCTAGCCGACTTTCCGCGTCTCGAGACGGGGGAAGCGGATGTGAGCGAAGGGGCCGTCACCGAGGAGGAAATCTGGGAAGCGCTGAAGCAGGCCGGCCGAGACAAGACTCCTGGTATAGACGGTCTTCCCTACGAGGTGTACTTGAGGCTGTCGCCCGTTTTTGTTCCGCTGCTGGCACTGATGTTCAACCACTGGTTGAGGAATGGGAACATACCCCAACGCTTCACCAGGGGTGTCATCAAGTTGCTACGCAAGAACAAAAGCGGAGGGGATGGGTTAGATAATTTCCGCCCTTTGACTATGCTCAATGTAGAGTTGAAGATTTTGGCGAAGGTCTTGGCCAACCGTTTGCAGCTTGTCCTCGATAGTCTGATCGCTCCCGAACAGACATGCGCTGTGAGGGGCAGGACTATTCAGGACAACCTTCACATGGTTCGCCAGATCATGGAAAAAGTCGACGGTGAAGCCGCGCTGATCAATTTGGATCAGTCCAAGGCATTCGATAGGGTGGACCATCGTTTTCTCGAGGCTGTTCTCGCGTCTGCCGGTTTCGGGCCACAATTTCGTTCCTGGATCCGTCGCCTGTACAAGTCCCCGGGGGCACTGGTGGAAGTGAACGGGGTGAGGTCGGAGCCTTTCTCCTTGTCTCGATTCATTCGTCAGGGTTGTCCGCTCTCGCCTATGCTCTATGTCCTTGCGTTGGAGCCCTTCCTTCGCAAGCTAAAGGCGAATCCGGTCATTCGCGGAATTTCATTACCTGGTGCCACCAAAGCGGCCAAGTATTCCGCCTATGCTGACGACGTGTCTGTTTTCGTAACGAACACTGCCGAGATTCACGAAGTCGGCAAAGAGATTTGCAGGTATGAGACGGTGGCAGGGGCCAAAATCAACCGCGAAAAGTCAGTTGGCTTGCGGTTGGCTGAGTGGGCGGGAGTTACTCTCCCCGGGCCCTTCAGCTGGACGGACGGGCCGGTGAATATACTCGGTATCTGGTTCGGTCCCGGCCTTCTGCTGGACACAAATTGGTCGGAAGTTCGAAGGAAGGTCGACGAAGCAGTTCGTCTGTGGACTCGAAGGAATCTTTCCTTGAAAGGGAGGGCGGAAGTGTGCATTTCGCACATCTACCCGATTCTCCTTTACCGGCTTTCGATTCTTCCACTCCCGTCTACCGTACTAGTCAATTTTGTTAAAGAGCTTTTCGATTTCCTCTGGAGAGGAAAGGCTCACATGATAAGTCGCGAGGTCTGCTGCCTCCATCCTGCTGAAGGCGGTCTGGGAATGCCAAGCGTCGAGACACGTCAGCATATGCTCCACTTGAATTTCCTAGAACGGATGTGTACGCAAAACGACGGTGAAGGCGAATTCTGGAAGGAAGACGCCCGTCAATCTTTTCCGTCCCTTCAAAGTGTGCATTTAGACGAGGCGGAGGCGCACCGTTCACCTGAAGGTGAATGCCTCTTTTATAAGGAATGTAGAGACGCGCTGCGTTGCCTGTTAAAGGTTAAAGATCGCCTCTCCGATACACGGGATATGTCTCGGAAGGCTTTGTATCGGGTGGCAGTGAGGGGGATTGCCAAGGACAAGCTTCCGGGCAAGCTGGGCCTTACGAACAAGGAGTTTCGCTCCGTCTCGCCTTGGGCGCCCGGGTTGAAATGTCTCAACAACGACGAGGCATCACTAACCTGGCTGGTGTTGCGAGGGGCTCTCTGGGTCGGCAAAAAGCTCTGCGCAGCGGGTTTGGCGATTTCAGCCGAATGTGTTCGCTGTGGTGACCGGGAGGAGTCAATTGAACATGCCTTCTTCCACTGCGACGTTGTGCAACCTCTGTGCAGGCTGATTGAAGGCTACATGGTTCGCGTCTTGGACGGAAAGTTTTTTGTCCTGGAAGCCAGTTCTGTTTGTTCCAATGTGGTACCGTCAATGTCCAGGGATCAGCACTATGTGCTCCTGTGTCTGCTCGGCATTATGCGAATGGTGGTGTGGACGACTAGACAGAAGGAGTTCCACGCAGGTGAGAAATTTTCCTCTCTGCAACTGGTCTCATTCTTTAGGCATCAGCTTAAGGTTAAGATCAGGGCGGAGAGGGCGCGTCTCTCCTCGTGGAATTTCGGCAAAAGGTGGGTGAAAATTTCGCGCTTGGTGCGAGTGAGAGGTGCTGACCTAGAGTGGTTGTTGGACGCAACTTAAGCAAGAGGATTTGGGGCCTCGAACCGAAACATTAGTCATCCCAGCCTTTTAAGGTAAGATGGGACATTTTCATGTTCAGTTTTGGCCTCCTCAGGGCTAAATATTTTCCTTTCAACGTAGCTAGAGCATGCAAGTACATAAGTCCTGTTTTTTTTTGTCTTCCTTTTTAGTTTCTTGTCTCCACCCCTCCCCACGTTTTAGGTGACAGATGTCTCTGTTCTCTGGAATTGTTCATCCCAGTTAATAGAGATTTCTGCCACATTTTTGGAAGGGTCCTACTACTAATATTGTTTTGTTTAGTTTCTTGTACATACATATTTTACATTGTATATAAACATTGGGCTTTTGATTTTTTCCCAATCCCTCGATGATTTTGTAAATAAAAATTCATGTTAGGGCTTTTCATCGAGAAAATGTGGTATTTTGGTGATTGTGTTGTGAAAGTAAATGTGTTGTTATGGTGAAAGGAAAATTGTAAGTACGAATGGGTCAACGAATGAGACTAGATAGTTTTCAGGTAGGACTAGAGAAGACCAGTCTTTTTCCCCCTCCCCATTTTAGCCCTTGTGGCACATTTTGTATTTTAAAATGCAAATAAATAATAACATGATTACGCTACAAGATAATTGGCAAATGTTTGTTTAAAAAAAAAAAAAAAAAAAAAAAAAAAAGAATTTTCGACTAAAATATTGACCCTGAAGATGAACAATGATGTTCGAAAGCGCTAGGTCATCGTATGGAAAATACATATTTCGGAACTATTTTCAAATAAAAAGTCTCATTAGAGAATATGAGAAAATTCATAAGAAAATATGTAAGACTATGTTGTCTTTAACATTCAACACTACATGTTTGAAAGAAAAGTTGCTGCCAAATTACACACACACATATATATATATATATATATA
>OZ038482.1:125833231-125838231 GCA_964036315.1 Acanthosepion esculentum | reverse complement strand
TATATATGTATATATATGTATATATATATATATATATATATATATATATATATATATATATATATATATATATGTGTGTGTGTGTGTGTGTGTGTGTGTGTGTGTAGTAAACACCCAGAGGCAACTCATACTAAACTAAATCGTCAGGCCATGTGCGCTGTGTTCTACTTTATATATATATATATATATATATATATATATATATATATATGTCAATGATGCATTGTTGGTAGTCTATTGTGTTATTCTAATAATTACTTTGGTGGACACATTTTGTTAATTTGTTTATTAGTTGCTTAGTTTACTTATTTATTTGCGTTTTGAGATGAGTTCTGATCGTTTATTGAGTAGTTTGTTTGGTCTGGGAAAGCAATTATAACTTTTTTTCCCCACCAGGCAGGGCTTACATTTTTCAGATTAATTGTTGTAGTCTGGTGTACATTTGATTATTTTCCATATTTTTGGTGTGATTTATTTTTGGTTTTTAATCTCGCAGATATGTTTGTGGAGCATTAAGCTATTCGCTTATTAACTATTTGTGAAATATGTTTTTTTGTATAGTTCCTTTTTTTCCTGAGTCCTTCAGTTAGTCTTATGTATATTTTTCTTCGTTATCTGCTGATTTTACAGTGGCTTGGTATATTAGATTGCTCTGCAAGCAATTGCCTTTTAAGCGCAATTTGCTTTTTGTATTTTTATTCTGCAGTTTTTTTCCCCACCAGGCAGGGCTTACATTTTTCAGATTAATTGTTGTAGTCTGGTGTACATTTGATTATTTTCCATATTTTTGGTGTGATTTATTTTTGGTTTTTAATCTCGCAGATATGTTTGTGGAGCATTAAGCTATTCGCTTATTAACTATTTGTGAAATATGTTTTTTTGTATAGTTCCTTTTTTTCCTGAGTCCTTCAGTTAGTCTTATGTATATTTTTCTTCGTTATCTGCTGATTTTACAGTGGCTTGGTATATTAGATTGCTCTGCAAGCAATTGCCTTTTAAGCGCAATTTGCTTTTTGTATTTTTATTCTGCAGTTACAGGTGGGTTTAATTTGTTTTGGTGATTTGTTGATAGTTTTCCTGTTGTCATATTTTATTATTTGTATCATGTTCTAGGTGCAACTGTATCTGATTTTTACTGTGTTTTTGCTGAATGTCTTGTGAGTTCTTGATACTGGAAAGCGTGTGACTATGATTTAATGAATATTTTTCCTACATTTGTTTTTTTGCTTTTATTGTACGGCGGGTTGAACCACATGAGGTTTCTCTTCCTGTTGGCTTTTTGTGCTGTGTGGTGTGTATGCGAATGTGGCCAGGAATCCACTATTTTTTAGAATTAGAAATAGTTTTTTATGTGTATGTTTTATAAAGTGATTCATTTTTTTGTTTCAAAACACGGTCAAGATTTTTGAAACAAAAAAGAAAAATGAATCACTTTATAAAACATAAACATAAACTATTTCTAATTCTAACAGTTGAAATATAATCCTTGATAATGGCTAAATGTATAGCCGAAAGCACTCGGAAAAAAAGAACATTCGGACAATTTTTATATAATTTATCCTCTGAAAAGAAAAACTTTATTAGATCGCACGAGAAATTATATAAAAAACTAAATAAAAGCACCTTGTCAGTCGTTTTTAATGAAATGTGCTTGAAAGAAGAATTGCTGCCTAAATACACAAAGATATATATATATATATATATATATATATATATATATATATATATATATATATATACATACATATATATATATATATATATATATATATATATATATATATATATATATTGTGTCTACGAAATAGCACAGATTATGTAAGTGGGAAGCGTATTTACACTTAACATCAGAAAGAGAAAGTTGAAATTTCTTGCGTAGATAATGAGGAAAGAGGGCTTAGGAAATTTCACACAAACAAGACATTTTGGAGGCAAGAGTGTTTGATGTAATTATTGCATAACCTACAAAATGAGCCGATGTAAATATTTAGCAGAACAATATTAGGATATATAGCAAAAATACAAACTTTAAAATGGCAAAAATATGAGATTTTTGTGAAGTATAATGATCGCCCATGTCTTATAGAGACACGGCAAATAGACGAAGAATTCCGGAAAACGAACTGCAAACATATTCCTATTACTACAGTATTATCTCACAAAATGCAAGCAGAGTATTCAAGTGTAACAGCAGCTAGTAATCACCAGGTAAGCAACATTTGCTTTCAGGATAACATTCAGGGAGTTAAGTTTCCACAACTGACCCACCCACACGACGGATGTAGTTTATGACGTTACGTATCTATCACACCACGCGCGAAGGATGTGATACATGGTCGATTTAACATTCGTTGACTACATGAGTACATATGTGACACAGACAAATATTCTCTAACCCCAGCGAACAATACTACCAAAATAGCTGACAGTAACCATTTCAAGGGAACTACTGCCGCTGGGTTGGAAGATCTAGTTCTAGGCTTTCCGTCACTGCTTTTCCATGAACTAGTCGCAAGTTAAACCCCGATATAAGCAAGGAACAAATAAGAGATTTTTATCTTCGGCAGAAAACTGATGTGGGACCCACTGACGCTAGACAGAAGGCGGAGATATTTTGATCCGGGACTGAAGTTGCTATCCCTAAATAATTCCTTCGATTTTTCTTGTGTTGATATAAAGATTTACAAAAGATATGAAAATGTATTAACAATATAAGACTTGATATAAAGATTTAAAAAAGATATGAAACTGTATTAACATGATAAGACTTGATATAAAGATTTATAAAAGATATGAAAATGTATTAACATGATAAGACTTGATATAAAGATTTATCAAGCATATGAAAATGTATTAACATGATAAGACTTGATATAACATGATAAGACTACAAGGAACGTGCTTGTTTTCTTTTGAACAAATCTAGTTAACATTGTGTATACGATTGACATGATAGTGTCTATTACTATTGCAGGTTAAATTAATGAAAATAAATGAAATAAAAATAAATTTTATGACAAAGAGTATTTTATTGGTCTATCATTTAATTGATTTAACTTGAAAAAAAAAACTGTCACCAACAAAATCAATACAACTTTGGTATTATTCCAGAACCGATATCGCATTCAAAATCACTGCAGTCATAAAGGAAACAGAGTATAGCAAAGGTTTGTGATTAGTCCCAGCCTCCGAACGCAGAAGTATGCGACTTCAAATCTTCCTCTCTTACTGCATGAGAATGAGGCTATGGGACATATAGACATTTTTAAATAAAATCATTTCACCCCAAGAAAGCCAAGAAAGCCCACTAAGACGCAAGTGAATGAAAGGAATGATGGTACAAATCATTATTAAAGAAAGAAGACGATATAAAAATAAACAGAAACGATGACGAACGACCTTACATTTGAACTCTTGAAGATCAAAATTGACTGGAAAGCAAGAAGCCAGAAAAATGTTCTATAAGCGAGAAGAGTGAGAGAAGAAACGGTTAGCATAGGATCTGTGGCTTTACCTAGAAATTTCAAATATAAAATGGTGAGATATAACTGCCAATCTAGTACAGCGTTTAAATCGGTGTAGTTGAGGTACCAAAGAGGGGAAGCTACGTTACAGTGTTGTGAAAGTGAATGAAACTGAAATAGTAGGTCAGGACAAATAATGTTATTTGAACATTGTCAAGAATTTGTAGATACAGACCATATAGAAACAACGTAGAGTTTTGATTTGAGCAGTCCCTCACACAGTGCGCATGGAGAATGAAGGCAGTTGGTATCGGAAAGTAACTGACGAATTATTGTCGTGAATAAAAAGTCAATATTGCTAAGATTCAAGTCTCATGTTAACATTTAATCGACATTCCAACTTCGTTACAAAATGTCTATTTTTTAAAAGAAATTAACTCTAATCTTATATCATGTATATTATAAATTTGGAAAAGACTTCTAAAAAATACCATTAGTATTTCCCATGAGTTGCTTCTGTTTTAAAATAACTGTGCATGAAGAAAAAAGTCTAGTGGATTTCCTTATTACAATGATGCCCACACTGTGCAAGTTTCGAAAGCCACTCAATTAGAACGTTACAGTGTAAGTGGCACATATTCTGCGGATAATTCGGCAAGATAAGGGTTAAGCCTAAACCTGTTAAACAGGTTAATATCGCAGTGATCGAGGAAGTATCCTTTCGGGAGCCGCTTTCCAAAAGCAAGGATTGGTAGGAAGAAGCTGCTCAAGTGGAACTTGCATCTCACCAATGTAAGACGAAGCGAATGAGAGTGGTTTGCTGCATTATTTTAGGAATGGAAAGTCTTAGGGCATGACTGGTGGAACAAAAGAATGCAGTTCATTTGAACACTTCCCATGCGATACAGCAATAAAGGCTTCCAAAGTTTCGTCTTTGAGAAAAGTGATGTAGGCTGGAAAATAACTCGTTAAGGACCCTGAGACGCTTTTGATCTATTGAAAATGGAAAGTGAAGATTGGGCAGCCCCTTGCCCATAGATAGCAGCAGTAATCCATCTGATAATAGGCTTCGTAGTGTCTAGGCACGGAGGAGTAATGGATAGCGGCTCGAACTGAGTACTCGGAGAGCCGAGTTCGAATTCCAGTCGAATTGTTTGCATTCACTTACGTACTTGGGAATGGTATGAATCTTCTTCTTCACCTCTAGCAAGATAGGCCGGGTTCTATAGCCTTGGGTGGCAACTGGTCTACCGCATAAAATATCGTAACCTACTGCGATGAAAAATTGCTTCGTCAATCATGTATCGAAATATCGCCTACGCGTGTATCACGAATGACACATAACTGAGTGAGTATCTAGTTATGTTCAATCATTACACGATTTCTTTTTAACTTTGACATGGAACAGATTTACGATGGCAGAAACATTCGAAAAATTCGCTTGTATCAAATTCTGTGAGAAGTTTGTAAATTTTTGCATTGCCAAGATTTTGCCGAGCCTGTTGTAAATTGTACAAAGTTTACTTCACATGTTTC
>OZ038482.1:125820731-125828231 GCA_964036315.1 Acanthosepion esculentum | reverse complement strand
ATTGGTGTTGATTTTCAAGGAAACAATATGTGAGTTGAAATATTGTGGAGTGTTTATATTCTTAACAATTTTATTTGAATTGAACTTGGGCTAACATATTTACAGCTGGGATAGGGTATAGGATACCGTGACTAAAATGCCCTACTTAAAAAAAAAATTATGAGAGCGACTACGTAGAACATCACACACAATTTCAACATGTTTCAATACAGGTACCTTATCGGCATATTCAAGTCCAAAAGAAACACAGCTAAATGCATAACAGTCATTCTCCGTCAGTACTGCTAAGGTCAGGTGCTAAGAAAGTTTGTTCCATGAGAGTGACACTTTGTGCTTTCTCGGGATAACATTTTGGGCTGAAAAGATGTGGAAAGACTATATTGAATTCGTTGCTATGTCTGCTGCTAGGAACGTTGGTTCTCTGTGTCGTCGTGCTAGACATTTTTTCTCTCCAGGATCTATCATACATATCTATAAGTCTACCATTCGTCCATGTTTAAAATATTGCTACCACGTATAGTCCGGTGCCCCTTCTGTTTAGATAGACTTCTTTGATAAGATCCAAAAAGAATCTGCAATATTATTGGTCCTGATCTAGCGACTCGGCTTCAGTCACTATCACACCGCTGTAAGGTTGCCTCTTTGTGTCTTTTATATCAATACTTTCATGGTAATTGTTTGGATGAGGTCTTCGCTATGGTACCTAGTCTTTTTGAATTAAAGTGCAGTACTAGACTGATGTCAAGATATCATCAATTTACAGTGTAGCTGGCTAGATGTAGCCGTAAGTTCTATGCTAACAGTTTCTTTTCTCTCACTGCTTACTTGTGGAACACCCTTAGGGCTCCATGCTTTCCAGCCGACATTAATCTGCAAAGATTTAAATCCAATGTCAATGACTATATACTGTTCTCCCGATTACTCTTTTCTCTCCTGTTCATTAGTAATGTTTCTGTTTCTAATTATTTCACACCATGTAACCCCTTGTGTCTTCCATGGAATGATACCGATTATATATATATATATATATATATATATATATATATATATATATATATATATATATATGAAGAATTATAGTTTTAAGGTGTGCTATATTTATGGGATAAAGTGCTCAATATCAGAGATAGAGCGTATGTAAATATAAATACAAAAGTGAAGATGAAAATCAACACTTAGAGGCGACAGGCTGTTTCATGCTAGACGCAATCGTCAGTCCACCTGACGATTGCGTGTAGCATGAAACAGGCTGTCGCCTGAGTGTTTAATTAAATCTTCACTTTTATATATATATATATATATATATATATATATATATATATATATATATAGAGAGAGAGAGAGAGAGAGAGAGAGAGAGAGAGAGAAAGAAAGAAAGAAAGAAAGAAAGAAAGAGAGACATAGAAGTGAATATGTGTGCGTGGGTGTGAGAAAAAGAGAGATGTTTTTTTTTTGATTACGTGAATATTTAAATTAAACTTACTTTCGGAAATGTAATATCCATAGTGATGACTGTCCAAATTCTGAGAAAAATGTCTTTACAAAAAATAAAATAAAATAAAAAGTCCATAATGCTGAATTCAGGTAAAAGAGCGTCCTGGTTATGACGATAAACTTCATCCGCAAGGCTTCTGATCAGGAGGCTTTGACGAACCACCTCTTAATTGCTGGTGTTCCCAGGTAGACCTTGACCCGGGGTAGTAGCTCCTGTTAGGGTCATAGCTATGGGCAAATAGGTAAACCCCAAACTGGGGTCAATACACTATGAAAGTGTAAAAATAGCTTTTAATACCAGCAATATATGTTTGTAAAAATATTACCAGCAATGAATTTTTGAAAATAAAATTACCAGCAATACATTTTTGAAGAAAAGAAATATTACGATCAATGCTTTTTTGAAAAAAAATATTAGCAGCAATACATTTTTGGAAAAAATATTACCAGCGATAAATAAAACTTGGCCGGCATTAAAGAACCCATTGAGGTTGATATGCCGTCAAACAAACACAGAGAGAGAGAGAGAGAGAGAGAGAGAGAGAGAGAGAGAGAGATGTT
Source organism: Acanthosepion esculentum (assembly GCA_964036315.1). NCBI lineage: Eukaryota > Metazoa > Mollusca > Cephalopoda > Sepiida > Sepiidae > Acanthosepion > Acanthosepion esculentum. The sequence continues at coordinate 125,826,176 of OZ038482.1, read as the reverse complement.
TTATTGATTACGTGAATATTTAAATTAAACTTAATTTCTGAAATGTAATATCCATAGAGAGGACTCTCCAAATTCCGAGAGAAATATCTTTACAAAAAAATAAAAATAAAAGAAAATAAATAAATAAAAATAATTAAAATATCCATAATGCTGGATCCATTTAAAAAAAAAATAACCGCTAACACCTGCATAAGCTTACATATTCAATACGCATAATTTAATTTACAGAATATAACGAAATCCGAATATTGCTGACACATTTAAAGCGAAGGCGGGAGAAATGACGAACACCAGCGTATGTGAAAAAAAAATGACTCAACTAAAACATTTCTAAAGTATATTAACACACCAAAGAAAATGTTTAGAACTTTAAAAAATTTTCCGAAAAAAAAGTAATTTTCAAGCCACAAGAAAGCATTATAATATCATTGTTTCCATCATTACGATTTCTTGGCATTATTTCCGCTGTTTGCTATTTGCCTAATATTTGTTTATCTTTATTTCTTGTACATTTTATCTCCTTTCCTTTCTTTTAGCTTTTTTTATTTCCTTTATAAATTCTCTTGACAAACCACACCTCAAAATAACGAAGAAAACAGTTGAAACTGAAAACTTGAAACTGTTAAACGCTTCAACAAACGAACGCAGTCCATTACGAAAGGAACTTGAGACAGATAATTAAACAAGCGACAACATAAATAAAACAATTTCTTCAACTCTAAAGTCTATTTTTTTTTTAAAATGCTCAAAATTGTTGTTCAAAAATGCTCTCTTTAGTGGTAGTGATGTTGGCTCGTCTGATATCTTTCCTTTAATTTCCTCGCTTAATCTAAAACCAAGCCTTTTATTTTATGTTCCTCATCTTTTAGAAACTTATGATTTTCTATCCTGTTAAATGTTTCGAAAATCTTGCTTCATCTTGTGTGCTGAGTTTCAAAGAAGAAAGCTTAAGGCAAAATCAGGTTGAATCTCCGGTTCCTGTACGATAATCAAATTTAAGCATCATCGAGACTGGATGGGTAATCGCTTGGGAATACTATATGCAGTAAACTCAGATGCGCAAGTGGTGTTATAAATTTGCGAAAAGTATGAATCTAACACTACTCCCCCAAGTATGGGTTAATTAGTAAGACTTGTATCACAAAAGCCATTAATATCTCCAAAAAGAAAAAAGAATGTATACAAAATATGTTGATTCACAGAAGTTGGTATGCTGTTAAACAAAAATAACTAGCTAATCAAAAATGAAAATATAAGAAGAAAGATACCAAAAATACCAATGTTTAAGTCGAAGATAGAGTTTAATTTTTGTTCAAGAAATCAGTAATATGTGATAAAGCCCCATATATGATTTTCTTTTTGAACAATTTAGCAATAATAGCCGGCTATACGTTTCCGAGAAACTAGGGAGGCTAAACAAACCTTTTTTTTTCAGGCAGTATTTTTTCAACACACTCAGAGTCCAACTATTGTTTATATTGCAACTATGCTGACATTAGTTAGAGTTTCTGGGACAGAGCGCATAATCAGACGTGACCAACGATTTGAACAAAGACGGTAGAGCCAAATCGTCGGTCACGATGGCTTCGTGCTAGCAAAGCCATCGTTGAAAAGTCCCGCCTACCTCTATGAGTACGTGGCAGTGTGGTTAAAACGTTCCGTTTCTGACCATGGTTGATTTGTCAAGCCTGGACAGAAAATCCTCGTGGGCGTCAACTCTAACAAGTGCCTGGAAACTGTAACACGGGTTGACTTAAAACATTTTTTAATCAAATTTACCCCATGCAAGGCACTAAAACAAGGTGTTACTGAATGTGAAAGAATAAGAAAAAAGAGAAATATTATTAAGGAGCTAGAACAATATAAGAATGATCAAGAAGAGAGTAGATAACGATTGACATTGCATTTACATTTTTGAAGGTCAAAGTTGACTGGAAAACATGCAGCCGGAAGAGTGTTACACAAGCGAAAAGTGCCAGAAAAGAAAATGTTAACATAGAACTTACGATTACATCTAGCCAATTCAAGTGTAAAGTGATGAGGCTGTGTTGCTAATCTAGTCTACACTTAAATTCATAAAGTCAATGTACCATAGGTAAGAGCTGCCACGAACAGTTAACAGTTATAGAAAAGACACAGGGAAACAACTTTATGACCGGGGGGGGGGGTGAATGAAGCCGAGATGACGGGCCAGTACCAATAATATTGCTAATTCCTTGTTTTTATCTCTAAATATATAGCAGTAATATGCTATGTTGCAGAATGCTACTCATAGATATGTAAGACAGATACTGGAGATAAAAACTCGTTTCTCGTACGAAACAGTGAATCAAATTTCTTAGCAGCATACGTGGATTCAATATAGTATTGCCCTTCATGTCAGCCCACAAGGTTATCCGAGAAGGCCTAACGAGCTACTCTCATGGAGGTTAGCATCAGCCATATTGATGGAAGGCAATAAAGACTCTTTACCATGAGATAAGTTTTATTTTGTTGACTTTAAAATTAACGGTCTATTCTTTGCCCCAGTTATCAAAAAACTGTATGCAATTTTTGAGATCAGCAGCCAAATTGACTTTATTAAACTGATCAGACTTTGTATCAAGACATGAGTAAATGACTCTCATCAGCATATAAAACCAAACAAGAAAATATATAAACAATACATTATACAACCTTGTGCAAATTAATTGAAACAAAACAAACATTTCCGTTATCATTTACTTTTTTTTCGTATTTTTCCAATGAATCATGATTCAGTGCACGTGTTTGTACTTCATATGTCGACTCCACGAAGTTATTCCTTGCAGATTGACCACTGATTCTCGATTGGATTTAAATCAAGAGAGTCGATAGTAATTTCATTTGCTACTGGTAACGCTTGCCATTATGTTCGTGCAGCGTTAAAAATTTTCATACGCTTCCTTAGAGTAAATTCCATTGAAGACAGTGGCCATAGGACAACTAATCGACACTCGAGACAATAGTGTCGGTGCGTGATGAAATCTTGTGCAATCACGAATGACGCAATATTTTTCAAGGCCAAACAAATTTCATCTTACACCCCGAAAATAGATTCATATTACTGCACACCACTGCAAATGACCTAATCTGAGGAAAAATAGAAATCGATTACACCCTGTCACTGCAGTGGGTCGAAAACTCACCGTATGTTGAAAGAAAGGAAACTAAAGCGCTTGTTTCAGTTAATTTGCACAATAACGTTGACTTCAGAAAAATACTTAAAAATATATGATGCAACATATAAACAGCGGCTTCATCAGCTCGTTATAGTTATAGAATACAAGTTAAAAATGCAACAATAGGCAAGGAAAATAATGGTCGGGGCTATTAAAAGCGTAGTAAAGTAATATTTCTCAACTTTGAGGATGATATTTATATAAATGCAAATAATCATTGTAAATGCTTGGACAATGTTTTTCACTTGGAATGATCATAGCCACAAAAGTTTAAACTATAATTTATATTCCCTCAAGACAAACTTATTTCATTTTTTTTTTGTAAAACTAACTATTGTCCGACTTTTCAAAGTGTTTTTTAAAAAAAAAAATGGAGAAAGATTTAAGACTAATTAACTCTCACTATTTCATCTAGATAATATATAGTTTGATCGCACCCATGTACGCACCCACACACACACACACACACACACACACACACACACACACACACATATATATATATATATATACATATATATATATATATATATATGTAAATGGTGGTACTCGCTTGGAAAAACCTCGGATAGCTCAACTTGCAGTAAAACAAATCGGTACCCGAGGAAAAATGGGGAATAAAAAAAGAAAGAACCAAGAACATTAAACCAAGGCGAAAACAATCGTCCAGTGTTTAAGCTCCAAGTCCAAAAGACAAAACGAGTAAAAAGACAACTACGTAAAGTGCTCAATACACTAAGTAGAGCAAAACCTAAGATAATCCTAAGGAGCCAGGCAAACCTACCTAGGTTTCACCTAAACGGATCGTCAGGGTATATATATATATATATATATATATATATATATATATATATATATATATATATATATATATATTGCGATGGATAAATTGTCGTCTAAAACACACAAACATGAAAATAACTTAGACGTTTAATAGATATATTTAACGAAATTACACAAAATTATCTTAAAATACTAACGAGTAAATATATTCGATAAAATCGCCATTGGCTTCAAGCACGGCCTCCAGACGACTTCAGAATCACCTGCAATTATTCTGGACGGTCTCTTTGTTTAAGTTTGTGAATGTTGCAATAATCCTTGCTTTCAGGTGTTAGAAGGTGTTTTGTTGGCCTCTCGCTCAACTGCGCCGCACACATAATAATCAATGGGTTGCAATCTGCAGAGAGAGGTGGCCAGATCTAAGAAGTGATGTCGTCGCAGAAATTGTCTGAAGCCATAACTGGGTTCTCCTGTTATGATACAGTGTCCTGTTTCCAGATATAGGGCCTTCCAGCAGCCAACCTCTTGACCTAGGGCAACACTGCCTCTTCTGCAGTAGGCTTCCGTCTTGGGTCTGAGACCCTGTGAGAAAATAAAGGAACATTTCAAATACTCCCACACGGTGTCGAATTGTTTGCAGGCACACCCACGACACGTTGATGAAGCGTCTCTACATTATTAATGTCTGCTGCATAAAAAAGCTGTTTTAGTTGACACCACAGATAAAAACAAATCCAAAGGATTGACGTCGGGTGAACGTTCAGGCCCTGGAACCGATTCTCTCCTAACGATCCATTTTTCATCGCGAATAATGTGATTAAATGTACTGGAGCTTCATCATACATGAACCACAAGCGTCTTTGTTTTGACAGGGGTACATCCTCTAGCAGGTCTGGAAGTGTGTTCGAAATAACATCCCTGCAGTTAGATCCTGTTAGACTTGCTGGCAGAACATATGGACCTACCAGACAGTCACCCACTGTTCCCGCTGACATATTAATCGTAAAAAGAGGCTGGCGTCTAGCATGTATTGTAACATGAGGATTCTGATCCGCCCACAAATGTCGGTTGTGTAAATTTATTATTCCATCGCTTCCTAACGTTGCTCCTTCCGTAAAAATCTGAAGAGACAAACATCAGCAGTTTGTGCAATAAATTCCGCAAAAATTCTCCAGAGGGCGACAGACCATGCACACGTTCAAAATAATACGGATGCAGGAGCTGCTTTTGAAGTACCATTTGTGCGGTAATGTGAGATATACGATATGCTAGGGCCAGTGTAATGATACCTGGATCATCACCGGCAGCACGTAGAGTGTGTTCTTCGTGGCCAAGCGTACGAGCGGATCTCGGTTTGCGCTGATCCATGGATTGAAGTGTCACGGGTCCTGTCTCAAGAACGCGGAGATAAACAGCAACAAACCTTGGATGCCTTCGGTCTGAAAATGCTATCTGATACAGC
>OZ038482.1:125750731-125815731 GCA_964036315.1 Acanthosepion esculentum | reverse complement strand
TGCATATCGTATAAAATTAATATTTATTGAACTTGATTGTGTACTAGTACTATATTTTATTACAATACGAAATATTAATCGTTTCCTCATAAGGAAACATTAGTAAATAATTTTTTCGTCAGTTCATCTCAAGCAAGGCGATAAGGTTACTAAGACGCAAGGGACTGGAAGGTCTGAAAAGGAACGAGAAGTATTTACAGCGGAAAAATAACAACGAAAGAACAGGATTCAGCAAAGCAGAAGATTGTGTTTACCGTTACCTTTACATTTTTGAAGATTCTAATTGGAAGGGAAGAAGACATCACAGGTGAGATGTGGTAGAAAAGCAAATATTAGACTAGTTACATTTAGATAGTTCAACAGTAAAATAGTTAGACAAAATTGATAATCTAGTTGTTAGTTTACAGTTATGCAGTCGAGATACCAAGAAGGAGATCTGCTGAGAAAAACTGACCGGGAAATATTCATAGAAAAAAAAGGGAAGCGACGTCATAGTTGTTGGAAAATGACGGATGTCGTCCCTTCTTAGGATTTTGTCAAGAATATCGATATATATATATATATATATATATATATATATATATATATATATATATATATATATAATAAAAAGGCTTAAAAACTAATATTCCATGGTCATAATTTATTCCATTGGAATCGTAAATACAATCCAATTCATCAGACCTACAAATTCAAAAAGAAAACAGAAAAAACAACTGAGAAATTAGTGAGAGTGTATGTATGAGAGCGTGGGACGAATGCTAGAGTAAATGAAAGCTATAGAGATGGGTAACAGACGAGAGAAGAATAGGAAGGTCTAAAGATGAAGGGGGGATTTAAATTTAACAGAGAGAAGTTTTAAAGAGGGGGACTCAAAGACGGTTTAAGTGAGAGAAATATGAATATTTTCAAATGTCTAATACATTAAAGATACACCGGAAAATAGTATAAATTTTGTGGTGACATATACGCACACTAGACGATATAATCTTAAAGCTCAAAAGATGATAGAGGGAGAGGAAATGAAAAAGGGGTGGGGGAGATGGGCTGGGGGAACTAAAACCGAAGGGCATTTATAAAAGAGCCGCTGTGTAATCAAGAAAATTTGACAAAGGATGTATTTGTATGTGTATATTTACCACTCATATATATATATATATATATATATATATATATATATATATATATATATATATATATATATATATATATAGCCGGATCACCAGAACAGATATGGCAACAATATTCAATGCACGAGCCCAATGATAGATCTGCAAATATGTAAGATGAATTTTGAATAAAATGTCTGGCACGACACAGTGACCTAAATTCTATAGCAGCAAACCTATCAATTGATTCAATCTTATCAATCCACTTCACGTCAGTGGAAAATTTGAGACCATATAGGTTCAAAGTGTTGCTCTCCTGGAGAGTAGAATCAGCTAACTTCGATCTAGTTTTTATAACTGAGAAGCGTAAACAGGCTAATTTATTTTTATTAAATCGAGTCGAAATTCTTCATAAAACACAGAATGGACTGTTGCTGCGTCTCAGTCTAATATAATTCTTTCAAATCTTCTTACCATTCTTGCATTTCAATCTCGTAGTGATCCCAAACCATCATATCCGGTTATATACAGTGGGGTTGAATAAGTGATCGTACAGCAAACAAATGCTTGTTATTCTCACTCATAGCGAATGCAAACCTCGAATAACGATGTCATAGATGTGTTTTGGGGCATAGAATCAGAATCTGCAATTTAAAATTAGAAATCCATCGATAAGTGATAGCTATGCAAATTTTTATATTTCGAATAGTGGAAAAAGTTTTCGTACAGTATAGATTTTTGCATTATAATACGGTTGTACTTCAAAGTAGATTTTAAACTGTTTCAGAATATTTTCAGTAACTCGATTGCAACATTCAGTTCAAAATTGGATCATTCTGCAGTCACTGTTCCCTGATAACGGTTCTAATAATGACTAGACGTAAGGAAATGACTTGTGCTCAAAAAGAGCTCATTATTAAGCTATGGAGCAAAGGAAAAAGTTACAGAAACATCTCCAGTGACACGAACATACCTTTTTCAACAATTGGTTCATTTATTGCAAGATTTAAAAGACGTAATACTGTTGAGAACAAAAGCAGACCCGGTGCTTCCAGGAAGATCTCTCCCAGATTACGAAGTAAGTTGATGCGACAGGTCCAAAATAACCCAATGGCCATCAGACAAGACCTTCAGAATGATCTGAGTTTGTCAGGAGTTAACGTAGCTAAGCAAACAATTAGTAATGAACTACGCAGAGACGGTATAAAGTCGCGCGCCCCAAGAAAGACACCACTCCTTCTGAAATGGCATAGAGATGGCAGGTTGAAATTTGCGACAGAGCATAAAGATAAGGAAAATTCTTACTGGGAAAGAGTTCTTTGGACAGATGAGAGTAAAATTGAGTTGTTCGGTCGCAATTCCCAGAATAATGTATGGAGGAAAGACGGCGAAGCAAACGCACCCAAGAACCGTACCAAATGTCAAATTTGGTTGGGGGTAGTATCATGGTTTGGGTCTGCTTTTCAATGTGAGGTGTTACAAACTAGCAATTATAGACGGTAGAATGAATGCAGAACAATATCAACAAATCCTAAGCGAAAATTTATCGCTTTCTGTGGAGAATCTTGGGCTTCCTCCTGATTGGATCTTCCAGCAGGACAATGATCCCAAGCATGCTGCTAAGAGTACGAAGAATTGGCTTGCTAATAACAACGTTAACACCTTACAATGGATCAGTCAGTCGCCGGATTTGAATCCAATAGAGAATTTATGGCAGTTTTTGAAAAATAAGATCCGTGATAGATGTCCAACAAACCTGAAGACAATTACTCAGGAATAATGGACAAAATACCTACTAAAGTATGCGAATCGTTAGTTAAAGACTACAGGGAGAGATCGGTTGCTTTGAAATTAATAAAGGCTTTGATACAAAATATTAAAAGGAATTTTTGTTCTGCTGTACGATCATTTTTTAAACCCCTAAAAATTTAAATATTGCTATATTTTCTCAAACATGGAATATCATGTAGTTTTATATGCATACATTTTTAGTATGCAATCAGATACGGTAGATATATTCCCGTTTTGTTAATTTAATATGTTACAAATAATAATATGAAATACTTTCATGTGTACGATCACTCATTCAACCCCACTGCATTTACTTCTGAATAAATTTTAATTACTTCGCCCTTCAAAAACAGTACACGGACTTTTATTTTTCCTTGAGCTCCTTTATATAAGACATAATAAGAATCAGCAATATTATCTGGTCGTACGGTTGTAGCCACTTTCCCGCCGCTGTAAAGATGCTTCCCTCTGTAGATTTTTTGGCAACGTACGTTGAAATCCTCACAATATTTACCACAGTTCAGGTTACGGCTGACATTTTGTCGATATATATATATATATATATATATATATATATATATATATATATATATATATATATATATATATATATATTTGTCATTCACAGACAGACTGTTTCGCTGTTTCACAGCTCATCAGTGTGGCTAGACGTCCGGTTGCCTCTAGCTAGGATCGAAACCCGACTGAATTTGCGTTAGTCGGAACTTCTCCTACTAAGCCGTTTGCGCACGGCAGGGATGAAGGTGAATTTGAGCGTGTTTATTTTTAGATTTAGATAAACACACAGTGACTGACAGTGACTCAATTATATATATGTCTAAACATATATATAAATATATAAACACACACACACACACACACACACACATATATATATATATATATATGTGTGTGTGTGTGTGTGTGTGTGTGTGTGTGTGTGTGTGTGTGTGTGTGTGTGTGTGTGTACAGAGAGAGAGAGCGGGAGATAGGGTCATGATGAGGAGATCTTCGCTATGGTACATAGACTTTATGACTTGAAGCGCAGTACTAGAATGGCTTATGGAGCACACAAGTGGTTAGTTGAATTGTCTGGATGTAGCCGTAATTTCTATACTAACAGTTTCTTTTCTCGAAGCTTCTCACTTGTGGAACACCCTTACGGCTCCATGCTTTCCAGCCAACTTTACTTTTCAAAAATATCGATGCAAAATATCAAAGGCTGTCTACTGTCCTTCTGATTACTCTTTTTGTTCCCGCGCATTAGTAATGTTTCTGTTTCTAGTTCTTCCACATGTAATAACCCCCTTGACTCTTAGTGGCTTTATTGCCTAGAATGGGGTGAAATAAATTAAAAAAAATATAAGCCCTTCGTTTATTAAATATTTGGCAGTCGAAAAACTACGCCTCCTATTTGATACCCCCCCCCCCATTTTATTCGAGACGCAAGCGTATGCCAGCCTGTGTGTATGTGTGTGTGTGCGTGTGTGTGTGTGCGTGTGTGTGTGTGTGTGAGAGAGAGAGAGAGAGAGAGGGAGAGAGAGAGAGTGTAAAGTGGTTTCGTACCTGATTATATGTCAATTCTGATTAGTAAAGTGTGAAATAACAAGCATACATCTTGTGAAACTGCTCACTGGAAGTTACTTCAAAACCAAAACGCTAGATCATTCGCTAATGTACTGAGTTAGATCCTCTTTATTACTTATGAATCTAAACTTAGTTTCTCTTTTTTCTTTGTATCTCAGAACGGGTGCGAATTATTAGAACGTTCGATTTTTAACCTTGAGACTTAGGTTCTGAACTGCAAACTTATCTCGCTACATTATTAGTTAGAAGAGTGTGTGAGATCGTTTGGTGAGGCCGCAGTATTATTGGCGATGTTCCCTACGAAGATAAGATTAACCTTTTCTTTGTTTGTTTCTTTGCTTGTTCCTTTCTTCTTTCTTTCTTTTCTTTTCTTTTCTTTCTTTCTTCTTACTTTTCTTTCTTTTCTTTCCTTCTTTCTTTCTTTCTTTCTTTCTTTTGTCTTTGTTTCTTTTGTCATTCTTTCTTTTGTCTTTGTTTCTTTTGTCATTCTTTCTTTTGTCTTTCTTTATTTTGTCGTTCTTTCTTTCTTTCTTTCTTTCTTTCTTTCTTTGTATCTGCGACCGGGCGCGGAGCCAAGTGTGTAGAACGTTCACTTTCCAATGATGAGACACACGAATCTCACCAGGGTCGATTTAGCAGGAAGGTGCTTTCCTGATGCGATCGGTCTGCGGAGTTGACCACAGCAAGCGGCACATTTGGAAAGTATCTGAAAACAATACCACGGTTTGACTCGAGCCTTGTGATTAAAATTGAGTAGATGTAACTACTTGGGATTAGTCGATGTTTGTTATCGCGCAGTGTCAAAAGTCATCGTGACCAAGACTTTTGAGCGTCCTAGCGTTGTTGAAACGGCAGATCACGCCTAGACACTACAAGTTGCGTGATGGTGAGGAATCTTTCCATGCGAGATCAATTACGATTGAGTAGCGAGTTCGATCCTCGCTATGTGCTCCATACATACGGCACTGTGCCACATGTAAACTAGGCTTAGTAAATCGCTAGATGCGAAATATCACCCCTGGTTATGCACTTTATCCTAGAAGCTATAACAAAGGCCCGTTGAGTGTAGTTGCAGTATAAAATAAAGGTGGTCTCCGTGGGTGTTGAACGGACATGTACCTGAGCAATCGTTATATTTAACGCTACGCCCACGTGGGTCGTATGTGGCACAAGGCCGGTTTAGTGTGGGTTCTCCGAGCCCGTAGGCTCGGACAAAAATATTTCCTTTGATCCCGTATAAACGAGTTCAGGGCCTGTCTACCTCTCCGGACGAAATTTTACCCTTCGGCAAAGCTTCGTCCGGGCTCCTCTCCGTCGAGGCGGAGAGTTTGACAGTCGGGAACGGTTTAGCACCGTCTCCTACCTGAGGAATCGTTTGCAACAGGGATTGGCTAACCACCCTATTAGACTTGAGTATCCGGCCATTATATATCAGCGAACTAAAAGATAAAATAATGACTAAGAATTAAATATGAAAATAAGACAAAAATTGCCATAGAAGGGCAACCGAAGTTTGTTAAAGTTAGATGACGATAAAAAAAGGGGAAGAGCGGATGAGGACAGAATGAAGAAATGGTAAATTTCAATAGATACAGAGAAAAAAGTGAATCCCTTTTTTTGGAAGGCATCTGTTTCGCATCATAACCACGTGAAGCTAATCTTTACATATGTCAACGCTGAGGGTGGCATGTTGAAGGTATTAGCCGTGTCTGCTACATTTACTACGACGCTGCACTGTAAAGAGAAGAATGAAGAAAGAAAAACATGATAATAGCCGACTGACAAGAAGGACAAATTTAATAACTTTTAAAAACAGAAAGAGGACGAGGAGTCTGCAAATACCTAAAAAATGTACAGTAGCCGTCCTTACATGCCCAGGCGCATGCTTGTATACAAGAATGTTAATACACAACATACTGACAAGTATTATATATATATATATATATATATATATATATATATATGTTATACGTTAATTATATAGGCAAAAATATGTAAGTAAATGCTATGTTTGTAATAAACAGTATTAACAACATTTACCGGCCTGAACGTCCTGAATCATGGAAGGTTGTCGTTTAAAACCAGTAAACTCGACCTTGCTAACCAGAAGCTCCTCTGTAGCTAAACTGGTATAGCCCATCAGGCGATATGACGGTTCGGTGTAGGATACGGGTTCGAGTCCTGTCGGAGGACATATATTTTCTGTGAAAATTCCTTAGACGTTCAGGCCGGTAAATGTTAATACTCTTTATTACAAACAGAGCATTTACTTAAATATTTGTGTCTATATAATTAACATATAGCAATAAAATATCCTAAAGTAATTAACGTACTTTGTACAATTCGTAAAATAAATAAATATATATAATCTGTAATATATATGGATATTGTCATCTACAGACAGACAGTTTCGCTGTATCACAGCTCATCAGTGTGGCTAGACGTAAGGTTGCCTCTAGCTAGGATCAAAACCCGGGATAAGGGTGAATTTAAGAGTATTTGTTTTTTAGATAAACACACAGTGACTGAGAGAATTCGATTCGATTTAGCGAAGAGTCTTGCATTATTAGCCGTAATAGTTACTGTTTACAAACCCACACTTCCTGCCGAGAGAGCTCAACCGAAATAAATTTTTCAGTCTCCCAGCACTGTCACACACTTTTCCCATCTGTGCACAAGCTTCCGTATTCCCTCAGCGTAAAAATCTTTGGACTGATGTCTCAGCCAGTCGCTCACAACACTTTTGACTTCATCGTCACTTTTAAACTTCGTGCCTCTCGTGAACGCTTTCAAGGGATCGAACAGGTGAATGTCTGAAGGGACAAGGTCTGGGTTGTAAGGGGAATGAGGGAGCAGTTCCCAGCCCAGCTCGTTGATGTTCTGCACCGTTTGGGCTGCTGTGTGTGGCCTTGCGTTGTCATGATGCAAGATGACTCCTTCTGACTAATGACCCCTGCGTTTGTTCTTTATGTCTTTCAAACTCCTTGCAATGTCATCCACTGTCACCCTTCTGTCAGACTGAATGAGGTCATTGACTGATTCGATCACCTCAGGAGACCTCACTTCTGTAGGCCTCCCAGGCCTGTCTTCATCCTCAACACTGCTCCGTCATTCTTTAAACAATTTAACCCACTTGTAGACATTTTTTGGCTGAAACATGTGGTACCATACACAGTTGTCATTCTCCTATGAATTTCAACTGGTTTGCACCCTTCAGCAACCAAAAACTTGATAACTGACCGCGGTTCAATCCTGGAGCATGCTTCTTGGTTGGCCATCTTTGTTAATCGTCAAAACTCTCAAAGTTTTTTTTTTAATCTGCAAAAGAAATTAAATCCATGTGAAAAAGAAGTAAAACAAAAAAATAAAAATAAAAAAGAGTAAGCTTCTATCTGTATTAGAAGTCCTTATACCGAAAAATCCACCTTATTTATTGAATGACCCTCGTAGATATATATATATATATATATATATATATATATATATATATATATATATATATATAGATAGATAGATAGATAGATGGATACAGAGAGAGAGAGAGAGAGAGAGAGAGAGAGAGAGAGAGAGAGATTTGCTCGAGTGTCCAGACTAGTAGACCGAAATAAACATAATTTAAAATGAACGGAACGTCTACTCAAGTATGTGTTATCCACGAAAACTAATGTTCGAAGTAATAACATTTTGTCGGATATATAATAAAATCCACTAATTCTTTAAAAATTGCTTTGTTTACGTTTCGAAAAATCTAAACGCATGAATGTGCTTTAAAGACAAATAGACATTTGCTTTCTTGGGAAAATTCCCGTAGCAGTGCGGCCAAAGCACACCAGATTATTCTTTAATTACATGTTCCGTTTACAGTATTCTCAGCAGTCTTCTGTAGAGCATCATACCTGTTGAGATATCTTTATTAATGGATTAATTGAAAAGCATCCACTGCAATATATGAAGGTTGATATTAAACAGTAGTTCAGCATTTTTCTTTTTCTAAATTTTTTTGTTTCCAAAAATTTTCTTAACAAAATTTTAAAAGTCTCTAAAAAGTTAAAAAAAAAACAAAAAAAACTATTCAATGCCCCTTAGGATTTTCAGTGAAGAATTTTCTGTCTCTAATGTAACACTTCTCAGTTAAATTTTCGCACTTTCTTGATAGTGATGTCTAAAATTTGGAACACTCATGTTGGGCATTCCCTCTAGCTACTGACCCCACATTATGCTAATGACCCCACATTATGCTAATGATACTACATTATGCTAATGATACTACATTATCTGATAATTGATGGTTGGTTCTTTCGTCTCAGCTTTCTTTAATGATTTCTGTTGGAGATCTTGCAGGCTTCTTTTCCTGTCTGTCATTACATTTTGCTCCTATAAATCTTTTCTATCTGAAATTCTGGGCAAAATTTTTTTTAAAACGAAATTAGTCAAATTCAATCAAATTTAAGCTCATTCACATAATCATGAAACAACGTTTTGCTTTGGATGAATAACGTCAAGTTGCCTGGAGCACTTCAACCTGGTGTAATGATTAGCAAGCTTCTCTCGGTAGATCAATTACTACTGAATAGTGAGTTCCATCCTCACTGGGTGCTCCGTACTTTCGGCCTTGTGTCACATCAAAGTTACGCTTATAAAACATAGGAGAACTTCAACCTGGTGTAATGGTTAGCAAGCTTCTCTCGGTAGATCAATTACTACTGAATAGTGAGTTCCATCCTCACTGGGTGCTCCGTACTTTCGGCCTTGTGTCACATCAAAGTTACGCTTATAAAACATAGGAGAACTTCAACCTGGTGTAATGGTTAGCAAGCTTCTCTCGGTAGATCAATTACTACTGAATAGTGAGTTCCATCCTCACTGGGTGCTCCGTACTTTCGGCCTTGTGTCACATCAAAGTTACGCTTATAAAACATAGGAGAACTTCAACCTGGTGTAATGATTAGCAAGCTTCTCTCGGTAGATCAATTACTACTGAATAGTGAGTTCCATCCTCACTGGGTGCTCCGTACTTTCGGCCTTGTGTCACATCAAAGTTACGCTTATAAAACATAGGAGAACTTCAACCTGGTGTAATGGTTAGCAAGCTTCTCTCGGTAGATCAATTACTACTGAATAGTGAGTTCCATCCTCACTGGGTGCTCCGTACTTTCGGCCTTGTGTCACATCAAAGTTACGCTTATAAAACATAGGAGAACTTCAACCTGGTGTAATGGTTAGCAAGCTTCTCTCGGTAGATCAATTACTACTGAATAGTGAGTTCCATCCTCACTGGGTGCTCCGTACTTTCGGCCTTGTGTCACATCAAAGTTACGCTTATAAAACATAGGAGAACTTCAACCTGGTGTAATGATTAGCAAGCTTCTCTCGGTAGATCAATTACTACTGAATAGTGAGTTCCATCCTCACTGGGTGCTCCGTACTTTCGGCCTTGTGTCACATCAAAGTTACGCTTATAAAACATAGGAGAACTTCAACCTGGTGTAATGGTTAGCAAGCTTCTCTCGGTAGATCAATTACTACTGAATAGTGAGTTCCATCCTCACTGGGTGCTCCGTACTTTCGGCCTTGTGTCACATCAAAGTTACGCTTATAAAACATAGGAGAACTTCAACCTGGTGTAATGGTTAGCAAGCTTCTCTCGGTAGATCAATTACTACTGAATAGTGAGTTCCATCCTCACTGGGTGCTCCGTACTTTCGGCCTTGTGTCACATCAAAGTTACGCTTATAAAACATAGGAGAACTTCAACCTGGTGTAATGATTAGCAAGCTTCTCTCGGTAGATCAATTACTACTGAATAGTGAGTTCCATCCTCACTGGGTGCTCCGTACTTTCGGCCTTGTGTCACATCAAAGTTACGCTTATAAAACATAGGAGAACTTCAACCTGGTGTAATGGTTAGCAAGCTTCTCTCGGTAGATCAATTACTACTGAATAGTGAGTTCCATCCTCACTGGGTGCTCCATACTTTCGGCCTTGTGTCACATCAAAGTTACGCTTATAAAACATAGGAGAACTTCAACCTGGTGTAATGGTTAGCAAGCTTCTCTCGGTAGATCAATTACTACTGAATAGTGAGTTCCATCCTCACTGGGTGCTCCGTACTTTCGGCCTTGTGCCACATCAAAGTTACGCTTATAAAACTTAGGAGAACTTCAACGTGGTGTAATGATTAGCAAGCTTCTCTCGGTAGATCAATTACTACTGAATAGTGAGTTCCATCCTCACTGGGTGCTCCGTACTTTCGGCCTTGTGTCACATCAAAGTTACGCTTATAAAACATAGGAGAACTTCAACCTGGTTTAATGGTTAGAAAGCTTCTCTCGGTAGATCAATTACTACTGAATAGTGAGTTCCATCCTCACTGGGTGCTCCGTACTTTCGGCCTTGTGCCACATCAAAGTTACGCTTATAAAACTTAGGAGAACTTCAACCTGGTGTAATGGTTAGCAAGCTTCTCTCGGTAGATCAATTACTACTGAATAGTGAGTTCCATCCTCACTGGGTGCTCCGTACTTTCGGCCTTGTGCCACATCAAAGTTACGCTTATAAAACTTAGGAGAACTTCAACCTGGTGTAATGGTTAGCAAGCTTCTCTCAGTAGATCAATTACTACTGAATAGTGAGTTCCATCCTCACTGGGTGCTCCGTACTTTCGGCCTTGTGTCACATCAAAGTTACGCTTATAAAATTTAGAAGAACTTCAACGTGGTGTAATGATTAGCAAGCTTCTCTCAGTAGATCAATTACTACTGAATAGTGAGTTCCATCCTCACTGGGTACTCCGTACTTTCGGCCTTGTGCCACATCAAAGTTACGCTTATGAAACATAGGAGAACTTCAACGTGGTGTAATGATTAGCAAGCTTCTCCTGCTAGATCAATTACTACTGAATAGTGAGTTCCATCCTCACTGTGTGATCTGTACTTTCGGCCTTGTGCCACATCAAAGTTACGCTTATAAAAGATAGGAGAATAATTAAAACCGAATAGCGAGTTCGATCCTCACTGGGTGACCCACACTTTCGGCTTGATTAGGAAGTCATTTGGGCAAGATGAAGTGAGGTAATGGCGAGCAAGCTTGTGTCGGTAAATCATTTACGACTGGAGAGTGAGGTCGATCCTCACTGGATTCCCATGTTTTCGGCCTTGTGCCACATATAAGCTAAACTTGGACTATCATATTGGCACTCTGATGTGGTGTAGCGATTAGCAGGTTTGTCTCGCTAGATCAATTATGATTGAATAATGAATTCGATCCTCACAGGATGCCCTATGCTATCGACATTGTGCCACATCTAAGCTACGCTTATAAAACCACCATAAAAATAGTCGCTTTTAATTTTCAGGATCTGTCTACCTCCCCGGACGAAACGTTGTCCTTCGGTAAAGCCTCGTCCGGGTTCCTCTCTGCCAAAGCAGAGACCTCGACAGAAGTCGCACACAGTGAGAGACAGCTCAAGACACTCCCTCACTTGGTTACTCGATATTTAACAACCCTCCCACCTGGGGTGCATGTGGCACAAGGCCGGCTTAATGTGGGTTTTCCGAGTCCGTAGTCTCGGCCAAAAATATGCCCATTTAGAACCCGTATAAACAGGTTCAGGGACTGTTTACATCCCCGGACGAGACTTTACCCTGAGGCAAAGCCTCGTCCGAGTTCCTCTCTGCCGAGGCAGAGAGTTTGACAGCTGTCACCTCACTTGGTGACGCTATATTTGACAACACCCCCACTCGAGTCGAATGTGGCACAAGGCCGGCTTAACGTGGGCTTACCGAGCCCATAGGCTCGGCCAAAAATATGCCTTTTAGAACGCTTATACTCGAGTTCAGGGACTGTGTACCTCCCCGGACGAAACTTTGCCCTGTGGCAAAGCCTCGTCCGAGTTCCTCCCCGCCGAGGCGGAGAGTTCAACAGCAAAGAACAGTTTATACAACTGATCAAGTCACTGGGTGACTCGATATTTAGCAATCCCCCCACACGGGTCGAATGTGGCACAAGGCCGGTTTAATGTGGGCTAAACGAGCCCGTAAGCTCGGCCAAAAATATGCCCATTAGAACCCGTATACACGGGTTCAGGGACTGCCGACCTCCTCGGACGGCACTTTGCCCTTTGGCAAAGCCACCTCCGAATTCCTCCCCACCGAGGCTGAGAGTTCGACAGAAAAGAACAATCTAAATAACTGTTCCAGTCACTGGGTGACTCGATATTTAACACCCCCCACACGGGTCGCATGTGGCACAAGGCCGGCTTAATGTTGGCTTACCGAGCCCGTAGACTCGGCCAAAAATATGCCCATTAGAACCCATATAAACGGGTTCAGGGACTGTCTACCTCCCCGGACGACACTTTGCCCTGCGGCAAAGCCCCGTCTGAGTCCCTCCCCGCCGAGGCGGAGAGTTCGACAGCAAAGAATAATCTAAATCACTGTTTAAAGAACAGCTTATACAACTGTTCCAGTCACTGGGTGATTCGATATTTAGCAACCCCCCACACGTGTAGAATGTGGCACAAGGCCAGTTTAATGTGGTCTTACCGAGCACGTATACTCGGCCCAAAATATGCCCATTAGAACCCGTAAACACGGGTTCAGGGACTGCCTACCTCCCCGGACGGTACTTTGCCCTGCGCCAAAGCCCCGTCCGAGTCCCTCCCCGCCGAGACGGAGAGTTCGACAGCAAAGAACAGTTTATACAACTGTTCCAGTCACGGGGTGACTCACTTTACTCAGAGTCGGTAGCCATATTATATAGTTGTGTAAGAGTTCATTTGTAGGTAGGTCCCCACAATAAATACATTATACAAAAAAAGTGGAGATAGCGTAACGGATAACGCCCCGGAAAATGAAATTGGCAGTCGAGTTCGATTTCCTGTTGATTCTATTTCGTTCATTTTTCACTTTTGATTAAATAGAAGTTCAAACTGAAATCACTTGACTTTTGTATTATCCAGTCTACTAGAAGGAAAATTCTTAATTCTAAACCAGCCTGAAGAAGATTGGTTTCCCTCAGGCTCCATTATTCTAGAAAGACCAATTCAACTAGTGCTGCCCCTACCAACCTAACATAATAACTTGGAATTGTTAATACGAAAACCTAGTTCTAATTCCCGTTGGGTCCGTTGTATTCAATTACGTGTAAATATCCGTGTGAAATATATGAATCTACCCCTGCTATGGGTTAATTAGTAAAACGTATCACCAAACTTTTTATTATCCCCGAAAAGATTCTCAAAATCTAAAAATATTTAATGACTTTAAATAACTTTTCATTTGAATATTTGTAGTTTATAGCTATCAGGGAAGCAAGTAAGAGGAAGGGCTTTCCACTGTCGGGAAGTGCAAGATAATAAGTAGTTGGAGTAGAAGAGACGGCTACAGTTAACAGTTTCGACAGTGAAAGGGTGGGACCGAGATGACAACCTAGTAGCACAATTAAATTCATGCAGTTTGGGTACCAGTGAAAATAGCTCATCAGAGCAGTTGCTATGAAAATATTTGTAGAAAAGACAGAGGGAAGCCGCATGATGTCTGTGAGAATGTGATTGTAGATGAGATACCAGATCAGGACATATGACATTGCATATGCGTCTCTGGATTTTGTCGTGAACCTCGAGATAAACTGAGGGGCAACCAGACCATATATGATAGCAGTATTAAATGAAAGCACGAATGCTTGATTTATATATTTGAAGGATGGCGGGTAAAACCTTCTGGCACGGCACAGAGAACCAACTTTCCTCGCGGTAGATGAAGCTATTGATTCAATGTAGTTGTTCCACCTCATGTCTGTTGAAAGCGTGAGACAAGGCAGGCGCAAAGAGGCGCTGTTGTGGGGTTGGGCATCAGCCATTCTGATAGGAGACTAGGAGGGTTCTCTGTGGTCGGTAAACAAGAGCAGTTTCGTTTTGGAGGCATTAAACTTTACAAGCCATAAACAACGATCAATTCTCTGGTTTCTTGGAACGAGTTAATATCGCTTTTCCCCCTACTAAAGTTACCTATTTTTCTGTCATAGTATCATATATGGTCTGGTTGCCCCATCAGTATAACGATTAACAATAAGCTGAAAGTGTTCAGTTCTCGCTACTCCTCTTGATAACGACAAGGCCCAAACATTAAGATCTTGCTGCAACAATAGCTTTAAACAAAAGGGAGGCTTAAAACAACAAAAATATCAATGGCAACAATATGTATCAATGAGAATAGGGGGAAGAGTTTTAGCCGAAACTAACAAAGGGTGAACAAAGATAATAAGGATTAAATTTGTTTAGAACTTTCCACTGCTGAGATGATAAGAACCAGGTTCTTTCGTTCTTTTAAATTTCGTCAGCTGTTGTCCTTATTTTTCTGTGAAGAATTTCTTTTGTGTGTTTTCTTTATGTTTTTCAAGTTCACTTTTAAAAAGGGATTTTGTTTGTTTCCTACCATTTTTGTTGCATTCCGGCATGTTTCACATCTCCGCATTTTGATTTGCTTCATATTTTTTTAAACTTGCAGATACTTAATCATTAGCCTTTGTTATATACATACACCAAATGGTAGCAATCATCTTTAAGGCACGACATATTTTTATCCTTAAAATTTGTAACCGCCTGCATGGAAGATGGAGATGGTAAGTAGGGGCCGATCATTGGTAACGTTCTGCGATACTACTTACGAATTTCAGAGCTTCATTGTAAGATTTTAAATCTGAAAATAAAAATAAAGGGATAAATCAATCTTTTCTTATCATATTTCCAGTTTTAAATGTTGGTCTCGTTGCTGGTATATCACAGAAAACTACTTGCATATTTCAGGCCTTTATTTTAACATTTTACATGTGGCAAAAAAATACAGGCATAAATTCACATGTCCCTATCATATTTCCAGTTTTAATTTAACTGTTGGTCTCGTTGTTGGTATGTCACAGAAAACTACTTGCGTATTTCAGACCTTTATTTTAACATTTTACATGTGGCAAAAAAATACAGGCATAAATCCACATTTTCCTTTCATATTTTCTGTTTTAATTTAACTGTTGGTCTCGTTGCTGGTATGTCACAGAAAACTACTTGCGTTTTTCAGGCCTTTATTTTAACATTTTACATGTGGCAAAAAATAAAAGCATAAATCCACATTCCCCTATCAAATTTCCAGTTTTAATTTAGTTGTTGGTTTCGTAGCTTGTATGCCACAGAAAACAAATGAGTCAATTATCATGATGCAAATGATTTTTTTTAATCATTTACATACCAAGCAAGTTTATAATGATTCTAAGACGGTAGTGAAAGTGAACGGGAAGACTTCATAGAAGAGAAAAGGAAATAAAAGAACAGGATTCCGCAAGACAGAAGATGGAGATTAAAACTGCATTTAAATGTCTGAAGTTTGTAGTTGGAAGGGAAGCAAGAAACCCCAAGCGAGAATTGGGAGAATAGATACTATAAGATTAGTTACGTCTAGATATGTCCACAGTAAAATAATGACACCGAATTGCCAATCTAGAAGTACACATAAATGTATGCGGTGGAAGTAACAAGGAAGAGATGTCATTTGAATTACTTGCATAAAAATATTTATAGAAAAGACAGAGAGAAGCCATATCACGTTGGTGAGAATGTGACTGAGGAAACGATTCCTGATCAGGACCGATTACGGTAGAGACCCTTCTTTTGATTTTGTCTAGAATCTCGAGATATTTTGCCGGAGCACCACTTCAGATATGGCAACATTATTCAATTCACTGACAAATAGTTGATCTGTCAATGTGTACGATAGATTTTAAGGGTAAAAAAAATTTCGGGCACGATATATTAAACAAAATTTCCTGACAACAGGCCTAGTAACTGATTCAATCTAATCACAACATGTCTTGTCATTGGAAAACGTTAGATGAAGGCGCAATGCGATCCTCTCCTGGAGGTTAGAATCAGCCTTCCTTGATTGATATCTGATGCGTCATAAGCGTTAAGAGGTTAAACTATTTTTATTAAATCAAGTCAAAATTCCTCATGCAAACAGAAGGAATGGATAGTGGAGACTCAATTTAATATAATTCCCTTTATAAAATCTTTTTACCGTTCTCAAATTTGTAACCCCCTTGCCGAGCAATTAAATATATTAATTTCCTTTCGTATCCGTTGATTGATGTAACGACCAGTATACCAGTAAAAGGTGCAAAGTGTGTTGCTCTGCTGCAGATTAGCATCCGCCATGATGATAGCGGAGAGAAAGTGTTCTCTGTGGTGATTAGATTAAAGCAGTTGTTTATTTGGAGGCCTCCGGATTTGCAAATCATTCTTTAACCGAATTAACTACAAATTAGAGGTCCTTTTCGAGAGCAGTTGTCAGTTTTTGCTCTGTCAGATCTGTCACATTTGCTAGTATGATTGGTATAAATGACTTGTAAGCAATTGATGACATCGGGAAGATCGTATGTAAATACAAAAATGAGAACTGAGGTCAACACCGAGCAGCAACAAACAGATGCGTCCTCGAATGCAATCTTCAGACCCCAAAATTACATTCAGAGATAAAACAGACTGTCAATATATATATATATATATATATATATATATATATATATATATATATATATATATATATATATATATCCCTGAATATACACATATGATATTCAGGGATATATATATATATATATATATATATATATATATATATATATATATATATATATATATATATATATATCCCTGAATATACACATATGATTTTTTTTTAAGCTTATCACCCCAAGCAAGGCTGGAAGCCACTAGCACGCAAGGGGTTACAGAAGGTTTGGAGGAAGAGCAGATAGGAGTGGCAAAGGAGAGGATGTGGAGAAAGATAGTGGATCGATCAAGGCAGGGGGGTTACAGAGGATTTGGAGCGAGAGCAGATAGGAATGAAAGGTGAAAGGATGTGGAGAAGGGGAGTGGATAGATCAAGGCAACTGGAGATGTCGATTGGCGTTACACTTAAATAGTTGGAGATTGTATTTGTCAGGGAAACAGGAATAAGGAAGGGAGTTCCACAGGCGAGATGTGCGAGACATGAAACTCTTGGAGTAGAAGAGACGTCTACATCTAACAGTTTCAACGGTGAAGGGGTGGGAACGGGATGCCGACCTCGTGGGACGTTTAAATTCATGAGGCCTAGGAACCAGCGAAAGCAGCTCCTCGGAACAATTACCGTGAAAGTATATATATATATATATATATATATATATATATTGAGAGTCAGTTTTATCTCTGAATATATACATATGATATATATATATATATATATATATATATATATATATATATATATATATATATATATATATATATATATATATATATATATATATGTTTATGCAAATCATAGTGAGCCAGGAACTACCTGCCAAGTTTTCACCTAATGGATCTTCAGGGCTAAGCCAACTTAAAGATCCGTTAGGAGATATCGTGGTAGGTACTTCCTGGCTCACTAATATGTATCATATTTTGCCCTACTTAGTGTATTTAAATATATTTTTATTTGTACATACTATATATATATATATATATATATATATATATATATATATATATATATATATATGGTAACTACAAACTTAGGTTGCAAACACTGATGTAACTACCAGTATATATATATATATATATATATATATATATATATATATATATTTATATATATATATATATATATATATATATATATATATATATATATATATATATATATATATATCATAGTGAGCCAGGAACTATCTGCCAAGGATTCACCTAACGGATGTTGAGAGCTAATCCAGCTTGAAGATCCGTTAGGTGATACCGTGGTAGGTACTTCCTGGCTCACTAGTATTTTTTATATTTTGCTCTACTTAGTCTATTGAGCACTTTTATGTTTTTTTCTTATTTTACTCGACTTTTTCTTTTCGTGTGTCCAGGCATTGCGGTGTTGGTGGGTTATTTTTTCAACCAACACGGATGTTTTTAGGCTTTTCTTTTTCCCTGAAATTTTCGATGATTCCAGTTTGTTTAAATATATTTTTATTTGCAAATTGTACGATATAGGTATTAAAATGTACATCATATATATATATATATATATATATATATATATATATATATATGATAACTACAAACTTTGGTTGCAAACATTGATGTAACTACCAGTGTGTGTGTATATATATATATATATATATATATATATATATATATATATATATATATATATATATATATATATGTATGTATGTATGTATGTATATGTATGTATTTATGTGTACAGTCATGCAAGCTGATTCTAAAGAATAAAGGAATAACCATAGTATGAAGAGTCCTTCTCAACCGAATATTCTTTCTTTCATTCATTCATTCTTTCTTTCTTTTATTCATTCATTTTCCCTTTCTTTTTTTCTTTCTTTCTCTAGTTCATTCTTTCATTCATTGTTTATTTATTTCGTTCATCCTCTTTTTCTTTCTGTTATTCATTCATTTTTCTTCATTTCATTATTTCTTTCTTCCATTCATTATTTCTTTCTTTCGTCCATTTTTCTCTATTTATTTATTTATTTAATTTATTCATTTTTTCTTTCGTTCATTCTTTTTATATTTGTTTCTTTTATTCATTCTTTCTTTCTTTTTTCTTTATTACTTTTATTCATCAATTCATTATTTTTTTCCTTTCTATTCTTTCTTTCTTTCTTTCTCTTTCATTCATCCTTTCTTTTATACAACTTAGTTTGAATCGACTAAATCCTTGCCCTTTTTTCTGTTGTCATAAGCATTCTTTTTTTGCGCTTTTTAAAAACTTTCCTTTCATGTATTTTTTTTCTTGTTTTGTTTCGTCCAACATTTTCGCCTCAATTTCGGTGCATTTTGTTAAGATTCCGTGACCGCACAATTCATCCCAGCTGTCAACAACGTTAGAAACACGCTTACCTCCCCTGATGCTTTCCTCCTTCTTTTTATTTGTCTTACATTCGCTGCTCATTTTATTCTCCATCATCCTTTGAGACCAAAATATTCTTCAAGTCTTATTCAGTTTTTATGCTTTTAGGAGCCATTTCATGGATATAAAAATATTAATTCGGGTATTCGACAAGAATATTTTACAAGTATATTTTATAAGTATTTTATAAGTATTTACGAGTATAATTTTATATTTATAACATTCAAATACATAATACAATTGTTTTAAAACTGACGCCATGTTATATTTATCATTTATCAATTTATAAAGAAATAAATATGAAAACATTTTTTATTTATAAATTTATAAATATTTGATAAATTGCTTATAAGGAAATCAACTATAAGGAAATCCTTATTATTTACCATTTTATAAAGTCCGAATCAAATGGCAATTAGCTGATGTTTGCCTACCATTTCAATAATTAATATAATAAATAGTGTAAATAAACAATCTAATAAATCAATATTGTTTTATAATTTTGTTGTTAAATCTTAAGTACAAAATAAATTATAAATTCATTTCCGTACAGCATCAGTCTATATTTCTGAGATGATGTATTATGAACACTATTTACATTATTCGGACTATTGTCCTCATCTTTGTCGCCATATTTATTACAACGTTTAAGCCTTTCAGTACCTGTCTATATTTCTGAGATGAGGTATTATGTACATTATTTACATTATTTGGACTATTGTCCTCATCTTTATCGCCATATTTATTACAACGTTTCGGCCTTTCAGTACCTGTCTATATTTCTGAGATGAGGTATTATGTACACTATTTACATTATTCGGACTATTGTCCTCATCTTTATCGCCATATTTATTACAACGTTTCGGCCTTTCAGTACCTGTCTATATTTCTGAGATGAGGTATTGTGTACACTATTTACATTATTCGGACTATTGTCCTCATCTTTATCGCCATATTTATTACAACGTTTCGGCCTTTCAGTACCTGTCTATATTTCTGAGATGAGGTATTATGTACTATATTTACATTATTCGGACTATTGTCCTCATCTTTATCGCCATATTTATTACAACGTTTCGGTATTTCAGTATCTGTCTATATTTCTGAGATGAGGTATTATGTACACTATTTACATTATTCGGACTATTGTGCTCATCTTTATCGCCATATTTATTACAACTTTTCGGCATTTCAGTATCTGTCTATATTTCTGAGATGAGGTATTATGTACACTATTTACATTATCTGGACTATTGTTCTCATCTTTATGGCCGTATTTATTACAACGTTTCGGCCTTTCATTATCTATCTATATATCTGAGATGGGGTATTATGTACTATATTTACATTATTCGGACTATTGTCCTCGTCTTTGTCGCCATATTTATTACAGCGTTTCGGCATTTCAGTATCTGTCTATATTTCTGAGATTAGGTATTATGTACACTATTTACATTATTTGGACTATTGTCCTCATATTTATCGCCATATTTATTACAACGTTTCGGCCTTTCAGTATATGTCTATATTTCTGAGATGAGGTATTATGTACACTATTTACATTATTCGGACTATTGTCCTCATCTTTGTCGCCATATTTATTACAACGTTTCGGCATTTCAGTATCTGTCTATATTTCTGAGATGAGGTATTATGTACACTATTTACATTATTTGGACTATTGTGCTCATCTTTTTCGCCATATTTATTACAACGTTTCGGCCGTTGTACGCTTCGACCTTCTTCTTAACAGGAGATAACTGATAACTGACATCCATTAAACATGACACGTGGAACTAGAACAGCTACCCCAATGAGCGAAATAAAGGGTTATGTTCGACATTCCAACCACCTGAAGAAGGCCGGAGCGTTCAACGGCTGAAACGTCGTAATAAATATGGTGACAGAGATGAGTACAATAGTCCGAATAATGTAAATAGTGTCATTTTCGTACTTCTATTTTTTTTTTTTACATTTTTATTCATCGCTTTTTAAAACCTAAATATGGTCTAGAAGTGAAGGTAGTTAAAATAATAGCGATGTCAATGGAAAAACCGTCCTTTTGACACTGCGTTTTTCGGGTATGAAAGTCCAAATTTGATGAGTATTATTTTTTACTCTTAATGTGTCTGTCTCATATTGCTATTTTTCTGATTTTTATTGCAGTAGTTTTTAATTCATTTTACCTCGGAGTTTTCATCTCATCTTCTATATAATAATTATTGTTATGTATTTATGTTATGTATTCCGAGATGAAATCCGGTATGAAATAATAACAAACACCAAGAATGAATATAGGAAAATAATGTATTAACGTAATAATACAAACTGGTAATACAGGTTAGTAGTTCCAGGAATGCAGGGTTAGTAAACAAATATATATATATAGTCTTTGGTATCGACGTATCGCTGTATGACTTCTTAACTGAGTCTAAGTGCTCGTTACTGTGACTCTTGTCGCTACTTTATTCTACTCGACCGATTCTATGTTCATTACTACTCGACCGACTCTACGTTCATTACTACTGTTCTGATATTCACTGGTAGTAGTATATGTATACCTTGGGTGAGTCTATTTGTGTAAAAAGGGGAGACCTCTCAACAATTTATTTATTTTTGTCATTTGTGTCACGCATTCTAATGAGAATGGGGGAAATAAATTCAAGTTAATACATGGATAACTGTTTTTTCCCTTAACAATCTATAGGGATAAATTATTAATCTTTGACAAATTTAGATTCTAGGTAAAATGAACTATTTAACAAATTCGTTCACTTTCTGCTACCCTTTTTTAGAATATAATCTTATTTGCTGAAGCTTTTCTTGAGAGGCATTCAGATACCATTGTTTATTAAATGATCGTATTTCTTTTTTTGACGCAGTCTGTATCGTTATCCATTTCAAACTACTGTTATATTAAGCATATTTATTTAGTATGAAAAGGCATTGAGCAAACATCCTTTGGTATAATGCAAAGGGTAATCAAGTCTTATTGGCATTACGTTAGACTTAATGATTAAAAAATGCTTTGTACACAAATTGTTGCAATTATTTGTAACAGATTCTCTTTTTATGCGCTGTTCAAAATCATTTAAGTAGTATATTTGTATAAATGTTTGTTTAATGCATATTTATTTACATATTTTCCTTTTACATTTAACTTTAATTAATATTTTTAATATTTTTAGTTATTATTATTATTATTATTATTATTATTATTATTATTATTATTACTATTATTATTATTATTCGTATAATATATAATCACAGAGTAGTATATCTTAAAGTAAAAAAAATATATCCCTCACGTGCATAGCCCTGGTTATATATATATATATATATATAAACAAGTATAGGATTGGTGTATACGGAATAAATTCCAATAACCAACAAACACTATTCTTAAAAGTGTGCTCAATACAGAGTAGAGCAAATATAATTATTTATTCTAAAATTATAACATAAATATGTTATAACATATGTTATATAACATAACATGAATATGTTATAACATATCCATGTTATAATTCTCGAATAAATAATTTTATATATATATATATATATTTATAATTTTATGCTAGCATGAAACAGACTGTCGCCTCATAGTATTGACTTCTATGTTCACTTTTATATTTACACAAGCTCTATCTCTGATATTGAGCACTTTATCCCATAAATATATAGCGCATCTTAAGACTATATTTCTTCATATATATATATATATATATATATATATATATATATATATATATATATATGAAATGGATTTAACCTGACAAATATTTTAATATATTTTCTGTTTATACGTTTGTTTAGGCATACACTTACTTGAATAAATGGTCTGTTTTTTTTTAATTAAACAGTATTCATTTTATTTGCTCTCCTGAATAGTGTTCTGATTTGCTCGTATCGCCAATTCCTTCACATATTCCTGTCCATTACGCGTCTGCATGTATATTTTTGCTTTCCTAATTTTTCTGAAATTTTCTGCTTCATTCTCTCATTCATTTAGGTCTTCTATCATTTACATTCTCTCGAATGTTTTAATTTTAACATTTTTAGTTTTTTATCGTTAGTGGGTAAATCTTGAGGATGTTGACAAAGATCACCTTTCTTTGAACTTTGTGGACTAGTGTTACAGAATAGCAAATAAAGAATTGAGCCAAATAACAGAAACCACATCATTTGAGGACTACTAACAGCTGCGACAACTCAAACGGATAGCATATGTAACTCGAAGAGAACATAGTGACATAATCGAATTGTTAATATTTCACATCACTTCAAATAGAATGTATGGAAGGAGGCGCCCATCGATAGTAGGAAGTGCCATAATAACTACTGGACTTGGGAAAATGATTTTCCTAAAAAAATATTTTAAGAAAATTTTTTTTATAACTTTCAACTCGGTCAATAAATACCATATATTTCCTTGTACGATAACGCCTATATTGCCATTACCGCAGGTTTAAAATTACCATTACCAAATGGCTAATATTATCATTACTATTATAAAATGGAAAATATTACCGTTACCATTACCAAATATCTAATATTACCATCACCATTTCAAAACGGATTATATTACTCTGGCCATTGCCAAATGGCTAATATTAGCATTACCATTCCAAAACGGATTAATATTACCATTACCATTTCAAAACGGATTATATTACTGTTGTGGTGGGATCCACCTAATCTGCATAGGTGACTACCAACTATATAAATAATGGTTGATACCGGAAGACGAAGGAGAAGAGTGGAATCACGAGATCCAACTAGAGACTCTGATCGACTGCGACTAGTCAACACATTCTCCAGGAACGTCTTCCCAGAAATATACAGAAATACTATATGTACTTATTGTGTACACTTTCTTGTTATAATACATTCTTGTTCTAAGTACATTTTGTGTTGCATTATTATTCCATGCAATAGGCGAGATTCAACATTGAGTCAAGACTCAACAATTACTCTGACCATTGCCAAATGGCTAATATTACCATTACCAAATGGTTAATATTACCATTACCATCACAAAATGGCTAATATTACCATTACCATTTCAAAACGGATTATATTACTCTGGCCATTGCCAAATGACTAATATTACCATTACCAAATGGTTAATATTACCATTACCATTACCAAATGGCTAATATTTCCATTACCATTTCAAAACGGATTATATTACTCTGGCCATTTCCAAATGGCTAATATTACCATTACCAAATGGTTAATATTATCACTACCAAATGGCTCATATTACAATTACCAAAGGGCTAATATTACTATTACTATTACAAAACAGAAAATATTACCATTACCATTACCAAATGGCTAATATTAACATTATTATCATTACTTTCGCTTTCTCTATTTTTAAGTCCAGTCTCTTATCATTCCCGTTTGTTTTATTACAAGTCACTTTAAATATGTCTATCATTGTTAGCTTTTCTTCATTTATTTGAAATTCTAGTTTTTCTTTCGATATGTTTTTTTTAAAATTTACCTTTAATTCTTTTACCCTTTCTTTCCCTGTAGTTTTCTATTTTCTTTCTTTCTTTCTTTCTTTCTTTCTTTCTTATGTTTATTTGTTTTACGCCTTTTACGTCATTATTCATTTTTTTATTCTTTATTTTAATTCCATAACGTGTTTCCATTTTCCATCACATTTTCATATTTCTTTATTTCTTCAAATGATAATTTTTCCATTCATATTTCTAGTATCCCTTAATTCTTTGACATTAATCAAACATTTCCTTCATTTGCTCCTCCTTTCCTCTTTTATACAACAATTCTTTAATTTACTTTTTCGTTTCATTCTTTCTTTTATTTCTTTCTTTTGCTTCGTTCTATTTATATTTATTTCTAATTTCATTTTTTCTTCTTGATTTTATTATTTGTCCTTCGTTACTTTTTTCAGTTTTTTTTCTAACCGGATTTTTTTTCTGGGTTTCTTCTTTTCGCTAGTTCTTTCTTTCTTTTATTTTTTTCGTTCATTTGTTCTTAAGTTCTTTCGTTTGTACGTTTGTTCTTTATTTATATTTTCTTTCTTTCTTTCTTTCTAGCTTGCTCCTTCTAATGCATATTTCTTCTGTAAATGTTACTTCTCAACTCATTTTCAATACAAGCAATTCGCTCTTTTGGGAAAAAGATGTATAAAACAAACGTAGCCAACATAAACCCTTTCCCACTTTTAAAACTTTATATGGACACTTGCTGGGCAACTTCACAAGTCATCAACTGTTATTGCATGATGCACTCAAGATGGAGACCTCATCTTCACTTTTCGCCCAAACAACCCATGTTCCGTATCCTTAAAAGTCAAAAACACATTGTCGATTCACTCTGTTACAAGGGTATATTAAAGGAGAACGCATCACTTGGCCCCGAACATCATGTCCTTAGCGGTACTCTTAAACTATTCATATACATATATATATATATATATATATATATATATATATATATATAGAGAGAGAGAGAGAGAGAGAGAGAGAGAGAGCGAAAAAGAGAGAGAGAAATATATATATATATATATATATATGCAGAAATATAGTCTTAAAGTGTGCTATATTTATGGGGTAAAGTGCTCAATATCAGAGATAGAGCGTGTGTAAATATAAAAGTGGACATGGAAGTCAGCACTTAGAGGCGACAGTCTGTTTCATGCTAGTGCAATCGTCAGGCGACTAGTGCTGTTATTTTTCTCGGCTATTTATATAAGGGTCAGTGGTGCATTATGGGTAGTCTATTTTGGCGGTTACTTTTACCGGAAGTGGCTTATTTGTTTATTTATTTATGTCAAATTGTTTTGCTTGTTTTTTGTTTGTTTTTTTATTTTTATTTTTATTTTTTATCTTATATATTTATTTATTTATTCTTTTATTTTGATCGGTGTTTTTGGTTAACGTAGTAAAAATTTGTTTATATAGCTTATTGTTGGTAGTCTATAATGGCCGTCACTACCGGAAATCGCTTGTTCGCTTATTTATTTGGGTCAAATTGTTTTGCTTGTTTTTATTTATTTTCATTTTTATTTTTTATCTTATATATTTGTTTATTTGTCATTGATTAAATCTGTTTGTTGAATTTGTGTTTTTTTCTGATTATTATTTAGGTGGGAACAGTTTTTAATTTATCTATTTAGGTTGGTTATCTTTATTTGTTTTTGTTTTGTTTTGTTTTTTAAACGGCTAGTTTATCGTAATCGGTTGTTAGTTTATTTATATATTTGGATGTATTTAGATCGATTTATTATACTTGTTGTTATTTATTTGTTACACTATATCTTTTTGGCTTTCGGTTTTTAAGTAACGTAGTATATTATCTTTTATTAATGTTTTTTTTTTTTTGTTGTTTTTTTATTATTATTTTTATTTGTATAACAGTTATAACTTTCGTCCGTTCTTTTGTTTTGATTTTATTTCGTATATTCTAACAGGTATGGTATTATGATTTGTTTGGAGTAATTTATTTTGCTTATTTTATTGTTGTTTGTTTATATATTTATTTATTTTTCTATTTTAAGTTACGTAGTAAAAATTTGTTTTCATGTCTACATTTTGAGATTAGCTCGGATCTTTTATTTAATAATTTATTTTCATCTGGGAAGGTAATGATAGCTATTTTTTCCTCCAAGCAAAGTTTGCAGGTTTTTGATAGGTTGTTGTAGGCTGATGATTTTTTCCTTATTTTCCAAGATATTTTTGGTGTGGTGTGTGTTTTGTTTTTTATTTCCCAGATATACTTAGAAAGCATTGTGCTGTTCGCATATTTACTATTTGTGAAAGACATTTTGTGTACATAATTTCTTTGTTTCCATGGTCCTTCGGTTACTCCTATATATACTTTTTCTTCATTATCTGCTGATTTTGTCGTGGCTTGGTAGATTACGTTGTTTTGTAAACAATTACCGTTTAAGGGACATTCGTTTTTTATTCTGCAGTTGCACGTGGGTTTAATTTGTTCGTGTGGTTTGTTAATAATTTTTCTGTTGTGCTTTTTTATTATTTGTGCCATGTTCTCGGTGCAACTGTAGCTGATTTTTACTGTGTTTTTGTTGAATATTTTGTGTAGGGTGCTTGATTCCGGGAAGTGTTTGTGTAAAAGCTTGAAGAATATTTTTCCTATGTTTGTTTTTACGTTTTTGCTGTACGGTGGGTTGAACCATATGATATTTCTTTTCTGTTGGTCTTTTTTGTGTTCTGTGGTGAGTATGTGAGTGTTGCTGGGAATCCATATATATATATATATATATATATATATATATATATATATATATATAAGTGCGTGAGTAAATGAGCTGTACCTAAGAGAGTCGTCTATGGAGGCACATAGAGAAAGAGCTCAATGGCATATTAATGGTAGTGCGTTAATATATTTTAGTTAAATTCCCAGTGTGCAATTACCAAACACGACTAAGATTTTCCTACGTTTTCGCGCAATCGTCAGACGGACGGTAAACGTTATGATTGAAAATTGGCGCTTTATACCCCGCGGGCAAGTTCAAGATTTTTAAAGTGTAGTTGATGCGTGCGTACAATGTACACACCAGCTAAACTCAATGAGGTGGGAAAAGAAATATACCTATCTAGCCAGGATGAAAAAGTCTTAAATTTACAATCATTTTTAGAAAAAAAAATAATAGTAGGAACAGTTAAGAGGTATGCCAAAATAATGTTGGATGATATGGGAAAGAGCAGGATCTCGGCAAATTCGAGAAATGAAGGCGAAAGAACCACACTACGACCTTTGGTCTCTTAGTACTAACGATAGAATTAACGCGGTCTCCGAAGAAGCCTCGCAAGCTGAAGTTAGTCGCTACAAAGCTATATAGTAATGAAATTAATTTCAAATTGGATACTGGGGCAGATGTAAATGTAGTCTCCAGTAGTTATTTTAGAAAAAGAACTCCCCAATTATTAAAAAAACGTAACTAACATCTGTATGGACCCGGTTACCATAAGATAAAAGTTATCGGTCATGTGCAGACCTTATTAGAACTCTAAAATCAATGTCTGAACAAGATTTGTTCCTTATTGAAAATTTGAAGGAATAATTACTGGGGCTGCCAGCAATAAAAGTTCTTAACCTACTGAGTAGAATGAATTTTTTTTTTTTAAAGTGAAGACCACAAATATAGAAAAGAATATCAGAATATTTCGCTGGTTACCCAATTCATCGGACACGAGATATATGTGCATTAATTAACATATATTTCTTAGCTCTGTCTAATGTCATTGAGCACTGTTATGTCTACACCATTTGGCTAAATTTGGTAATGATTTATTTGCTCACCATAGTAGACACGCCAGCGCACACGTACACGTTCGCTAATATCTAGTTATCTCATACCTAAAACTATACCTGCATAATATATATATATATATATATATATATATATATATATATATATATATATATATATATATATATATATATATATAAGTGTGTGTGTGAAGAAATATAGTTTTAAGGTTATATATTTATGGGATAAAGCGCTCAATATCAGAGATAGAGCGTATGCAAATATGAGACCGTCGTCACTGTAGTCACATAATGTTAAGAAACTACAACAAACAAAACACAGACAAAGCTAGAAAACCAATAATAATGATTTCTGAAAATAATGGATTTAACATAGATTTAAAAACTAACCAAAACGAAGTTGATTTTCTAGATGCTACCTTCAACCAAAGAAAAGGCACATACAAACCATACAGAAAACCCAATGATAAACCACTCTATATACACACATCTTCCAATCACCCGCTTTCGATAATCAAACAGATACCCAAATCGATTAATTCCTAAAATTCTTACAATAAAACCATATTTAACGAAGCTAAGAAAGACTACGAAACAGCCCTACACGTAAAAATAATCAATCCAAATAAATAAATTAAAAACTGTCCCCACCACCAAAATAACAGAATAGATTACGGCAACGAATCTAAACATTTGGATGAATAAATAGCTTTAATTATCTTCCCAAACCAAAACAAACTATTAAATATTTTTTTACTACGCTAATAAAACATCAAAAACCGAAAAGAATAAAAAATACAAAATGAAAATGAAAAATAAATTAACCCAAACATATAATTAAATAAATAAATAAGCCACTCCCGCAAATAACCGCCAGAATAGTTTACCCACAATGCACCACTGACCTATATAGTAAAATTCCAGCATTGAAGGCCTGACGATTGCGTCCAGCATGAAACAGCCTGTCGCCTCTCAGTGTTGACTTCAATGTTCACTTTATATATATATATATATATATATATATATATATATATATATATATATATATATTATTATTATTATTAGTAGTAGTAGTAGTAGTAGTAGTAGTAGTAATCTTATAAGTATAAGAAAGTATACTTGTTCGGAAAACCTTCGGTGTCTTGATTTGCAAATAATCAAACCAATACTAAAAGGGAAAATGGTATAAAAAAGAAAGAACCAAGAACATGTACGAGTAGACAAAATAACTAAATAAAGTGCTCAATACAATAAGTAGAGCAGGCCTAGTTAAACCTAGAGAGCCAGACAAACCTACCACGGTTTCACCAAAGGCTTCCCTGACGATCCGCTTAGGTGAAACGTTAGTAGGTTTGTCTGGCTCTCTAGGTTTAACTATATATATAAGGTTAGAGGTTTAAAATTTTTTGTTATAATCTAATTTCTTTGCTACAGTGAACTGGTGTTCATTTTTTTATTATATTCTTAATTCAAGTGTCATCTTGTTTGTATTTTTCGTTCATTTGATTTTTATAAAAAATATTAATGTTATTGCTTACGTTTTTATTCTTGCCGTTGGTATTTGCTACCTTAGACAGAAAAGGCCTTATATGGAAATCCAACTATTAAATCCGTTATTAATAAGCGTTTGTTTTACGTTGTTTAATTAAGGAGGTTGGTTAATTCCGCTCGATAGACAACCCATCGCACCTCTCTCTCTCTTTCTCTCTCTCTCTCTCTACACACACACACACACACACACACACACACACACACACACACACACACACACACATATATATATATATATATATATATATATATATATATATATATATATATATATGTCATCCACATCTCATCAGTGTGGCTAGACGTCCGGTTGCCTCTAGCTAGGATCAAAAACCGACTGAATTGGCGTCAGTCGGAACTTCTACCACTAAGCCGTCGGCTCACGGCAGGGATGAAGGTGAATTTTAGCGTATTTATTTTTAGATTTAGATAAACACACAGTGACTGACAGTGACTCAATTCTGCCGAAGAGTCATGCTATATTAGCTTAAATAGTCACTGTTTACAAACTCACACCTCAAACCAAAGAGCTCAACCGAAATTAATTTTTCGTTACGAAGCCCCAACTAAATTTATTATAAAAACTATACCATTGCTTATATTTTAGGAGCATTCTAAAATAAAGAGCCCAGTACTTACAGAAACGTAAAGAATAAAGATTGTAATCCCAAAGACGGTATAGGTAGACTTAGTGGCGACAAAGATGTACCCATTGCTTTTCTTTTGGTCAATGTGTTGACAGCATGATTTACACGGATAGATTTCAGATTTAAAAATTTCTAAAATTTCTCTGACCCTGCAAATGAGAGAGAGGGTTAATTACCTCATTCCACCCATAATGGAAAAAGTTCGTATTTGAAAGTTGACCACATGACAAGAAAAAAACGGAAACGAATAGTGAAACGGAAAAGTTAGTTTCGTCAAGGCCTGCGGGCCGAAAAGACGCGCTCGCGAAATTTGTCTCGGCAAATGGGCCGAAAAGACATGTTCACGAAATTGCGAGGAGAATACATCTCCGAGTGGAATAGATGGACCCGCTTGACGACGTATGCAGAATGCCGCTATATTGAGGTGAAAGAGAGACAGAAGAGAGCATATAGAAAAAGAAAAGAAGATAGCGAGGAAAGATCTCCAAAGGAGATACTTATGGGAAAAGGAAAGAGAGGAAGAAAATATCTCGAAGGATGTCATCCAGCCCTTAAACAAAGGACGACAGAAAGAAAGTAAGAAAAAAGAAAGAAAGAACTGACCACCTCAAGCGATAATGCTGCTATACCGAGACGAAAGAGAGAGGGAAGACATTTTCAGCTTAATCGCCGGCCAAGCCCCTAGACAGAACGAAAAGAGAAAGAGAGGAAGTAAGAAAAGACCTCAAAAGGAGACGCTTATAAAAGGAAATAGAAAAGGAAAAAGAGAAACAAAAAGTAGATAAAAGAGAGATTATTGGAAAAGAACTTTTATTACGAGATAAGTTTGTTGTTTTTCTTGTACTTCGTTTTTGTTTAAATGTACTTCTTTTTAACGTTTGTACTTTCATGCAGATTTAGTATGAAATCTTTTTATTACATGTTTCTTTCTACTTGTCTTAAAATTTTCTATGTTTTTGCACATTCGTGCAAATATTGCACATGCTCTGTAAATTCGTGCAAGTATGGCACAAAGCCATACGTTGAGTTGTGCTTTACCTTTCTTAGAGGATGTTCTCCTCCCACTATTTTGTCCACAATGTTTAAATGTTTATTCTTGACAGATTGTCACTTTTGTTTTGGCCGTTTTTTCATTTATTTTACCTTCCCCACATTTTTACGTTTGTTAATAAATTTGTATTTCTTGTCTCCATTGTTGTTTGTCGCCTATCGTGTTTCTTCCTTAATCGATTCCGCTCGGCCATGTCTGATCAATCGGAAAGAGACCCTTGGGAAAGAAATATATTTTACGAAAATTGAGTAAAATCTAAATGTTTAAAATGTGTTGAAGAAAAAGATAACACAGATTACGATCCTCCTCTACCTCTAGGGTTGGAGGAAAGGGGGAGGATTGTAAGAATATATATATATATATATATATATATATATATATATATATATATATATATATATATATATGTGTGTGTGTGTGTGTGTGTGTGTGTGTGTGTACCCGGATATAAGATAGATTTCTCTGGTCCCAAATTACAGCCAACCATACTTACCTAAACAAAATAGACCAAACCCGGATATAAGAGAAACCCGGATATAAGATACTTATTCTCCGGTCCCGACAACTCTCTTATATCCGGGTTACACTGTATATATATAATACACATAAGTGGGCATTGTTTGTTTTTTTTAACAGTGTAAATCTATCTACTTTCCTGTGCATTACAAAGTCTTAGTGCCCACGCCGGTAGACATAGTTTTACACTGTATACCATATAATATGCTTAAAGTAATCATAAAAGAAGATATATTTTTATAAATGTATGTGCATACATACATATATACATTCATAGACATACGTGTAGCATAACTGAAGGCTGGAATGTCTATCGGCTTGTCGACTTCTAATCACGGTCGAATATTTCACTCCATTCGCAATAACATCGTTGGGGAAGGCATGAGATTATCTTCCTATACAGTATGGCAGACATGTTGTTTTAGTTTTTTTTAAATTTAGGAAAAAGATATAAAAATATCCTGGAATACGTTCTCGTCATCGACCTTGAAAACATTAAATTGAGAGAAACATTGTCCGCAAACTTTGTGGTATGCTGCTCGAATGTTCTATTTTATGAAAATTCTTATTAACTCGACAGAAGATAGCTTTTATGGCTGGCTTTACAGAATTTTCTAACAATGTGAGAATCATAAGACCAGGAAGTTTAGTATTAGCTCAGAGAATTATTGAGATGTATTTATTTATTTTCACCTTTATTTGTCCTGTCTTTTACATTTGAGAAATGTCGAAAACATTGCGAATTTTTGCAACCTACTCTCATACTATCAGTATTCAAAACGGAAAACAAACAACGTGTAACCTACAACAAAATTCATCATCCCCATCATTTGACGCAGTGTCTTCGACGGTATTCTGATGCTAGTGACTTTTAAAAGAACAAAAATCAACAAGAATTATAATGCAAAAAAAACCATCAACGTACCGTGTTTTAATAAGCCTTTTCAGCGTTAGAATGCCTGGATGTACTACAGAGATGAGCGGTACCTGCATATCTAACTAATATCAGTGTTTTTCCTCCCTAATGAGAAAATGCAGTAACATTGATTAACCTGAGCAATGCCAAGTTATGTCGACAAGAAGAATAAGTGCAGGCACACTGGCGCGCACACACACAAATGTGTACTGATTACTCTTAGTACATTTTTTCTATATTTATTATTTAGGTGACATATGTTTGCTCATTAAAGAAACGTTAATGTTTGATATTGTTTTTTCTTTTAAAAAATCCTGGCTAAATTTAAAACCCAGCGGATATTAGTGAATCAGTTCGAAAACCCCAATTCTGGTAACTGGCATTGTTGCTTACTCAACCTTTTTCCTCATATGGGTTTGTCTCTCACTCCGGTAGGATGACGTTAATTATATAAGTGTGGAAATGCATGACTGAAAAATCGATGACTATTTGTCATATTAGTGTGGTAATAAGAGAGTATATGCGAGAATATAAAATGAATAATAATAATAATAATAATAATAATAATAATAATAATAATAATAATAATAATAATAATAATGAAGAAGAAGAAGAAGAAGTAGTAGTAATATATGTAAAAATAAAAAATGAATAAAAAAGAATTCGCTCAATAAACATAAAATAAAAACATATCTATATTGATTCAAGTACAAGGTCAGAAAAGAATCATGAATATAGATACATCGATTCCTTCTGCTGCTTATCAACCCATTGCAGATTATTTAAAACCAGAAAATGTATTTAGATTGTTATACTTTTTTTTGAGATAATAATGATCCAGTGATACAATATTTACTAATTAACCCATAGCTAGGGGCAGAAGATGTGGATTCACATTTATATTTGCGTTTAATTATTATTTGCAACTAATAATTCCAAGCCATTATATATTAGACCACACGTTCATCAAAGCTTACAGGACCTGGAATTCCAAAGCGGTTGCTTAACTTCGGAGATCGTAATTGAAGCGGTGTTTTACGTGATGTGGCCGTAATCATTAGATACAACGAGAATAAAACACATAAGCTTGTATGTATATTATTTACACTATTTACATTGTTCGGGATGTTGTCCTCATCTTTATAGCCATATTCACCTTCAACATCTCTCTATATTTCTGAGATGAGGTATTGTAATTATTTGCACTATTTACATTGTTCGGACTGTTGTCCTCATCGTTATTGCCATATTCACCTTCAACATCTGTCTCTATTTCTCAGATGAGGTATTGTAACTATTTACACTATTTACATTCTTCGGACTGTTGTCCTCATCTTTATTGTTATATTCGCAACGTTTTGGAGGTTGTATGCTCTAGTTCCACGTGCTGGACCTTTTCTAGATATCTCAGTTTCAGAAAAATCCCTTTAGTAACTGAACTCTCTAAGTTTTTGTTCACCTCTGCCAGGTATCGAACCTACTATTCAAGATTTTGGATTACTTCAGCCAACGCATGTATCCATTGGACCATGTGTTCCTATCAATTCTTTAAATCCACCTGGACTTTAAATCAATACTTTAAATCCACCTGGACTTTAAATCAATACTTTAAATCCACCTGGACTTTAAATCAATACTTTAAATCCACCTGAACTTTTTAGTTAAATGCGTCATTTGCTGTGGTAAGAAATGATCTTATTAAATCTAGTTATATTTCCTTGAATTTAGTTTCGTTCTCGGGTAAATGATTTTCAACGATCGACTTGAATATTCTGTGTATTTCCCTCTATCCTCCCACGTTTTATATCATTGATTCTTCGCAGTTAATTGTGTGATTGGATTGCTATCGAACATAACTGGTCTACACGATCGTAGAGCGTCACTCAGCAAGAACTATGCAGCAAGGAA
Organism: Acanthosepion esculentum; assembly: GCA_964036315.1. NCBI lineage: Eukaryota > Metazoa > Mollusca > Cephalopoda > Sepiida > Sepiidae > Acanthosepion > Acanthosepion esculentum. The sequence continues at coordinate 125,780,455 of OZ038482.1, read as the reverse complement.
TTCGAAAAACACATTTGACACGTTCGATCGTTCACAGAAACTTGTTTACAAACTACACAGATGTTTTTTTTGTGTGTGTGTGCATAGGGTTTTCACGCAGAATGTATAAATGAGAAAAGCACAATATAATGAAAATATTGTTTATTTTCTCCCATCTTAAATGTAACAATCAAAAGAAGACTATAGGAAAAGCTAGACAAATGCTCGCTGGTATGAAGACTTAAAAAATAAAAATAAATAGGATATTACCAATGAAATTAGTTGTTATTAAATGCTAAATATATCATGAGTCAATTTTAAGAATCAAATAAACATTCGTACATATATATATATATATATATATATATATATATATATATATATATATATATATATATATATAATAAATTCGTACATACATATGAAAAAATTCGTATATACATCTGAACTGATATATCCTATCAATGCATGCAAATTTGATTTGGTTGGTTTGTTGTGTTTTACGGCATATCAAGCTAAATGCCAACAACGTTTTTTCTTTGGTAATATTTTCTTTTGTCAAAAATCTATTTCTGGTAATGCTTTTTTCCTAAAAAATGTATAGCTGTGAATATCATTTGTAAATATGTATTGCTGGTAATATTTTTTTTCAAAAATACATTGCTGGTAATAGTTTTTTTTTCTTCAATAATTTAATTCTGGTAATAATTTTTTACAAAGTATTTCTGGTATTAAAACCTATTTTTACACATTTATAAAGCTTTTTACCTCAGTTTGGGGGTTAACTATTTGCCCATAGCAGGGACCCTAACAGGTGCTACCACCCCGGGTTTTGGATGAAAATGGGAACACCAGCAATTAAGAGGTGGCTCCACGTTCCTCAAAACCTGATCAGAGGCCTTGCTGTAGGACGTAGTTTATCGTCTTACCCTGGACGCGTATGTAGTTTATCGGCATATCCAGGACGTCAATAGATGCAAGATGGAATATTTGTAAATCAGTTGTTTTTATTGTTACCAATATTTCGCTCAAAGAGAACATTATCAGAAAAACTGGAAAATTAAGAAAAAAAAAAACGTTACCATAGCAACATACAAATGTTTTGAAAACTTTTGAAGATTTAACTGTTAATAAAATTAAAAATAATTATTTATGATTAAAACAAATATCTGAATTTTTGTACATAATAAAATGCTAAATAATTATAAATTATAGTGTTTTCATGTAAGGAAATACAAGAAAGTTACGGTAAAAAAAATCGCACTTTTTTTTAGAGTAAGGTTCCCACTGTACAAGGTCCGAGAGACACTCGAGTTAGGGGGTAACTTTAAGGTATAATTTATACCGATTGATGGAGAAGAGCTGTGATTCTTGGGAAAGAAAACTGTGAATGCATATAATTAGAACTCTAATTTATGATAACATAATTTAAGTGTTAAAAAATATATAGATAAATAAATATATAAATAAATATAATATAAAATATAATATAAAATATAATATAAAATATATAAATAAATATAATAAATATATAAATAAATATATAAATAAATAAATATAAAATATAATATATAATATATAAATAAATATAATGAATCTATAAATATATAAATAAATATAATATCAAATATACTATAAAATATATAAATAAATATATAAATAAATAAATATATAAATAAATATAATATGAAATATAATATAAAATATAATATAAAATATATAAATAAATATATAAATGAATAAATATATAAATAAATAAATATATAAATAAATATAATATAAAATATAATATAAAATATATAAATAAATATAATACATATATAAATAAATAAATATATAAATAAATATAATGTAAAATATAATATAAAATATTTAAATAAATATAATATATAAATAAATAAATATATAAATAAATATAATATAAAATATAATATATAATATAATATAAAATATATAAATAAATATGATAAATATATAAATAAATAAATATATAAATAAATATAATATAAGTATAATATAAAATATATAAATAAATATATAAATAAATAAATATATAAATAAATTTAATATAAAATATAATATAAAATATATAAATAAATATAATAAATAGATAAATAGATATATATATAAATAAATATAATATAAAATATGATATAAAATATATAAATAAATATAATAAATATATAAATAAATATATAAATAAATATAATATAAAATATAATATAAAATATGTAAATACATATAATAAATATATAAATAAATAAACATATAAATAAATATAATATAAAATATAATATAAAATATAATATGAAATATATAAATAAATATAATAAATATACAAATAAATATATATATAAATAAATATAATATAAAATATAATATAAAATATAATATAAAATATAATATGAAATATATAAATAAATATAATAAATATATAAATAAATAAATATATAAATAAATATAATATTAAATATAATATAAAATATATAAATAAATATAATGAATATATAAATAAATAAATATATAAATAAATATAATATAAAATATAATATAAAAGATAATATAAAATATATAAATTAATATAATAAATAAATATATAAAATATAATATATATTTATTATATTTATTTATATATTTTATATTATCTTTTATATTATATTTTATATTATATTTATTTATATATTTATTTATCTATATATTTTTTAACACTTAAATTATGTTATCATAAATTAGAGTTCTAATTATATGCATTCACAGTTTTCTTTCCCACGATAAATCGGACAAAGATTCCGGAACCGGAGAAAGAGAAAGCCTCTAAATAAATACCTCGGAATCAGCGAAGGATAGCGAATACAGTATATCCAAATAAATGGGAAAGTAAGAAATGTGTGTGCATTTGGTGTTAAATACCGAGTTGAATTCACAAAATAGTTTATCAGCCATAAACACGTTGCTGTTGCTGTGGTGCAATACAAACTCGGCATCTTTAATCGGACCATAGCTAACATTAAGCAAACAGATTTCAAAGCGTGAAAGCCTCTCACTTGCAACCATATACATCATCTTGAGGCCGATGGTAATCGTCTGTATACATCCAGATCTGAAGTATGCGAAGGATTAGTTCAACAAGAATTGTCTTACAAAACGAAAACAACTGGACTTCAAAGATAGCTAGAAAATATAGAAACTGTCTGATAATATATGTTAAGGAACATAAATGAATCAGAAATAAATACGAAATATTATTCCGTTATAAAATAAAGTAACGCATTCAAAAGGCAATTTCTAGTGGATGAAGAAGAGCAATTTAAACCATAGCCCATCTATTGAAGCGGCAATGTGATGATGCCAATTTTGACCTTATGTCTCTGGTTGGGACCAGTTTGTAAATGAGTATATATCAAAATTCAAAGGAAATAATAATAATAATGATAATAATAATAATATAAATAATAATCAAAGCTAGCCGCACAAACATTGTTATTAAAGACCACAAACAAAATAAGTGCCTCCTTATTGATATGGCAGTCCCTGCAGACTGCAATGTATCTTTGAAGATATTCGAAAAACTGTCAAAATACAAGGACCTTGAAATAGAAATCTCAAAAATGTCGCACATGGGAACATCAACAATCCCTGTTGTAGTTGGAGCCCTTGGACTGGTTGGAAAAGATTCCAGTAGGCTGATTGAAGGGATCCCTGGAAGTCCATGCCTCAAAGAGATACAAAAAATGTACTGACAAGTACATCCCACACTTTACGAAGGGCTTTATCTATGTAATTATTTTTTTATTTTAAAAATTTTTTTTTCAGTGGAAAGTGTCATGATACCATTTCTAACCTTAGGTCCCTGGGCGGGACCCGGAAAGAAATGTGTAAACGCCAGATATCAAAGGAAATAAAAATAATAATAATAATTCACAGACAGAACAATCAAAGCTAACCGCCCAGACATTGTTATTAGAGACCGAAAAAATGCCTCCTTATTGATATTGAAGTCCCTGCAGACTACAATGTATATTTGAAGATATTAAAAAATCTATCAAAATACACGGAACTTGAAATCGAAATTTTAAAAATTTGGCACATGGTAACATCGACAATCTCTGTCGTAGTTGACGCTCTCGGATCGTTTGGAAAATATTCCAGTAGACTAATTGAAGGGATACCTGGAGGTCCATGCCTTAAAGAAATACGAAATATGGTTCTCACGCGTACAGATCACACCTTACGAAGGGCTTTATCTATGTAAAATAAGTTTGTGTTTTTTGTTGTAGTTTTTAATTGGTCAGTGGAAAATGCCATGATGCCATTTCTAACCTTAGCTCTCTGGGTGGGACCCAGAAAGAAATGTGTACACACTAGAAATGCTTAATCACCTGTTCTTTACGGATGGTATAATGATCTTTGCCAAAGACGACACTGAGTCGAAGGCTATCTTCAAAACTGTAAAACATTTCAGTGATGACATCGGTATTGATTTTGGATTAGATAAGTATACAAAAAATAACATTCAAGAAAGGAAGAATCACAGAAACACACTTAATGCATAGAGATTCTGTCACAAAGATTAGGGAACTGAAACAAGAAGCCTATAAATACCCAGGCAACAGCAAAAGAGATGGAATACAACATACCCAAATGAAGGAGAAAGTAATAAAAGAATACTACAGGCGTGTGTGTCTGGTGTTAAATACCGAGTTGAATTCACAAAATAAAATATAAACACTTTGGCTGTCCCTGTGATGCAATAGAGATTCAACATCTTTGACAAGACCATAGCTGTCATAAAGAGAATGGGTAACGAGAAACCTTCTCACATGTCACCGCATGCATCATCCTAAGGATGATTTTGATTGTCTGTATGTGCCCAGATCCAAAGGGGGTATCGTGTTATTTCGACAAGAACTAGCTTACTAAAGCACAATAATTGGCCTTCAAAGATATCTGGAAACTACAGAAGACTGTAAAATGATATGTGTTTAGGAACATGAAAGAAAAAAGAAAGAGTATTCAGTAATAAAAAAGGAATTTCACGTAGGTGAAGAAATGAAAGTAAACCATAATACACCTACTGCAGCGGCAAAGAACCTAAAAAAAGAAAGCAAAAGCAAATACAATGTATCAAATGCAGAAACCATAGCAAGATAATCCTCTTCATGGTCAATAATCTGCCAGTACCAAACAAGCTGATGTAGATAAACCCCGTACCTATCAGTGGTTTCGTAGTGCAGGGATAAAAGCTGGAACTGTAAGTTTTATTCTTGTTGCACATGGCCAATTCTTGCTAACTAGAAATTAATAAGTACACATGCTGGAAAATTGTATTGAATCCAAATGCAGATTCTTCAATAAGTATCCAGAAACAATTAACTTTGCATTGGTTTGCACTGTGTAATCACCCAGTGAATATAAAACTCGGTTTGATAGAGTGAGATAATATCTGCACTGGTAAATATGCAACATTTTCGGGAAAGAAACGGCAAGAAACTGGTATGAACATGTTGTGAACAAGTAATATTTAAGAAATAACAAAACAAGATATTGCAGATAAATAGTCTATTGAAGAGTAAATACAACAGAAGTGTGTTACACGACTTGGAAATGTGTGTCGGTTGACCAGCGTTCAATCTATATCACTCGTCCGTGTTCCTCTCCGGTCAAGGCAGAGATTTCGACAGGAGCTGCGAACAGTCACAGCCTCGGTAGAACAGTCTATATCACTGTTATATAGTAGCTCCCACCCCCAACGAGAGTACATGTGGCACAAGGAGGAGTTTAACGTGGGTCATCCGAACCCGTAAGCTTGGCCAAAAAATCCCCGTCGAAACCGCATAAATGAATTCGGGTCTGTCTGCCTCCCCGGACGAAACTTTGCCCTTCGGTACAGCCTCGTCCGGGTTCCTCACCGCCCAAGGCAGAGAGTTCGACAGGAGCTGCGAACAGTCACAGCCTCGGTCGAACAGTCTATATCACTGTTCCCTCAAGGCTTACTTTCCTACTACTTACTATAAAGTGGAAGAGTCTAAAATAGCCTCATTAGAGGGAGCACACCACAACAGAACATCACCCAGACCAGGTTACAGAGGTAGGACCCTTAAAAATTTTATGGGATTTTACAATAAACATAGACCGAATAATCAAATTTAATCACCAGACATCATTATCAAAACCCACAAAAACAGAATGTGCTTTGTTCTTGACATGACAGTCCCAGCAGATTGGAATGCATCTTTAAGATCTTCCAAAAACTTTCATCATGCAAGGATCTTGAAATGAAAATAAAAAAATGTGGCAGATGAGGACATCAATAATTCAAGTTAGATTGATTTCTGGTAACCCATGCCTTAAAGAAATACAAAACATTGTACTCACAAGTACAGCTCACAAATTACGAGAGATTTTTTTCATGTCTGTGATCTTTTTTGTTGTCTTTTTTTGTTACAAAATTCACCAGTGGAAAATGTCGTGAAGCCATTTCTGACCTTAGGTCTCTGTTTGGGACCAAGAAGAAAATGTGTATGCAACATAAATCACAGGAAATAATAATAATATAATAATAATAATAATAATAATAATAATAATAATAATAATAATAATAATAATAATAATAACGAAAAAAAAAGCAAATGCAGCGATCCAAACACAGAAATGATGGCAAGATAAAAATCTTCATAAAAATCTGTCCGTTCCAAACAAGCTGATGTAGATAAACACTATACCCCAAAGCGGTGACGTAGTGCAGGAATAAAATCTGAAACCGCATGTTTTATTTTGTTGCATAGGACTAATTCTTGCTAATTAGAAATTCCCAATCAAACATATTAAATAATTGTGTTTACCCCAAATGCATATTCTCTGATGAATATCCAGAGACAATTGAGTATCTTGTGTCAGGTTGCACGGTATTGGCACCCACGGAATATAAAACCCCACATGACAGAGTGGGCCAATATCTGCACTGGAAAATCTGCACTGGAAAATCTGCAACTTCTACGGGAAGGAAACTAAAAGAAATTGGCATGAGTACCAACCAGATCCCGTTAAGGAGGCAGACCCTCTAACAGTTTTATGGGTCTTCACAATACACACAGACAGTACAATTAAAGCTAATCATGCAGACATTGTTATTAGAGACCGCAAACAAAAAAATTGCCTCCTTACTGATATAGCAGTCCCTGAATGCTGCAATGTTTCTTTGAAGATCTTCAAAAAGCTATCAAAATACAAGGACCTTGAAATCGAAATCTCAAAATGTGGCACATGAGAACATCAACAATCCATATTGTGGTTGGAGCCATCGGATTGGTTGGAAAAGATTCCAAATGATCATTGAAGGGATTTCTGATATCTCATGCCTTAAAGAAATTAAAAAAATATTCTTACGAGTACAGCCCACACCTTACAAAGGGCTCTTAAAATGTGTGCGTATGTTTGTTTGTGTTTTAATTGCTCAGTGGAAAACGTCATGATGCCATTTCTGACTTAGGCCTCTGGACGGGACCCGGAAAAATGAGTACACACGAGAAATCAAAAGAAATATAATAATAATAATAATAATAATAATAATAATAATAATAATTATTATTATTATTATTATTATTATTATTTTTGTATCTCTTTGACCTAAAAAACTGTTGTGAACAGCCCATTGGATTTAAAGAATAGTGCTTAAGATCTTACGCATGAAATCGCTAATATAAAAATAATACTAATTAAAAATATTTTTGAAAAATTTGTAGCAAAACAATAAAAAACCTATTTAAAAAATGTGTACATATTTAAAATATTGAACCATTTTACATTTAAATAAAATTTTGCTTTAACAGATTTAAACCAAAGCGGAAGCAAATATCTTTAAAAAATATTTCTATACATTATTTTAATATATTTTTTGCTGCTTTTGTTTAACATATTTAAGCTCATCGTAAACTTTGGCATTCAGTAAAATTTGCTAAATATCCGGTATTAAAACAAGTCATAATTATAGATTACTTAATCAAGCAGTATTAATTCAATGATTATAAAAATACCGAGATATTGATTTCTGATTATAAATCATTACTGACCATTGTCCAAAAATTTAAGAGCAACATTTGGTAACGATTTCCAAATTAAAATACCTCCCGATGTTTATTAGCTTATGAAGAAACGTTTGACAAACGCAGACATATCCTATTCATAGTTAAAATACACCCAAAAAGGAAAAGGTGCAGATAAACACAACATAGAAAGAATCGGCTGTCAATCAAGAGTCGTATTACATTTTAATATAATTTAGTTTAATTAAAATGTAATTTTACATGTAAAGGAAGAATTAGAAATGAATAAATAGAAAAATGTGCAAGCGAATTAATATTTATTAGTAATTTTCACTGCATAAAATTTCATCAATTTATATTAAGCGTTAATTGAAGTAAGGAAATTTTATACTGAAAAATATTTGTTGTGGAAAATAAATTCATTTTCATGATTAAGCTAAGAACATATATGTGACAAATGGAAAAGCGTTTCAATGGAACTGGATTTGATGACGAATTTCGCTTTTCAAGGTTTCATCATATCTAAAACCATAGAGAAATTTTCAATTTGGAAAATTTCTTAGAACCTTTGTCAGGACACTATATCCTATTTTAAACACATTATCGATACAGAAATCACATGGACAGCTCTAGAAAAATATAGATCTTTTACCTTCAACCCATTCTGGAGGATTGGATGAGGGTTTAATTTGGTTTCACTTCAGAAATGGCTACATGAATTTTATGTTTTGGTGACATTCTGCGAAGGAGATGAGATGTTGCCTTTAATTCGATACAAAAAAAAGCTGTGAAAAAAATATTAACGACTTTCTACGTGTACTATGAATTATAAAGAAAAAACGGAAAAATGTTAACGACTTTTTAAAAAAGTTATTCGTTTCTTTCTTCTTTGATCACGAGAAATGCCAGTTGAGGGAAAAAGTACTATGATGCATTAATTAGGCAGACACACACACACACACACACACACACACACACACACACACGCGCGTTTTTCTTTCGTTTTTTGGATCTGATGAAGCCTTGAATGGCGAAACACGTAATCAAATCTAGTTTCAAGGAAACGTTTTCCATTTTTAAAATGTCTTAACTTTGTCGACGTTCTATATCCTAATTTAAACACACACACGCGCGCACACACACAGACACACATATATCTATCTATCTATATATATATCTATAAAAGGCAGGATGTGTGTGTGTGTGTGTGTGTGTGTGTGTGTGTGTGTGTGTGTGTGTGTGTGTGTGTGACGAATGCACGGCCGCAATTTTCAACGGATTTGCATCAAAATTTACATGCACATGCTACAAGTTAGTAGAAAGGCCAAGAGCGACGTTGCATTTCCCAACTCCCATCGATAGTGGAAATAATCGATTTTTTCATGCTTCTACGGTAGTTTTAATGTAGTTTGCGGCCATTTTCTACTGGCCAGAGTGAGAGCCTATAGCTGGCTGCCACGAATAGGCAGGAAGATTCTATTGGCCAGCGTGACAGCCAACAGCTGACTGACACGAATGTTAACTAGTATGCTAGCATGCAGAAAAAAATCGATTGCTGCATTCGTCACAGGTGGGAAAAATTTAAATCTGCATGGTACTTTACTCCAATTGGCTCATTCGCTTGCTTAAACTCAACCTTGATTCTGATTCCGCAGAACTGTGTTGGGTGTAAAAAAGTATTTGTTGTTAACATTCTTTTTTCATTCGGTTTTTCCAGTTACGAGTCCTTTTTTAAAGCTGATCGTTTTGTGTTCATTTTGTTTAGTTCTTTTTTCGTAACAGATTTAATGTTTAGTATAGAGCTTAGAAAAAATTCGCAGTGTGAGATAGGCAAGAAGTAAGGCATGTTGCAACATCAGCACGGCAAAGGGCACTCCTTTAAAGGCAAGGAAGGGCAAAAATATTTTAAGTCAAGTGATAGCGATTGTTGTATGAGTCGTAGGATTTTTTAATCAAGCACGGTCAACGGCGTGCCATGCTGCTAGTATATATATATATATATATATATATATATATATATATATATATATATGCGTATATGTCGGCGGCATTTTTCATTATGCCATGTTTCTTTGTATAGTTTAGTCATGTTCTGTCTACTTATTTTCTTTCAAACTCGCCGTATTTATATATATTTGTTTTATTTCCAGGTAATTTCGACATCTCCAAACCATACTTATTTACATCCTTTTAAACGGTTTCAGCGGTCACGCACTGACGCAGCGTTCGTCAATCTGTAAGAAATTTAACTTTTAGAAAGGTTTTAGCGGTCACGCACTAACATAGCGTTCTTCACTCAATTTGTAAGAAATTTAACATTCAGATAACACAGCAATTTGTCCCTGACAATAATGCATACTATAATATTTATTTTATAATAAACAATACCCTGAACATGTCTAAAATATACAACGAAACGTGTCTTAACACACACACACACACACACACACACACACACACACACACACACACACACACACACACACACACATATATATATATATATATATATATATATATATATATATATATATAAATGAACATAGAAGTCAACACTTAGAGGCGACAGTCTGTTTCATGCTATTAGGTTGGTGCCAAAATAATGTCGTTTTTTGACATGATCTTGAACGTCAAAAAAGACATTATTTTTGCACCAAACTAATAGATGCAATCGTCAGCTTTTATATTTACACACGCTCTATCTCTGATATTGAGCACATTATCCCATAAATATAGCACACTTTAAGACTATATTTCTTCATATATATATATATATATATATATATATATATATATATATATATATATATATATATATATATATATGCAAAGTGTAAGTCAAAAGTTAACAATATGTTTTTAATAAGACCGTGTGTGAAACTGTATAAAAAACTGAACAATATTTTGGCTTGGCAAGAAAGTAGTATCCAAGAAGAACCTACGAAATATATAATACTATGACTACACCTTTATATAAGGAAAATTCTTGGATAGATTTACATATCCTTAACCACTGTTGAAATAGATTCTCAGTACGAAAACTATTATTGATGACAACTTTTTTCTATTAATAAAATTACTTGGATCATTTGACTGGTTAAATTGCAAGCTTTTAGAGTTGATGAGAAACGCAAACTCCTACACACACGCACATCACTTTCCCACCCACCCTCTGTCCACAAACAAAGAGAAAAAGAATGATACGAATGTCTGAAATCTATCGTCATTAAATTAGCAAAACAAATGCCAAATAAATTAATCACAAGCTTGATTTGAACCTCAGACGGGAGTATAGGCCAAAATCTATTGATCATTTTTTCAGTTTTATTTTTTTTATTGTTACTGATTATTTTTTTTTGCGAAAACATTAAATATATTTACTTTTATTAAATCAACTTGATTTTTTTTCAAAATCAGTGCATACAACTAAAATAATTCTAATATACTTGACATTCAGATTAATAAAACTGAAAAAGGGGCAAAAAACGACACGTTTCAATAAGGTCACATCTCGTATTTATCCATGACATTTGAAAAACTTTGAAAAAATTAATTTAACTAATTTTCTTATATTGTGTCAAGCAACAACGGTTATCCCTTTAAATGCGATGGTTTTTGAGTTTTAAAGTTATACACACATAAACATACAGGCATGTATCTGTGTTTGTGTGTGTGCCACAGACGAATGTTAATGTTTATATATTTCACTTGATATAGAATGTCAGATTGTAATATTTAAAATATTTTTAGCCCTATAAAAAGTAATGCTTTTTGACACATGACTTTTCAATACGGTCGGGGTGTTCTGGTGAAGATGTCAGATATTTTGAGAGTTATTTCAAATATCATGTGTTAAGAAGAACTAAAGAAGGAAAGATGAAAATTAAAGTTACAGAAAAAAACAAAGTTGCATTAAAAATTACCATGAAAACAGCTCCAACAGCAATGTTTAAAAAAAAAGTTTTTTACCAATGCAATGGCTCGTTCAGTAAAGACGTCGATTCATTTTATAAATTATTTCAGGATAAATGTTACTGTTTTGGGATAATGGGTATCAATACTAATTCTGAAGCAGATATAAGGGAGTCGGCTAAAATTTCATAGGCTGACTATGAAGGAGTGATGCTAGAGCTGTGAAATCTGGCATGAATTAATTTCAACTCTTATTAATAACTGTATTGTTTCACTCCACGTAAACTGACGTCTGATTGTTCAAAGAAGACTTTGGTCAAACAAGTTATCAATAGCAGATATGACATCATCATCACTGTGTACATGTTACCAGCCAAAGTTTTTTCATGTTACGGAACAAATGATAGTCAAACAGGAGAATAAGGAAGATGATCAACCAGTTCACAGACAGAATCACGCAAAGCAGCTGCTTAAACCCAGAAATTGTATGCTGGGGGATTATTCTGATGAATCAAGATATTTTTCGTTCGTTCTTTCTGGGCATTTTCTTTCTATATAGCCATTCGTAACTACCTCAGTAAATTAGCATGGTGCTCGCTATTGATGGTGTGGCCCTTTTGAAGACAGTCAATAAAAACAATGCAATTTGTTCCCACAAAACTAAGCTCATCACCTTCCTTGCGGATGAAACGACCGTCGCATTCTTTCGAGTAGGTAAGGAGGGGTGTTTTCACTGCATTCTTTTTTACACTGGCTCAAAGACTTGAATCCAACACTTATGCGGGATTAGGAAATGCTAAAAAAAATACAGTTAGATCTGTCTCGAACAATGTCACATTTTCCCGAGAGTTGATCAGCCCGGGGCACTTTTATCAGGTGTCAGAAGATGTTTCACCCACCGAGCAAAAACATCCGTCATTCCAAGTTTATTGCGCAGAACATTCTCAACTCTCTCATGGGATATGCTAATAGCATTGGCTATTTGATGTTTAGTCAATCGCTTTTCACCCATCACCATGTGGTGAAAACAAGGTTTTCCTCGCTTGTGGCAGTTGCATGACGTCCAGATATTGAGTCAAAATTAAGACTCTCCCTCCCGCTCTTAAATTCAGCTGCCCACTTTTGCACTCTTGGTAAATCTGGAGTGTCATCCTCCAATGTCTGAATGAATCATATTGCGGGTTAAACACTTTTTCTGCGGGTAATTGATAGCATTCCGATGCCGCCAAATGTTGTCCATTCTCAACAGAAGTAGCTACAATTATGCTTGAAGTCATCTTTGAAGAGACTGATATCAGTTTAACTGGAAATAAACAATGTAATTTGGAATAAGAAGCGCTGAAATTAATGCATGCTGTTTATCAACAATCTAGCACCAAACATTCATAGTCAGCCAATGACATTTTCCTACCTAGGTAGGTTTACCTGGCTCTTTAGGTTCATAGTTAGGTTTGCACTGATGTGTATTGTGCACTTTACATAGTTTCTTTTGCTTTACTCGGTTTGGGGGTGTTGTTTTCTTTGGTCTCTGAGCTTGTTTTTCTTTGGTCTCTGACGATTGTTTTCGCCTCAATTTCATGTTCTTAGTTCTTTCTTTTTTATCCCTTATTTTTACTTGGGCATTGGTTTGTTAAATTACAAGCCAAAATATCTAAAGGTTTTCCAAACGAGAATAACTATTTATATATATATATATAAATATAAATATAAATATATATATAATTATAAATATATATATATATATATGTATATATTTTTTTGTCTTCCACAGACAGACTGTTTCGCTGTTTCACAGCTCATCAGTGTGATTAGACGTCCGGTTGCCTCTAGCTAGGACCGAAACCCGACTGAATTGGCGTCATATATATATATATATATATATATATATATTTGAAATTATTAGGAGAATTTGATAATTATATTTAAGTGATTCATCGAGTCTGAAACCTCAACAGAATGCAGAAAGCACTGGACGGCCGTTTCGTCCTATATTTGGGACTCATCAGCAGTGCGCAACCACTACTGAGAATTGAAACCCTGACAGTTAGGTTGTCAAGCAAACACCATACCAACTGTTCCAACGGGTGACGAAGAGGTAGCAAATCAGACTCAATATAGCGACGCTCGCTCACATATTCCGTGGTGGAACTCTACTGAGATTCTCTCTAACCATAGGACTATGCCCCTGGAGCCACGACTACTATCAGCAAGCCGCTCACTCCAGAGCATTAGAAGCCGGTTCAAGCAATGATATACATTTGAAATTATTAGGAGAATTTGATAATTATATTTAAGTGATTCATCGAGTCTAAAAACTCTACAGTATGCAGAAAGCACTGGACGGCCGTTTTGTCCTACATTTGGGACTCACCAGCAGTGCGCATCCACTACCGAGAATTGAACAGTTAGTATGTCAGGGTTTCAATTCTCGGTAGTGGATGCGCGCTGTAATGATTAATTAGCTCGATTTGAAATCATTAGTAGTGTGTTCGATTCTTACTGAGTACACCCTACTTGTAATATTATGCCAAATTATGTTATGTTCAATAAATAACAACATTTACAGTACCAGATATTCGGGCGAATAAATTGTATGCTTGTAGGAATAGATTTTGATTTTCTGCAAATGTTGGTTTTCGGTTTGACAAGAAGGAGAGAAATTATTGTGGTAAGAGAGGATAATTAAGTTAAAACGACTTTGTGACTTGGGACTCACAGCTTAAATTCGTTTCGAATCCACCCTATTTGCAACTAGCAGATATAATTGTCTTAGTATTTAGGTTAAAGTAGAGACATCTTAATCGTGCTTACTTAAGAAAGTGGGGTCAAATGAACGCGCGATCTCATGGTAGAATCAGCTTCATGAGCAACATAACCAAGCTAATAATCCTAAAATTGGTAAGTCGATAGCAAAGCTGAATTATACCGGAATTTCTTAAGTGCATATGTATGCGATCTCCATCAGACAATACAGACAACCATATAAACAAGCTAATAATCAGAGTACTGATGGAATAGAGCTCGAAGCATAATTAGACCGGTTAAGGGGCAATAATAGTCCTGTTTTGTCAAGGACAATGGTACAATAAATGTTATATTTATGATACCAATGTTATCAGAAATAGCAATACAATAGTAAAAGGAGGTACATTTATCTGTCTATATCTCTGAAATGAGGTATTAGGATTACTTGCATTATTTACATTATTCGGACTGTTATCCTCATCTTCATTGCCTGGAGTTGTACCCTTTACTTCTTCCGCTTGGACAGATTGTTCTAGTTCTATGCCATGTGTCCTTGAAGACATCTGTGTATGAATTGTGGGGACTTATGAACCTAATGAACCCAAACTTGGAGAGTTGGGTGAAAGAGAAATAACCTGATGAAGGCTGGAGCGTTCAACTACCGAAACGTTGTGAATATGGCAATGAAGATGAGGATAACAGCCCGAATAATGTAAAAAAATCCAGGTACATTTATGTTTTATATATTACCCAAAAGCAATTGATTACCTATGAATCAAAATTCCCCGTGAACTTTTAGGAAAATTAGATATATTTGAGAAGGATGGTACAATGTTCCAGAATCTACATTGGAAGCAAATTGCATGCATACGGTTAGAAATGTGAATTTAGAAGATATCAAAAAATAGACAGGGGTGTAAATAAAGAACGTGTGCGGATTTATTCAAAGTTTACAGCGAGAGATTACTAAGAGATCTGGAGACCCTCTCAGATTTGTTTAATGGTGGGCACAGCTTGAACCATAGAAAATTCGCAGATGACACTGTGATGAAACAACAGGTGATCCTAGAGAAGCCAGTAACGAAAAGCAAAAAAAAAATAACCATCAGATTTAAGAAGATAGAGCGTATGGTTGTCAGTTTTCACAGCAACTGCTCTGATGAGCTACTTTCACTGGTACCCCAACATCATGAATTTAAGCGTGTTACTAGGCTGGCATCTTGGTCCCACCCTTTCACTCTCTAAACAGTTCAATGTAACCGCCTCTTCTACTTCAACAGCTTCTTCTCTCGCACTTCCCGACAGTTGAACTCCCTTCCTCGTAGTTGCTTCCGTGATATCTATAATCAACATCTTCTGATGCCTTTGTCCTGATCCCTGTCCTTCTCTCCGTCCTGGGTATGACGTTAAACTGCATCCGAGTCCTGGGTAAGACGATAAACTACATCCAACAGCAAGGAGGTTTTTAGGAGCGTGGAACCACCTCTTAATTGCTGATGTTCCCAGGTCCACCGTGACCCGGGGTGGTAGCACCTGTTAGGGTCCCAGCTATGGGAAAATAGTGAAATCCCAAGGTCTGTCCACGTCCTGGGTATGACGATAAACTACATCCGCGTCCTGGGTATGACGATAAACTACATCCGCGTCCTGGGTATGACGATAAACTACATCCGCGTCCTGGGTATGACGATAAACTACGTCCAACCAAAAGGCCGTCGATCCGATCAATCGGCTGGTCATGTCATGCCCCATCACATCTAACCCATCCCAAAACAACTACAACTTACAATTAACTTTCCCTCCCAAACCCTACACTAAATATACTAACACCTTACCCCTAAAATGTGATGGGAAACAATGATGTTGCCAGCTATACGTTTTTGAAACGATGATGTTAGCTATACGTTTTTGAAACGATGATGTTGCCGGCTATACGTTTTTGAAACAATGATGTTGCCAGCTATACGTTTTTGAAACAATGATGTTGCCGGCTATACGTTTTTGAAACAATGATGTTGCCGGCTATACGTTTTTGAAACAATGATGTTGACAGCTGTACGTTTTTGATATATCTAGTAAATACTGGATCTGGCATTAAATAACCCATAGTGGTTGATATGCCATAAAACCCCAAACAAACAAGCAAACAAACTGTCCTTCTCTATATACTTTCCTCAAACACCCCTCTCCACTCTTGCTCTCACTCTCTGTACTCCCTTGCGTGCTAGTGACACTCCCGCCGTGCCTGGGGTGAAACGCTTAACAAAAGAGAGAAAAAGCCTAAGATACGAATTATAAAATGGAGATGTCAACAAAACAAGTACAAATTTTAAATATCTTGAATGTGTTTTAACAGAGGTTTGAAAATACGACACAAAAATCCGATGGCAATTTGGAATAGCAAAAATGGATTTCAAAATTTGAGTTAAATAATTAAGAAACTTAAAATTTACGTAAGAAACGAAGAAGCGAGTGATGAACTGCTATGTCATATCTAGCCTCTTATTTGATAGTAAATGCTGGACAATCTCCTCACAGATATAGAGAAACGTGTTGAGGACCAACAGAAGGGTACCGAGAATGCCAAGGACAGAGAGCGTAAGCAAAGAAGATGATTTCAGGAAAATAGAAAAAAATCGCACTTATACTTAGAATCAGTAAGATACAAAAAGAAAGATACAGAAAGAAATTATTGTGGGACAGACCCCTTTTACACAAGATGAACTTGTCCAAAGTATACTTATACTGACAGAGAGAATACCTGCAGGGGTGAGATGCGTTGAGTCAGGGTGAGAGATACAGAGAGGACACAGGGTGTTCACAGAGAGTTATACGAGAGTCCAGCGAGTGAGATAATTACGGCTTCACTTACAGAGACTTTTACATATACTTTCTACTAACCCGCATTCCTGGACTACTAATCTTCACTTCAAGTCTTTATTCTTAATACATTTATTTTTCTATCTCAATTACTGGCGTTGTTATTTATTTGTGCAGGATTCCATTCCCGGAATCCACAACAGAAATGCTAGTAGAATTTAAAACTTACAGGATATATCGAAGGCAAAAGAGACAGTTGAACGTGGTGTGTCATCAACGTGGTGAGCTTGTGTGAATTGATGGGTTAACGGTTGTGGGTGTCGGGATTATGGCAAAGGGAGAAACGCTACAAGATATAGCAGATTATGAAGGGCCACGTTTCCCTATGTCATGAAGGGACATGCTACATAGAAGTTGAGATAAAAACCGAAATAATTGATTGATTGATTTGTTCTCATTTGGCTTATCAAACATTTGCAGATTATTTAATGCCAGAAAAAAATTAGATTGTAAGATGATTTTAGAGATAATAATGGTTTACTGATACAAGTCCTATTAATTAATTTGTAGCTGGGGTGAGAAGAGGTTGATGTCCTTCCCGAGGATATTTCAGCGTAAGTCAATATAACGAACCCAACTGGAACTGGAGCGTGGCTCTCCAAATTCCAATGCCGAGCCGTTATCTATTATACCAACAGAACATCTAAGCTTAATCCACAAGATTAAGTTAATACTAATACTAAGCATTAGTAACTGATGATATCTGCTGGTTGTAGTGTCAGAAGTGATAAACAAGTATTTTAAAGTCTATAGCAATTTTATTATTATCCTTAAAAACCCCGTGTACTAGACGATATAAAATGTTGCTCGACTCTCTAATTTTGACTCAATTTTCTCTGGCATTGTTCCAAATAAGCCACATAGTTACAGACAATAGTTTTTACGTATATCCAGATTCTCGAGATTAGAGATTGCGAAAAACAGAATTATTAGAAAAACGAGAATATGTTAAAACTTATCATTTCGATTATAAAAAAACTAATGTATTAGTAATCTTTGATTTCAAGTGAAAGCCAATCAGTTATGTGCCATGCGTGATACACGCTTAGGCGATCATGTATCTTTCGATACCTGTCATTTCTTTCTGCGTTAGACCAGTTGCCATTCCGGTCTATCCTGCTATTTACCCATAGCTGTTAGGGGGGGGGGAGAAGCGGATTCATACCTTTCCCAAATGTATTAGAACCTATGTGAATGTAATGGATTCGACTAGAATAGCCAGTTCCTCAACCTCTGCCTCCACAATCAGTTTATTATGTGCCATGCGTGATACACGCTTAGGCGATCATGTATCTTTCGAGGCAGATTTTTTTTTCGCAGTAGATTGCCATTACTTTCAGCGCTAGACCAGTTACCATGCAAGGCTATAGAACCCTCTCTGTTCTGTTATTTACCCATGGGCGGGAAGAAGAAGAGGATTTACACGTTTCCCAAGGGTATTAGCACGTAATTCGACTGACATTCAAACTGGGCTCTCCGATTCCTCAATCCGAGCCGCTATCCAATTCTCCACCGTACCTCCTCGCATCCTAGCTTATATAATAGTAAACCTTATAAAATATACATATATACGCTGAAAATTTTAAGTCACTCGAGTGTACTATCCAAACAAAAAATACATAAATAAAATAAAATAAAATTTGGTTCTTTAGAACAAGGGATAAATTAATTAAAGACTTGGCTGTGACAGGGATGACATAAGGAAGAAACGGTAGAAATATAATCGTCAGTATTTGCCGTACTTGTAACCGGGCACTAATTTTAAAAAAATTGGTTCAATCGGAACAACAGGGGAAATAAGTTATGGAATATAATTTTTAGAGATGTTCATTCTTTTGATTTCCTTCGTCTGTCCTGGGTATGACGATAAATTACATCCGGCAGGCAGATTTCTGATCGGGAGGTTTTGAAGAGCGTCGAACCACCTTTGAATTGCTGTCGTTCCCAGGACAATACTGTTAACGTCCCATCCATGGGCATATAGTGAATCCCCAGACTGGGGTCAAAACACTACGCAAGTATAAACATTTTTATAGTAAAAATACCAGCAATACATCATAGTATAAAAAATAAATGAAAATACAATACCTTTTTGTAAAAAATGAAATAATAAAAATTACCCGCAATGTATTAAAAAAAAATTTAACAGCAATACACTTTTGTAAAAGAAATTAATAATGTTCCCAATAAAATGAAATTTCAGCATTACATGTCCCATTAGGTGTTGATATGTCACTAAACGAAAAATATACGCTTTCAGCCGGCACACTTGTCAAAATCGAAAAATATTTAATAGTTTTTATCATTTAAGAGGAGGGTACGTTTCAGAGATACCGTATAAAATCGATCCCTGAGATTGTGGAACTAGCTGCTAATTATACGTTTAAAATACGTTAAAAAATGTTGTAACATCATTATATATATATATATATATATATATATATATATATATATATAATTATTTATTTGAATATTACAACATAAATATGTGATTTTATAACATATTTATGTTGTAATATTCAAATAAATAATTATATCTGCTCTACTCTGTATTGAGCACTCTTTAAAGAATATTAATTGTTGGTTATTGGATTTCACTCCGTATATACCAATCCTAAACTTGGATATATATATATATATATATATATATATATATATATATATATATATATATATATATATATATATATATATATATATATTCGGAAGCACATGCATAAACATTTGTAATTAATAATTATTTATCTTAAATCAAGAATAAACAGAGCCTTACATTTATTTATTTACTGATACTTTTATATATATATATATATCTCTTTGTTCTTTATTTAAAAGATAACTTTTTGTAACCGCCCTCAAAAGTTTGCTTACGTACTCAAAACAATTAACTTCAATGACTCTGGAAAACTCAAGGACCATCAATTTCATACCGTATCTATATTTTAAACAGAACCCCACAATCTATATTTTTCGATTCGGAAATTGGGACCAGTCTATTTAAATAGTACCTGGAAATTTTTCAATATATTTTCGTGTGATTGAATGAACTGTCTATTCGAGAAGTTGAATCAGGTCAAGGCAGTTTGGAGGTGACGAAAATAGTAGGGAAGGTCCTGGAGATCTGAGGAATCTTGCTGTCACTCAGTACTCTTTTTCGACACCTGGTGAGAACATCAAATGCATGAGAAGAAGAAGAAGAAGAAGAAGAAGGAGAAGAAGAAGAAGAAGAAGAAGAAGAAGAAGAAGGAGGAGGAGGAGAAGAAGAAGAAGAAGAAGAAGAAGAAGAAGAAGAAGAAGAAGAAGAAGAAGAAGAAGAAAGCAACAACATTCTTATCACCTCCAGCACGATGAAAGAAAGGAGGGAGCTCGTATTTAATATCTTCTTTTCCTGCTTTCCGCTTTGCCAATCAGTCAGAAAGAGACAGGAGATAGATGAAGACGTGCCTTTTTAGTTTTTTTTATCATGTTTTCCGCCCCGGTAATGGCCCACACAATCGTTCCATGACTGCTAAAAGCCACCATTGCACTTTGCCCTGGAGACACGCCCTCCCGGGCCTTTCTCATCAATCTCTTCACCAGTATTCTCAAAGCCAACATCACGTTGAAGATCCCGAGTTCACAATCATCGCTAAAATAGAAGTAATAACCTAACAAAAACTGCCGACTATAAAACAATACTACCACCATTCCACTTAGTATGAATGTAATTATTATTAAGAGTGCATGTGTGTTGACGATGATGTCAAATTCAATAAAAGGATAATGATTAACTCTTCTTAAAATCAGTTATCTAGCTTTAACAAATATTTGTGATGAGTAAGTCAGAAAAAAACGCAATGTTCATTTTTATTGCTATTTCTTGTATCTCAATGCTTTTATTTTCGTTTAATTTTCTTCTGATCGTTTTTGGTGCACGGCCACCACGGATAAATTTTAGTCTTCTTCTTCTTCTTCTTCTTCTTCTTCTTCTTCTTCTTCTTCTTCTTCTTCTTCTTCTTCTTCTTCTTCTTCTCCTCCTCCTCCTTCTTCTTCTTCTTCTTCTTCTTCTTCTTCTTCTTCTTCTTCTTCTTCTTCCCTTCTCCTCCTCCTCCTCATTCTCCTCCTCCTCTTTCTTCTTCTTCTTCTTCTTCTTCTTCTTCTTCTTCTTCTTCTTCTTCTTCTTCTTCTTCTTCTTCTTCTTCTCCTCCTCCTCCTCATTCTTCTTCTCCTCCTCCTCTTCCTTCTCCTCCTCCTCCTTCTTCCTCCTCATCTTCCTTCTTCTTGTTCTTGTTCTTGTTCTTGTTCTTCTTCTTCTTCCTTCCCCTCCTTCTTCTCCTTCTTCTTCTTCCTTCTCCCCCTCCACCTTCTTCTTCTTCTTCTTCTTTTATATACTGTGTTCCGTTAGGATTTGGTGATCATGTCTCTCCACAATTTCCTATCCTTTATTGCTCCTAATATACTTTGTAGTTTTGTTATCTCTCCTAAACCCTGTTCAGTCATCCATTTACTCAACCTCGCTAGGTCTGTTGTGCGTTGTTTTCCTCTGTTCCTCTTGATTTCTATCTTTCCTGTGGGTATTGAAATTTTCAAGCTCTCTTTCACAATATGTGCCCTAGAAATTTCAACTGTTTTTTCCTGATTCTAAGTATAACTGTCATTTTTGTCCAAGCGAGAAGTGCACGCATAACAAGCATAGAACTTATGGTTAAATCTAACAACTTCAGTTGTAAAACGATGAGACCTAACTGCCAATCTAGTATTGTGGTTAAATTCGTAAAGTCGAGGTACGAAAGGGGAAAGCTTTTCTGAAATCTTACCATGAATATATTTATAGAAAGGTACAGGAAATGAAGATTACGACGGTGAGAAACTAATTGAAACCGAGATGTCATGTCAGTACCGATAACATAATATATTCCTCTTTTGAGTTTGCCAAAAATCTATAAATATTTAGCAGAAGCACCGTGCGGGTTATGGCAGCAATATTCGATGCGTGAACGAATTTTAGACTTATAAATGTGTAAGGTATATACAGGAGAGAAAAACAGTTTAGTTTGACAGAGTGAACCAACTTTTCTGGTTAAAGACAGAGCAAGTGATTCATTATGCGCCCCTGTGCAAATTAATTGAAACAACAGCGTTAGTTTCCTCTCTTTCACCATACGGTCAGATTTAGACGCACTTGAGGGACAGGGTGTAATCTGTTTCTATTTTTACCTCAGATTAGTATCATTTGCAGTGGTGTGCGGTAATATGAATCTATTTTCGGAATGTATGATGAAATTTGTTTGGCCTTGAAAAATATTGCATCATCCGGGATCGCATCAGATTTTCATCACGCCTAAACACTGTTGTCCCAACTGTTTTGATTGTTTGTGATGGAAGTTACTCCAAGGAAGCGTACGAAAATTGTAACGCTGCAGGAACACAATGGCAGGCCTTACCAGTGATCAAATCAAAGTACTATCGACTGGCTTGGAAATTCTCCTGATTTAAATCCAGTAGACAATATGTGGTCAATCTACAAAGAAAAACTTCGTGGGATGGGCATACAAAGTACTAACAAGTGAACTGGGTCATGTTTCCTTGGAAAAATACGATAAAAATGAATAATAACGGCATTATTTGTTTTGTTTCAATTAATTTGCACAAAGCTGTAGTCATTTCATTTCATACCAATGAAAAACGTTAACTGGAGAAAGAACAATGCATTACTCTCTTGGAGGTTAGCATCAGCCATGCTGATGAAAGACAAAAACGGATCTCTATGTCTAAATAAATGAGAATTAGAAAATAATTAATTAAATTAATAAAATCCAAAATAATAAAAATTATGTTTTCTTGATAAAGATGCTGGCGATAATAAGGACGCTCTCTGATCTGAATTAGTAGCACAACAGTCTCAAGATGAAAGGTCATATTAAATATTCTCAATAAAAAAAAAGAAACGTTTTACAACAGCGGCTTGTCGAGTCATCACAAATTTTCCCTTATTAAAAATAACAACGTTTCACACTCAACAATCATCATCATCATTATAATGTTCAACAACATAGTCATTACCATCATCATGGCTGCCTTTCACGTCCCTCAGAATATGCAGAATAATAACAGACCCTGAACAGCGGAAGTTCCAATTTGTCAGTCACCGGCTTGCCTCGCTTTAATGCTACCACCATGTTATTTTCTGAGCTGCAGAGCCGGGAACGTCGAACAGTGATACTGATCGCTGCACGTGTGCGCATGGCACTGGGTTCTGAATGATATTTGCCGGTATGAGATCAACTCGGACAAAATACGAGAAAAGAGAGTGCATAAAACTACATTAGATTGTCACCGTTTTTTGTTACAAGTATAAATATGCACCCCACGGTAAAATCGATGAAAATTCGGATTAGGCCACTGAAATATATACAACTACATAAGACATGAAAACAGAAATTATGATGTTAATGAATTCATAGCCTCTTTATTGTTTTATAAAATTAGTCTTAAAAAAAAAAAACTTATTCTTAATTATCAAGAAATTAAATTCACCATGAAAAAGATATATTGAGAGAAACGTATTTCTTTTCTCTCGGTCTGTGATGCGGTTATTTTTCGACTTGATTTACGCACGTCGGTACGTCAATGAATTCATAGGCCAATGATAAAAAGCGTCTATTGTACACAGCATATATATATATATATATATATATATATATATATATATATATATATATATATATATATATGTATGTAGAAATCCATGGGTAAGTAATCCAAGTATATCTTATTAATATAAAATATTAAAATTGATCTACAAAAGAGAGGTCAATATATTTATTATAGAGCATATAAGTGAATGTAATTGCATCGACAAAGTGAGAATCTACCAAGGACAAAATGGCCATCTGAACGGGGTAATTTGTGTTTCATTTTTGTAATTCAGAATATATATATATATATATATATATATATATATATATATATATATATATATATATATATATATATGTATATATATATATTAATACATGTTTCATTAAATAATATAGATAAGTGTTGTCTATATATTTTATGTAAGTTTTTTTCATATAGTCTGATAATCTTAATAACATTATCATTAAATAATGAAAGAAAATCACAATATTGATACATACTTTTTTTTATTTAATCCAATCTGAGCTTTCGGCTTACATAAGCCATTATCAAAGATGACAATTACACAATATATTTATGCAATACACGAACAAGAAATTGTTGATAGTATTATTTGTTTACATGGATGATTTCCAAGCAACGATAAACACGTGCATATAAAACGCTGAAAGCGAAAATCACACGACAGCTCATGACGTCACACATGACCACGCGAGAGTGAATCCGATGAGTATTGAGTATGGAAAGCCGTTGGTATGAACCAATGACTTCTGTTACTAATTATAGGCATTTAAGGATATTTTTGGAGATTTCATAGTTTATTTTGTTCAGGTTAGGTTTCAACTGTTTTATGTATATAGCTTCAAGAATTTTTAGTTTTTGTTTATTGTTTTCATGTTTAAGTATAGTTGTGTTTTCGACGAGGATTTTCCGGAATTGTGTATGCGGCCAGGCATGTTGTTTTAAATGTCTAAAAATGTTAGAGTTATCATTCAAATGTAGTGTCAAGCGTCGTGAAAGCGAGTTTGTGGTGTGACCAACATAGATATTATTTAGTTCGTTGGAGATACAATCTCCCAAAGGGCACTATCTATATTATTTAATGAAACATGTATTAATGAAAAAATGCTGCCTAAATACACACAATATATATATATATGTATGTATGTATATATATATATATATATATATATATATATATATATATATATATATATATATATATATATATATATATATATATATTGATAGACTCAGGTTTTACAACAACATGCACACGAAGAAAAAAAGAGAAATACTGGATTTTAAAATTAGACACATATAAACTAGGGTTAAACAAAGACTTGTGTATTTTAAATCTGTATAAATATTTCAATAGTTAAAAAATGTCTTTAGATATAGTTAAAAAAAAACTTTTTAAACAACATCGAAAATACTATCGTTAGATTTACGTTAAAAAATTCAAACATAGTTGCATTCCACATCACGTGACGTCCGCGTCTAACGACGAACGCTGTAAACAAACTGCCAAATACAGTAATACAGTTATTCAATTAATTTCTGAGGAAGGACCGAGGTGGTCTGAAATATTAAATATATATAAAAACATATAAATAAATAGTTTCGCAAAAAAACACCTAATTTTTTTTCAGTTGTTTTATCCATATTATATATATATATATATATATATATATATATATATATATATATATATATATATATATATATATATATATTGTGTGTATTTAGGCAGCATTTTTTCATTAATACATGTCTCATTAAATAATATAGATAAGCGTTGTCTATATATTTTATGCTAATATAGACATAAATATATATGCATAAAATATATAGACAACGCTTATCTATATTATTTAATGAGACATGTATTAATATATATATATATATATATATATATATATATATATAACGTAAAAATGAAAACATAGCTGATGCATTTCGTCCTCTGAAATGCTATATCAAGGTAAATGTAAGGATTTTATTTTGCAACAAGGATTTTTAAACGGAGTAAACATGCGGTTAGTTTCTTAGAATTATTTAAATTTAAGAACACTCGTGAATATACTTAAGGCTAAATGAACGTCAAAGTGAATTTAAGGAAGATACGAAGTGATTTAATTTAATAGGTAATTAATAAAAGAAAGAGAGAGTTGTTTTATTGTTCTTGATATGTAATTATCATTTATGTTAATTTAGTTTCAGAAACTAAAGTTATGCATTATATATTTTAACTAATATAGGATCTGAATTTAACTGTTTTCTTTTTATTGTCATGTAAGTTGGGTTAGGAAACGTCTAGGAAGGAAATGGGATATTTGAAAAATCCAGGATGCAAATTTATATTTTGGTAAGATTTGAAATTCTTTAGAATATATATATATATATATATATATATATATATATATATATATATATATATATATATATATTACCAAGATTTTCATTATATATATATATATATATATATATATATATATATTTATATATATATATAATGAAAATCTTGGTAATCCGTCTGGATTATCCTAAGGAGGATGAAATACAGAGAGCTCAATGTTAAATCACAGCGAATAATTTAATTTAAAGAAAGCCAGAACCAGATAACTTTAAGATTCCATGGTTATATTTTTTTCCCCAGGAAATATAAACTTACACCTTGTAAATTTAAATTCTTTTTTTCATCAATGGAAGTGAGGTCTGATGATCCAGGGATAAGAATCTCCCTGTGGAGATAAATTATAACTATGGAAACTTAAATTTGTCTGGCTTTCTTTAAATTATATATATATATATATATATATATATATATATATGTTTTGAACAATATTTTTTTTTTAATCAGTTTTTTTTCAGACACAGTGGGTTGTATATTAATAATTTTGTTTTATTATTTCATTTAGGTTCATCGACTAGTTTCGGCCAGTATGGCCATCATCTGGAGAAACAATCCCTGCTTGTTAGTAGCAGTGAACTACAGAAGCTTTCTTTTTTATCGTTAATTTTGATCAGTCCTTGGCCTCTTTGAAGTTGTCTTTAAGATAGAGAATGGCAGATTTCAGACTAAGAATTCACTCTTTGGTAATTTTGACAGATTTATTTTTGGTTAAGCCTGTATATATATATATATACATATATATATATATATATATATATATATATATATATATATATATATTGGAGAATATGATATATGATTTTTTATATATCAGAACAATTTTATGTAAATGAATGGCAAACAAAAACATTTTGCATAACACATTTCGACCTATAGAATAACTTCATTTAAATTGTTTGAGGAAATCCAGATATTGACACATTAAATCGGTTACCTTAACGGAAGTTATATATTGATATGGAAATTTAAATTTGAAAGAATAGAAATGTTACATCTAACTCAATCATGTCTCTCTCCCCCTCACTTCCTAACTTCGTTAATTTACATATACTTAGTACTGCCCGTCATAAATGTGTAAATTTCTTTTCATTTTCGTTTCAAACTTTGGAAGTAAAATCTGATGATCCGCGGTCCTTTAAAAGGGCTGTGGTGAAATAATTTATTATATGGAACCATTTTCGTTTCAAACTTTGGAAGTAAAATCTGATGATCCGCGGTCCTTTAAAAGGGCTGTGGTGAAATAATTTATTATATGGAACCTTAAAGTGGTCTGTTTTTATTTAAATTATTAGCTCTGATTTACATTGAGCTCTCTGGATTTTATCCTCCTTGGGTCTATCCATACGGATTATCTAGTTTTTCGTAAACTATATATATATATATATATATATATATATATATATATATAGAGAGAGAGAGAGAGAGAGAGAGAGAGAGGGAGAGAGAGAGAAAGAAAAAAATGAATAAAAAATAAAAATAATATACTACGTTACTTAAAAATCGAAAACCAAAAAGAGAAATTATGCAGTATAACAAATAAATAGTAACAAGTAAAATAAATTGATCTAAATACACCCAAATAAATAAATAAACTAACCGATACCGATAAACTAGCCGTTAGAAAAAATAAATAAAGATAATCAATCCAAATAAATACATGAATTAATAAACAAATTAAAAACTGTTTCTGCCAAAATAATAGTTAGGACAAACTACAAAAATCAACCCAAAATTGAACAAATAGCTTTATCTTCCCAAACAAAGACAAAACTATTAAATAAGCTATATAAACAAATTTTTACTACGTTAATAAAAACACCGATCAAAATAAAAATAAAAAAATATATAAGATAAGAAATAAAAAAAATAAAAAAATAAAAAAATAAAAAGGAGCAATATAATTTAACCCAAATAAATAAATAAACAAATAAAAGACTTCCGGTAAAATAAACGCCAAAATAGGCTACCCACAATGCACCAGTGACCCGAGAAAAATAACAGCACTCGTGGCCTGACGATTGCATCTAGCATGAAAGAGACTGTCGCCTCTAAGTGTTGTCTTCTATGTTCACTTTTATATTATATATAATACTATAATATATAATATAATATATATATATATATATATATATATATTACTATAATATGTATATATATATATATATATATATATATATATATATATATATATATATATATATATATGTATATATATATATATATATATATATATATATATAATACTGATTTTGAACACGATTCGATAATTACATTTTCCATATCAATAACCCTATATCTACATATATCGATTCATAATATTTGAAATAAATTTAGCAAAATCTTTTGAATGTATGTGCAGATTCACATTACGCGAATTTCACTCAGGCTGTTCATGTACACTTGGTGCGCCTGCAGTCAGCTTACGTATGAACCCATATTTTCCTGCGTTCTGAGTATGGCATTACATCCGGCAGCAAGTCCTCTGATTGGAAGGTTTTG
The DNA here is from genome assembly GCA_964036315.1 of Acanthosepion esculentum. NCBI lineage: Eukaryota > Metazoa > Mollusca > Cephalopoda > Sepiida > Sepiidae > Acanthosepion > Acanthosepion esculentum. Next base: position 125,751,361 of record OZ038482.1, on the reverse strand, counting down.
AAGAGTGTGGGACCAACTCTTAATTGCTGTTGTTCCTATGTTCACCTTGATGTTAGGGTCCCAGCTATGGGCAAATAGTCAACCCCCAAACTTGGTTCAAAACAACATGAAAGTATAAAATTAAATTTTTTATATTAAAAGGTACATTTTCATAGTAAAATAATATTACCAGCAATATATTTTTGTAACAAAAAAACAACCAGAAATACATTTTTGAAAAATAAACTAATAATGCTCACAAGAAAATTAAATTTCTGCATTTAATGACCCATAATGAGTCGACATGTCGCAAAACAACTTTTCCTGTATTACTTCTAACCTTTGTTCTTGATGGTGGTACCAAAAATTAGGCCGATTCATTTTACAACTTTCCGACTAAATATTGAGTACTTACCCAACGTAAAATACTACACCTATTATTAACCTTAACAAGTTGCAAACATCGGAAGAAAAAGGTTCTTTTCTGTTAATATTTAACACTCCCCACCACGATGGATATATGTGGCACAAGGCCGAGTTTACCGTGGGTTCTGCGAGCGCATAAGCTCGGCCAAAAATGTCCCTTCGAAGCCGCATGAACGGATTCAGGGACTGTCTACCTCCGCGAACGAAACGTTGCCCCGCAGCAAG
>OZ038482.1:125743231-125745731 GCA_964036315.1 Acanthosepion esculentum | reverse complement strand
GTATTCATCCTCTGTGCTTGGCGTGCGGATATGTTTGTCAGTGCCTCGCATCTAAGATGATGTATCTATTTCTCTTACCGACCGTTGTTTTTCACTATTATCGTGGCGTTATTTCGTAGTTGTGGATGATGAGAATTTTCTCTTCATATATGATCAGCCATGCCTGATTTCTATGTGCTAGCCCAGAGTGCAGCTTATCGAAGATATTGATAATTTCGCTTCTAAAAAAATCTAACATAAATTGTTAACAGTCCCTTCATTTTTACGGGTAATATGCGAATATATTAATAACAGCACACTGTAAAAGAAATATAGAGAGATTGATAGGTAAAATATGTTGATTTGAAATTTGTAAAAATAATCACACGAAAATAAATTTTTAAATATACAAGAGAAATATTCTCGGTGAAAAAAGAAGAAATAAATTAATAGTGCCCGGTGGAGTAATGGAGAGCGACTTGGATTGAGGAATCGGAGAGCCGAGTTCGAATTCCAGTCGAATCCATTGCATTCACTTACGTTCTAATACCCTTGGGAAAGGTGTGAATCCTCTTCTTCTTCTTCCTCCAGCTATGGGTAAATAGCAGGACAGACTGGGTTCTATAGCCTTGGATGGCAACTGGTCTAGTTGCCATCTAAGGCTATAGAAGCCAGTCTGTCTTTCTAGGAGAAGGCCAACTCTGAATTCAAACCCGGAACTTTGTAGTACCTTCCGTGCAGCCGCGTTGGTACCAAATTGTATTGGTTTATCCCCTCCTTTGGACACTGCTAGCAAGGCCGAGAGGGGGAACTAGACGTCTCCATATATCCCGCGCTACTCCATCGTCTCATGAGACAGACGACGACACTATCAGTTTACAGACCCAGGGTTTCTAATGCCGATTTACTAGGCATCTGGGTGTTTTCATTTACCAAACTGACGCTAAAAAATACTTACAAAAATTGTCAACATTTTTATCCTACTACCATATTTAATATAAGAAAATAAATGTAGCAGCACACACGCGCACAAACACACACACACACATATATATATGTGTATGTGTTTTTATATATATATATATATATATATATATATATATATATATATATATATATATATATATATATATATATATATATATATATGTGTGTGTGTGTGTGTCTGTGTGTGTGTGTGTCCAGCGTCTATTCAAAGCTGCAAACAACCTTGTTGCTGCAGATCTATAAAATAACTGAAATCAAGCTTTTCAATTCGGATTAGTGGCGGGGTTTGAAAAAGTATAGTGGTGCCAAAAATGTTTTCAGTAGCTCATTTTTTATATGAAAAACATATATATATATATATATATTGAACAATAAAAAATATTTTAAAAAAATTAAAATCTTCAGACACAATGGGTTGTTGATTAATATTCTTTCGTTTTTATTATTATTTCATCCAGATTCCTCGACTAGTTTCGGCCAACATGGCCATCAACAGAAAAAATATTCTGGTTGTTGGTAGTAGTGAACTACAGAAATATATATATATATATATATATATCACATCACAAACAATCAAAATGTAACTCTCAGCCTAAGAAAAGTTTAGTTATTAATACAATATATTATAGAGAACTCACTACAAATAAAAAAACCATAGTTGTAGTAATCATTGTAATAAAAAAAAATTGAAAAAACACCCATCAAATTGAACGATATATCAAATACGTATACACAAATATAACACTTACTAATATTATACATACATATATATATATATATATATATATATATATATATATATATATATATATATATATATATATATATATAGTCTTAAGGTGTGTTATATTTATGGGATAATGTGCTCAGTATCAGAGATAGAGCGTGTGTAAATATAAAAGTGAACATGTAAATATAAAAGTGAACACTTAGAGGGGGCAGTATGTTTCATGTTAGACGCAATCGTTCCCTCTAGCATGTTACAGACTGTCGCCTCTAAGTGTTGACTTCAATGTTCACTTATATATATATATATATATATATATATATATATATATATATATATATATATGGGAAATGGAATAAATCCGACATATTTTTATTTTGTTTAAACGTTATTTTTAATGGATAATCATATTCGAGTGTTTACCATCAATATAACGCTTAATCAAAATAAATTAAAAATAAACAAATACATATATACATATATATATATATATGTGTGTGTGTGTGTGTGTGTGTGTGTGTGTGTGTGTGTGTGTGTTTTGTGTGTGTGTGTGTGTGTGTGTGTGTGTGTTCACCATCAAGACTATTAGAAAAAACCAACTCCAAATATATGTCAAAACACAAAGGTTCCCATATACACATATAGAGAAGGCGTACACACAAAGCACAAAAGCTAGGCGCACACGCACATGGGTTTGCTCATATCCCTATATCCTGTACATGTACACACAGACCCTGTATATGCCTTCTGGCCTGTCACCGTTATTACTCAACCAAACAGCTCGTGGATTTAATTGTACGGTTCATG
>OZ038482.1:125710731-125738231 GCA_964036315.1 Acanthosepion esculentum | reverse complement strand
TGTGTGTGTGTGTGTGTGTGTGTGTGTGTGTGTGTGTGTGTGTTTAGACAGAGCGCGGGTGTGATAAATAGTTAAAATTGCTATAGACTTGTAGGACATGCACGTAGACAAACAAAAATGATAACGAGGCCGCCAGATAGTGTGAGTTATTTTTACTCGTTTTCACTCAGTTACAAACCACAGAAGCCACTCAGATTCGAGGCTTTTTGAAAGAGTCTGTTGTATGAGTGGTAAGAATAAGTGGTTAGAGACGCAATTTATGATGATATGTTGAATGATAACATTTAACCCTAGAAGTTGTTAAGATTGTAGTGGCTGGTAAAGCATTGGCTTGGAATTGTTAATTCGTGGAAAGAAGCTATTCGTTTCGCACTTCCTTTTTACTAAAGAAATACGAAGAAATCTGCTGGTTGGCCTCAGTGTACCGGATGTGTCGGAATATAGATCGTCAGGACATTTTCCATAACAGAGCTAAGATTAGCAAGATACTTGCAAAGGTTCCTCTGCTGAAAAGGGCCTGTAGCGTATACAACCAACCACATGTTTGCATAGATACGTTTGACTCTATCAAGACTGGAAAATGCGGAATGGGCAGCTTCGATCCAGATATGCTAGCATTACTTCCTTTTTTGATCTGATCTAGCTCTTGGGAAGGTAGAGCAGATACGGAGGAATCAAGTACAGGAAACTGATAATTTATCCCGGACATTTAGCGATGTATTGTATATACGAGTTCCACTTGAGGTCTGTGGTGAGCTTACATCCCAATAAGGAAACAAGACAATAGTTTCCTTGAGAGAACAACAGTTCGTCACAATAAAGCGAAATTTCAGTTTTTGTTTGGTGATTATGATAGAACCTTACTAGTTTTGGGTTTTGAATTATAAAGCCAGCTTTATATTTCAACCGAGAGAGATTGAGATTAAAAGAAATGTTTCTTTCACTATCGTTCTTTGGGGTTTTTTTTTGTTTTTTTTTTAACTTGCTTCGTGTTTAATTTTTCTCTTTTTTACACACATTTTAATTTGATTTTTTTTTTACAACGGGAGAAATAAAAAGAGAAACTCTTATCGTAAACCTTGGTATTTCAACCTATCCATTACGCACATTTTAAATTATATGTGTGGACTATTCATAATTAATTTTATTAAGGTTTGGTTTCAAGTTTTTAATATAGATACATTCAATAATTTGTAGTTTATTCTATTCTTTTCGTGAAATAGTATAGAGGTATTTTAAAGGAGGACATTTTTGAATTGCGAATGTGGAAATGTATGCTATTTAGAAATGTTAGATATTATTCATATGAAAACGATATATATATATATATATATATATATATATATATATATATATATATATATATATATATATTGTTCAATATATATATATATATATATATATATATATATATATATATATTGAACAAAAAGTATATTAAAAATTTTAAAATCTTCAGACACACTGGGTTGTATATTAATATTTCTTCGTTTTATTATTATTTCATTTAAATTCTTCGACTAGTTTCGGCCAACATGGCCATCATCATGGAGAAAAATAATTTTCTGCTTGCTGGTAGCAATGAACTACAGAAATGAATGTCTTGATGGTGAAAATGAACTTTTGTCTGTAGTTTCCATTTGTTTTTTTATTTTTTTTAACATGAATTTTGGTCAGTCTTTGTGTTGGTCAAATATATATATATATATATATATATATATATATATATATATATATAATATAAAAGTGACACTTAGAGGCGACAGTCTGTTTCATGCTAGATGCAATCGTCACGCATCTGACGAAGTGTTGACTTCTATGTTCACTTTTATATTTACACGCGCTCTATCTCTGATATTGAGGACTTTATCCCATAAATATGGCACACTTTAAGACTATATTTCTTCATATATACATATATATATATATATATATATATATATATATATATATATATATATATATATATATATATATATATATATATATATTCCACTTGTGTTCTGTGGTGAGCGTACGTCCCAATAGGGATTCAAAGCAATAGTTACCTTGAGAGAACAACAGTTCTTCTCAATTAATCGAAATTAGTGTTTGCTTGGAGATTTTGTTTGAATGCTACTTTTTCTGGGTTTTGTATTTTACATGCCAGGTTTATATTTCAACCGGGAGAGATAGAGTTGAATAGAAATATTTCTTTTACTAGTTTTGTTTTGTTTTTTTTTTCTTTTTTACTTGCATCGTGTTTAATTTCTCTCTCTTTTACATACATTTTAATTTGGCTTTCCTGTTTAGTTTCTATGGTTTATTGTCATGAGGATCTAGATTCTTCTTTCGCCTTTCTCGCCTGTGGAACGCTTTTCCACATTCTTGCTTTCTTGTCAACTACGATCATCAGAAATTTAAATGCAACGTCAATCACCATCTTCCCTCTCAGTGATTCTCAAGCACCGTATCTCTTAATTGTGCCGCGAAATATTTACCAAACATTGAAGAACTCGTGAAAGAACATCAGTCTCAGATTTCACACTATATCAACTCCATAAATAGTTGAATACAAACATTGAAATAACGTGAGTTCGTATCTGTCTGTTTGTTTTTAATCCATGTTTTTATTTCATTACATTTAAATGTATCTGTCTATATCTCTGAGATGAGGTATTATGATTACTTGCATTATTTACATTACTGGAGCCGTTATCCTCATAATCATTGCCATATTTACAACGTTTCCGACTCTATATCTCTGAGATGAGGTATTATGATTACTTGCATTATTTACATTATTGGAGCCGTTACCCTCATAATCATTGCCATATTTACAACGTTTCCGACTCTATATCTCTGAGATGAGGTATTATGATTACTTGCATTATTTACATTACTGGAGCCGTTACCCTCATAATCATTGCCATATTTACAACGTTTCCGACTCTATATCTCTGAGATGAGGTATTATGATTACTTGCATTATTTACATTTCTCGAGCCGTTAACCTCATAATCATTGCCATATTTACAACCTTTCCGACACCATATCTCTGAGATGAGGTATTATGATTACTTGCATTATTTACATTATTCGCACTGTTATCGTTAACTTCATTGTCAAATTCACGACGTTTCGGCTATTTTAAGCTCCTGCCTTCTTTTAGGTCTATAAGTCCCAAAAATTCATACACAGATGTTCTCAAGGACACATGGCCCAGGGGATAAAGACGGTGATTAGATCCAGTAACTAAACATAAAATGTTGTTCTTGATTCACTACAGCAGTTGTGAACCACAAAATCCTGGAGAGTTGAGTTAAAGGAAATAACTGAAGCATCTGGAAGAGGCATGGAACGTGGCACTAGAAAAACCTACGTCGGTGGACGAAATAAAGGGTTCGATTTTCCAATCACCTGAAGAAGGCTGGAGTGTACAACTACAGAAACGTTGTGATTATGGTATTGACAATAACAGTCCGAATAATGTATATAATACATTTAAATGTATACTCGTTAAACATTTTGTTAAGTGTTCCGTGATATTTTCATCTGCTCCTAGGTGTGCCTTTGCTTAAAAACACTGAGAAACACTGTTCTATCTCCTTGAATGCTTTCTTCACAGCATTTTTTTTTCAGCTTCCTTCACGTTCAGATTTCTTTTCCGACTTTCTCGCCATTCTTGATGGGGAATGATTAAAATAAAAGGTGTGTTAATTTTACAATATTTCATTATTTGATGACTTATTAAATGTCGAATACCTATCTCACAACTTATGTACACAAAATAATCAAGGAAAAATTCATTGAATCTTTCGCTACTCTGAAGTGTCTGTGATTTGATATAAAACTGTTTTTTGAGATTAAATGTAAAATGAAAGCTTTCTTTCATGCAGGGCTTAAAAACATTTTTTTTTTTTACCGGAGGTGAATCGTAACGAAAATATAATGATGGTTACAATTAATATGGCGTTGATCAGAAAATATTAATTATTTTCATTATTGTCACATGTAAATTAACGAAGTGTTAATATAAATTATAATTAAAATCATTGTAATTATTTCTGTTTATTTTATTTACAAACTTCGCCATCATAATTCCGGCATCCATGTTTATTAATCCACTTTTCTCTCGTTCTACTGATAACAAGGCAAGAAAAATAAATAAAGCAAAAAGAAAGATGATATAAACACTTCATTGGATTTTAAATAAACAAAACGGAGACGTGGATAGGAAGAGAGTTTTCTTTTTTATTAAAATAAAAAGAAAGAAAAATGGCAGAAACAAAAAAAAAACAATAAATACAAAAACACAAAGCAATGGAAGTCAAACGAACAAAATAAGCACTCGAGTCGCTTGTGAGATTTCACAAATCATGGCGGACATGAAATGCGAAGCCGTAAACTTAGGTAAGCATGATTAAGTAAGAAGAGTTAAGCGAAGAAGTAGCGCCAACAAGAGGCTGAGACGCATTAGGTGAAGAGGAGGAGGGCTGCAAAAGGTTGAGGATTTGGCTATTAAGAGGGCGTTCAGATGAAGAGGAAATTGCGAGAGAGAAGAGCATAATTATCATTATAATGGGGCTAATAATGGCAATGATGTCGTGAAAAGTTAAAAGGGATGTTTTTGTTTGCGGATATTATTATCTGGGCGTCGGAGGAGGTGAACGTTACAGCTTAGGAGAGATTGAATCCTTCGTTCATATATTTGCAGGCACAAACTTCAGTGCGGAAGCAAGCATGCTTTTCATTTTTAATATTAATCTCCTACAAACGTATGTATTTAAATATGAACACGACATTTCATATGTACTTATCTGTCTGCCAATAATAATAATAATAATAATAATTCCTGGTAGCCCACGGCTAAATGAAATACAATAAATTATACTTGCAAGTACAGCCCACACCTTATGAAGATCTTTATCGATGTAAAACGTGTGTATTCTTAGTGTTTTTTTTCTTTTCTCAAAAAATATCCTCAGTGGGAAATGTCATGATGACATTTCTGAGCTTACGTCTCTGGTTGAGATCCGGAGAGAAGTCAGCATACACCAGAAATCAAAGGGAATCAAATATTAATTATTGTGATTGATAAAAAAAAAACCGTCTCCAATGATATTTGGGCAAGATAACGAAGATTAAATCAAGTTTTCTCATGAGTAAACTGAACACGAGAGAGAGAGAGAGAGAGAGAGAGAGAGAGAGAGAGAGAGAGAGGGAATTTTAAAAAACAAATCTATACCTCGTTTCGTAGGTTAATTTACGAAAAGAGGTACAGATTTGTAATATATTATATTATAAATTTATAATAATATATTATTATATGATTATAACATTTTGCTCTACTTTGGATTGAGTAATTTAAAAAAAAACGTTTCGGTCGTTGTACGCTCCGGCCTTCTTCAGGTGGTTGGGATTTCGAACAGAACACTTTATTTCGATCACTGGGGTAGACTGTTCTAGTTCCACGAGCCATGTTTGATGGATGTCAGTTATCAGTTATCTCCTGCTAATTAGGTTTATAATACCCAGAAATTCACATCCAGATGTCCTCAAGGACACATGGCACAGTGGATAAAGGCGTTGGTTAGATTGTGAGTTCAATACCCGGTTAAGGCAGTGGAGAACTTTCAGAGGGAAAATTAGCAGGAGATAACTGATAACTGACATCCATGGAATTTATCCAGAATTTATTTACAAAGTCATATACATGACGTTAACATTTAGTAAGATTTACAGAATCACGCTCGCGTGAATGTGTGTGTGTGTGTGTGTGTGCGAGAGAGAGAGTGAGAGAGAGAGAGAGAGTATGTGTAAATTTAAGCGAATAATAGATTTTAGCATCCGACATTAATTCACATGACTACAACCTATTTTTTTTCTGTTTTTAGTGAGTAGATATTCCCTACTTTTTTTTAACAATGTATTTAACTTCCACCGGCCGAGATCAATCCATTGTTTTATCAAGGAAAATGTATCTCTCTGCAAGGATCGAAACTGCGTCCCCTTCTTATAGTAATGTACAGCAATTAATTTTAATAAGTCACTGATTACTTGAATTACTTGTACGAATTTATCAACAGTTACAGTCGCAGTAAGCGTCCTGGGTATGACGATAAACTGCATCCGCGTCCTGGGTATGACGATAAACTGCATTCGCGTCCTGGGTATGACGATAAACTATGCCCAATAGCAAGTCCTCTGATCAGGAGGTTTTGAGGAGCGTGGAACCGCCTCTAAATTGCTGGTGTTCCCAGGTCCACCCTGATCCGGGGTGGTTGCACCTGTTAGGGTCCCAGCTATGGGCAAATAGTTGACTCCACAACCTGACTCAAAACACTAGGAATGTGTAAAAATAGATTTGAATACCAGTAACACTTTAAACAAAAATGTATCAGCAATAAATATTTGAAAAAAATATATTACCAGAAATAAAAATCTTGTCAGCATTAAATAATCCATTAAGGTTAATATGCCACAAAACAAACCAAACTATACATTTTTTTAAATAAATATTTTGAAAAAAAAAGGAAATTTTGTCGGCATTAAACAACCCATTGTGGTTGATATGCCGTAAAACAAAACAAAACAAACCTGACACTGTAAATTCCCAACATATTTTTTGCATTGTCCATTCAATTAAACATTAAGAAGCTGCTGTCTGGCATATTGTAAGTATTAGTTTAATTTTGATTGGGATGTTTTAATTTATAATACTAAATTTCTATCATTAATATGCGGTAGTAGATTAGGTCGGAAATTATATTGACATTTAAATATTTATTTTTAAAATGAGCGATGTTTATTATTAACCAGGGGGAGCCGAGTCGATTAAAAATTTAGTTCGTGAATTTAATGACATAGTAAATGGGAGTTCAATTACTATGCCGGGCAGCGTGTACTTGAACTCAGCGGAAAGAGGGCGATCACATGCCGAGTAGTTTAAATACTTAAGAACTAGCCTAGGTATTCCTAGGCATGGATAGTAGATCGAGAACAGTTAACCCGTAGATTAAACATGGGGTTCTGTTCGGAATTCCCTGTAGATTACCCGGGTCGACATACACCTGATGAAGGCTAGAAGGTGCAACGGCTGAAACGTTTTGGTAGAAACGAGAAAGATGAGGACATTAGTATGAATTTATATAGTGTAAATAATGATGACTTCTGATCTCATAAATTTCGGTTCAGACGCTTTCCAACTGAAAGTATTCCGAAATATTAGCTCGTCCGTAGAATAATGTTCGATTTTAGAATAAACATTTTAAATATGTTCTAATATAATATTATAGTAGTTGCACAAAAATATATTGCTCATTCCTAATAGTTAAAGTGTCCTTTTAGTTAATTTTTATATATTACTTTCAATAGTTAACTAAAAACATTATATCCCCACTCATCTTTAAGATGGAAAAAGCTGAGATGCGTTTACTTTTTCAGCATGAGTTCAAAGGGCGAAGGATCCACACGTGATCGAACAGTACGACGCTAGTTTATGAAGTTCCGCAGTGGGGATACGAGTCTTGATGATCAAAGTGGTAGATGACGTCTATCTGCAAGTGGCAATCAATATCTGAAAATTATAAGTCGAACAAAAACAACGTCGAAGTGTTAGAAAAATGTTTCAGATAATGGGTGGCAGTATTTCAACAATATCTCAAGAGAATTGGTAAGATGAAGAATCTCGATAAATGGGTTCCACATGAACTCAAGTAAAGTCTATGAGTTCAATGTTTCGAAGCGTGTTCGATGCTCTGAAATTTGAATCCTCCATTTCTTGATTGAATACTTGTGATAAGAAATGGACTTTTTATGACAATCGTAAACGGTCAAATTAGTGGCTTGATCATGGCAAAAGTGCCAAACACTTTCCAAAACCGAAATTGTTTCAACAATAAATTATGGTGACTCGCAGATTGTCACCAATTGCTGTTATACATTACAGCGTTCTAGACTTTAATCAGTGCATCACTGCCGAAGTTTACTGCCAGCAACTGGATAAAAACACATTATTATTATTATTATTATTATTTATTTTTTTGTGTATGCTATATTTCCTGCTTTGTATCATGCAGAACCGGTTGCAAACTATGATCCTTAGTCCTTATAGGAGAACTGTCATTTAATTGTTAGGGATTTTCTTAGTATATAGAATGTTCCTATTAGGGCAGTCTTCTGGGCAATTTGTATGTTGATGTTACCGGGGACACTGTTAGTAAAATTGTCCATTCCTTTTCTGACGAGGCCCACAGCTCTGATTACTATTGGTACAGTCTCAGTCTTCATCCCCCAGACCCTGTTAATCTCTATCTCCAGGTCCTTGTATTTGGACAATTTCTAGATAATTTTATGGAGGTGTTTCTTTCAGATGGTACTGCTATGTCAATAAGCATACACTTACAGAATTTCTTGACTTTTATGATAATATCAAGTCTGCTGGTATTTATTTCCCTGTCAGTTTGAATTGGCATGTCCCAGACAATATTTACATCGTTATTTTGGGTAACTGTGTCAGGTTGGTACTCATACCATCACTCAGTAGTTTCGATTTTGTGCTTCTTGCATATCTTCCAGTGCACTTATGTCGCTACCATGTTATGACTGTGGGCATATTCTTTTTTTCTTTTAGTTCCAGACATCCTGGGATAATATGTTTGACAGTTTCATCATATTACCCGCAGATCCCGTATATCGAATTAGTTCCATCCTTGATTATGTGACAATGATAGTAACTTGTTGCGTGGCTTTGGTCCTGATCTGCAATAATTAAGCTTTCTGTGCCACCTTCCAGCCCGGTGCTCCTCAGCCACTGATTTAAATCCGGTGTTCCCCAAATAATAATAATAATAATAATAATAATAATAATAATAATAATAATAATAATCAGGTTGCACGATATTGGCACCCACTGAATATAAAACCCGGCATGACAGAGTGGGCCAATATCTGCACTGGAAAATTTGCAACTCCTATGGGAAGGAAACTGGAAGAAATTGGTACGAACACCACCCTGACCCGGTTACGGAGATAGGACCTGTTACAATTCTATGGGACTACACAATACACACTGACAGAACAATCAAAGCCAACCGCCCAGACATTGTTATTAAAGACCACAAACAAAATAAGTGCCTCCTTATTGATATGGCAGTCCCTGCAGACTGCAATGTGTCTTTGAAGATATTCGAAAAACTGTCAAAATACAAGGACCTTGAAATCGAAATCTCAAAAATGTGGCACATGGGAACATCAACAATTCCTGTTGTAGTTGGAGCCCTTGGACTGGTTGGAAAAGATTCCAGTATGCTGATTGAAGGGATCCCTGGAAGTCCATGTCTCAAAGAGATGCAAAAAAATTTTCTGACAAGTACAGCCCACACTTTACGAAGGGCTTTATCTATGTAATTCTTCTTTTTTTTTTCAGTGGAAAGTGTCATGATGCCATTTCTAACCTTAGGTCCCTGGGCGGGACCCGGAAAGAAATGTGTAAACGCCAGATATCAAAGGAAATAAAAATAATAATAATAATAATACAATGATATGAATATTTAAACAATTTGCAGCCTGTGACTAACGCTGAAACTGTTTCTAGTTAATTATCGCGCCCGTTTCTGAAATGTCTGACAAATTATAGGAATTTTTTTTTTCAGCAGTTGATTAGAATCGAGCATATTTCCTGTTTTCGCAGTTTTTTGCAAAGACTGTTCGAAACACTTCAATAACGATGAAAGAACTGCCATCTTCATATTCCATAAGGATTGTCAGTTCTCTGCCAAAACACATAAATGTTAAAACTTTTCATTCTGTTTCAAGCACATATCCTAAATTGATCTATCGTATTCTCCACTGCATTGTCAACGTTGTACTTTTATTAAGTGTATTCTGTCTAGACCGTGACGTCCGACAGACCTTCTTTTCATTGTTTCGAATGAATATAACATTTCCCTTGGTTTGTATAATGTAAATCTGTTTTAAATTCCTGTGTCAGTTCGACCGACGTTTTAATATTTCTTCTCTTTTGTCATTTGCTCTCATACTGGTCGAATAATAAACGTTTACACATTTCCGATTGAAAGAATTTTTATAACGATGTCTGTTTTAAATATTCAAAACTAATTTATTATATACACATATCCGTCCTAGGTATGATGATTAATTAAGCCCGCGTCCTGGGTAAGACGATAAAATACATCCGAAAGCAAGGCCTTTGATCAGGAGGATTTGAAGAGCATGGAACCACCTTTTAATTGGTGGTGTTCCCAGGTCCACCTTGGCCCGGGGTGGTAGAACCTGTTAGGGTTCCAGCTATTGGCAAATAGTTACCCCCCCAAAAAAAGGAGACAAAACACTATGAAAGTATAAAAATAGGCTTTAATACCAGCAGTGCTATTTTTGAAAAAGTATTGCCAGCAATACTTTTTTGAAAAAAAGAAATTACCTGCAATACAGCAGTTTATTTTTTTTAAAAGAAAAGTATTGCCAGCAGTACATTTTTTGAAAAATATATTTCTAATAATGCATTTAAAAAAAAGAAAAGAAATATTACCAGCAGTTTATTTTTTAAAAACAAAATATTACCAGCAATGAATTTTTAAAAAAAAATTATTACCAGCAATGCATTTTTGGAAAAAAAAGTATTACCAGCAATGCATTTTGGGAAAAAAAGTATTACCAGCAATGCATTTTTGGAAAAAATTTATTACCAGCAATGCATTTTTGGAAAAAAAGTATTACCAGCAATGCATTTTGGGAAAAAAAGTATTACCAGCAATGCATTTTTGGAAAAAATTTATTACCAGCATTACCTCAAAGAAATATTACCTGCAATGCGTTTAAAAAAAATAATAATATTACCAGCAATAAAAATTTTGTCGGCATTAAATAACCCATTGAGGTTGATATGCCGTTAAACAAAACAAAACAAACCAAACTATCTACACATATTTCTAGTTTCATTTCTTTTTTACATGAGTGTTATTTACTAAATATCGTGTATTGTTCTAGTTATTAACATAATAATAATGTTGACCATTGAAGAGCTTTTCTCTCTATCCATTGTGCTACGATATAGCTTCTAAACTGTTTAGCTCTTCGGGAAATCGGGTTAGCTGTGTTCTATCAAATTTAAAATTTCCCAAACAACACGAAAAGAAAAACATTGCGGTTCTTGAGAAGGCGTTGTATATTTGAACAGCACAGAGAAAGGTGATGCGAACTTGTTTTCCCTAAGAGCAGTGTGGGGAGAATTCACAAAAGAATCAGATGTCAAGCGCAGATAATAAAGATCATTGGGTGGTTGGGTAGGGAGAACTGTCACAACGGGTCGGGGCAGGACGATGTGAATTTTTCGGTTGAAGACATTTGGTTTTCAACTTTGGAAAGATGCCGGATGCCAATTTCTTTCGGTCAAATTTTTCATTTAGTCTCTGGAATTAGAAGTCGTTAAATAAATAAATAAATCAACTTAGACAATAAAGAGAATAGAAGGAAATCAATAATAGCAACGATAATTCAGATTCTAACATCTCATGTAAGGACGTCTATTATAGACAGACTCTGGAGTTAGTTACGCAGGCGATTGATAGTAAAATCATCAAGTGTTGCACAACTGACGATAGGCGCCAAACCAAATTAAAGACAATTGCGCCGATTTCTTTAGTTTCAAACATCTTCTGCTTTTAGCCATCGCAGTCTACTGACAGATATATTCTCTGAAAAAATGATATAGATTCTGACACAGTATCTGTCTCTATTTCTGAGATGGGGTATTACGTACACTATTTACATTATTCGGACAATTGTCCTCATCTTTGTCGCCATATTTATTACAACGTTTCGGACTTTCAGTATCTGTCTATATTTCTGAGATTAGGTATTATGTACACTATTTACATTATTCGGACAATTGTCCTCATCTTTGTCGCCATATTTATTACAACGTTTCGGACTTTCAGTATCTGTCTATATTTCTGAGATTAGGTATTATGTACACTATTTACATTATTCGGACAATTGTCCTCATCTTTGTCGCCATATTTATTACAACGTTTAGGCCTTTCAGTATCTGTCTCTATTTCTGAGATGAGGTATTATGTACACTATTTACATTATTCAGACTATTGTCCTCATCTTTGTCGCCATATTTATTACAACATTTCGGACTTTCAGTATCTGTCTATATTTATGAGATGAGGTATTATGTACACTATTTACATTATTCGGACTATTGTCCTCATCTTTGTCGCCATATTTATTACAACGTTTCGGACTTTCAGTATCTGTCTATATTTATGAGATGAGGTATTATGTACACTATTTACATTATTCGGACAATTGTCCTCATCTTTGTCGCCATATTTATTACAACGTTTAGGACTTTCAGTATCTGTCTATATTTCTGAGATGGGGTATTATGTACACTATTTACATTATTCGGACTATTGTCCTCATCTTTGTCGCCATATTTATTACAACGTTTCGGACTTTCAGTATCTGTCTATATTTATGAGATGAGGTATTATGTACACTATTTACATTATTCGGACTATTGTCCTCATCTTTGTCGCCATATTTATTACAACGTTTAGGACTTTCAGTATCTGTCTATATTTCTGAGATGACGTATTATGTACACTATTTACATTATTCGGACAATTGTCCTCATCTTTGTCGCCATATTTATTACAACGTTTAGGACTTTCAGTATCTGTCTATATTTCTGAGATGACGTATTATGTACACTATTTACATTATTCGGACTATTGTCCTCATCTTTGTCGCCATATTTATTACAACGTTTAGGACTTTCAGTATCTGTCTATATTTCTGAGATGACGTATTATGTACACTATTTACATTATTCGGACAATTGTCCTCATCTTTGTCGCCATATTTATTACAACGTTTAGGACTTTCAGTATCTGTCTATATTTCTGAGATGGGGTATTATGTACACTATTTACATTATTCGGACTATTGTCCTCATCTTTGTCGCCATATTTATTACAACGTTTCGGACTTTCAGTATCTGTCTATATTTATGAGATGAGGTATTATGTACACTATTTACATTATTCGGACTATTGTCCTCATCTTTGTCGCCATATTTATTACAACGTTTAGGACTTTCAGTATCTGTCTATATTTATGAGATGAGGTATTATGTACACTATTTACATTATTCGGACTATTGTCCTCATCTTTGTCGCCATATTTATTACAACGTTTAGGACTTTCAATATCTGTCTATATTTCTGAGATGGGGTATTATGTACACTATTTACATTATTCGGACAATTGTCCTCATCTTTGTCGCCATCTTTATTACAACGTTTCGGACTTTCAGTATCTGTCTATATTTCTGAGATGACGTATTATGTACACTATTTACATTATTCGGACAATTGTCCTCATCTTTGTCGCCATATTTATTACAACATTTCGGACTTTCAGTATCTGTCTATATTTATGAGATGACGTATTATGTACACTATTTACATTATTCGGACAATTGTCCTCATCTTTGTCGCCATCTTTATTACAACGTTTCGGACTTTCAGTATCTGTCTATATTTCTGAGATGACGTATTATGTACACTATTTACATTATTCGGACAATTGTCCTCATCTTTGTCGCCATATTTATTACAACGTTTAGGACTTTCAGTATCTGTCTATATTTCTGAGATGGGGTATTATGTACACTATTTACATTATTCGGACTATTGTCCTCATCTTTGTCGCCATATTTATTACAACGTTTAGGACTTTCAGTATCTGTCTATATTTCTGAGATGAGGTATTATGTACATTATTTACATTATTCGGACAATTGTCCTCATCTTTGTCGCCATATTTATTACAACGTTTAGGACTTTCAGTATCTGTCTATATTTCTGAGATGACGTGTTATGTACACTATTTACATTCTTCGGACTATTGTCCTCATCTTTGTCGCCATATTTATTACAACGTTTCGGACTTTCAGTATCTGTCTATATTTATGAGATGAGGTATTATGTACACTATTTACATTATTCGGACTATTGTCCTCATCTTTGTCGCCATATTTATTACAACGTTTAGGACTTTCAGTATCTGTCTATATTTATGAGATGAGGTATTATGTACACTATTTACATTATTCGGACTATTGTCCTCATCTTTGTCGCCATATTTATTACAACGTTTAGGACTTTCAGTATCTGTCTATATTTCTGAGATGGGGTATTATGTACACTATTTACATTATTCGGACAATTGTCCTCATCTTTGTCGCCATCTTTATTACAACGTTTCGGACTTTCAGTATCTGTCTATATTTCTGAGATGACGTATTATGTACACTATTTACATTATTCGGACAATTGTCCTCATCTTTGTCGCCATATTTATTACAACATTTCGGACTTTCAGTATCTGTCTATATTTATGAGATGAGGTATTATGTACACTATTTACATTATTCGGACTATTGTCCTCATCTTTGTTGCCATATTTATTACAACATTTCGGCCTTTCAGTATCTGTCTCTATTTATGAGATGAGGTATTATGTACACTATTTACATTATTCGGACTATTGTCCTCATCTTTGTCGCCATATTTATTACAACGTTTCGGACTTTCAGTATCTGTCTATATTTATGAGATGAGGTATTATGTACACTATTTACATTATTCGGACTATTGTCCTCATCTTTGTCGCCATATTTATTACAACGTTTAGGATTTCAGTATCTGTCTATATTTATGAGATGAGGTATTATGTACACTATTTACATTATTCGGACAATTGTCCTCATCTTTGTCGCCATATTTATTACAACGTTTCGGACTTTCAGTATCTGTCTATATTTCTGAGATGACGTATTATGTACACTATTTACATTATTCGGACAATTGTCCTCATCTTTGTCGCCATATTTATTACAACGTTTCGGACTTTCAGTATCTGTCTATATTTCTGAGATGACGTATTATGTACACTATTTACATTATTCGGACAATTGTCCTCATCTCTGTCGCCATATTTATTACAACATTTCGGACTTTCAGTATCTGTCTATATTTATGAGATGAGGTATTATGTACACTATTTACATTATTCGGACTATTGTCCTCATCTTTGTCGCCATATTTATTACAACATTTCGGACTTTCAGTATCTGTCTATATTTATGAGATGAGGTATTATGTACACTATTTACATTATTCGGACTATTGTCCTCATCTTTGTTGCCATATTTATTACAACATTTCGGCCTTTCAGTATCTGTCTCTATTTATGAGATGAGGTATTATGTACACTATTTACATTATTCGGACTATTGTCCTCATCTTTGTCGCCATATTTATTACAACGTTTCGGACTTTCAGTATCTGTCTATATTTATGAGATGAGGTATTATGTACACTATTTACATTATTCGGACTATTGTCCTCATCTTTGTCGCCATATTTATTACAACGTTTCGGACTTTCAGTATCTGTCTATATTTATGAGATGAGGTATTATGTACACTATTTACATTATTCGGACTATTGTCCTCATCTTTGTCGCCATATTTATTACAACGTTTCGGACTTTCAGTATCTGTCTATATTTCTGAGATGACGTATTATGTACACTATTTACATTATTCGGACAATTGTCCTCATCTTTGTCGCCATATTTATTACAACATTTCGGACTTTCAGTATCTGTCTATATTTATGAGATGAGGTATTATGTACACTATTTACATTATTCGGACTATTGTCCTCATCTTTGTCGCCATATTTATTACAACGTTTCGGACTTTCAGTATCTGTCTATATTTATGAGATGAGGTATTATGTACACTATTTACATTATTCGGACTATTGTCCTCATATTTGTTGCCATATTTATTACAACATTTCGGCCTTTCAGTATCTGTCTATATTTATGAGATGAGGTATTATGTACACTATTTACATTATTCGGACTATTGTCCTCATCTTTGTCGCCATATTTATTACAACGTTTCGGACTTTCAGTATCTGTCTATATTTCTGAGATGATGTATTATATACACTATTTACATTATTCGGACAATTGTCCTCATCTTTGTCGCCATATTTATTACAACGTATCGGCCTTTCAGTATCTGTCTATATTATGAGATGAGGTATTATGTACACTATTTACATTATTCGGACTATTGTCCTCATCTTTGTCGCCATATTTATTACAACGTTTCGGACTTTCAGTATCTGTCTATATTTCTGAGATGATGTATTATATACACTATTTACATTATTCGGACAATTGTCCTCATCTTTGTCGCCATATTTATTACAACGTATCGGCCTTTCAGTATCTGTCTATATTTATGAGATGAGGTATTATGTACACTATTTACATTATTCGGACTATTGTCCTCATCTTTGTCGCCATATTTATTACAACGTTTAGGACTTTCAGTATCTGTCTATATTTATGAGATGAGGTATTATGTACACTATTTACATTATTCGGACTATTGTCCTCATCTTTGTCGCCATATTTATTACAACGTTTAGGACTTTCAGTATCTGTCTATATTTCTGAGATGGGGTATTATGTACACTATTTACATTATTCGGACAATTGTCCTCATCTTTGTCGCCATCTTTATTACAACGTTTCGGACTTTCAGTATCTGTCTATATTTCTGAGATGACGTATTATGTACACTATTTACATTATTCGGACAATTGTCCTCATCTTTGTCGCCATATTTATTACAACATTTCGGACTTTCAGTATCTGTCTATATTTATGAGATGACGTATTATGTACACTATTTACATTATTCGGACAATTGTCCTCATCTTTGTCGCCATCTTTATTACAACGTTTCGGACTTTCAGTATCTGTCTATATTTCTGAGATGACGTATTATGTACACTATTTACATTATTCGGACAATTGTCCTCATCTTTGTCGCCATATTTATTACAACGTTTAGGACTTTCAGTATCTGTCTATATTTCTGAGATGGGGTATTATGTACACTATTTACATTATTCGGACTATTGTCCTCATCTTTGTCGCCATATTTATTACAACGTTTAGGACTTTCAGTATCTGTCTATATTTCTGAGATGAGGTATTATGTACATTATTTACATTATTCGGACAATTGTCCTCATCTTTGTCGCCATATTTATTACAACGTTTAGGACTTTCAGTATCTGTCTATATTTCTGAGATGACGTGTTATGTACACTATTTACATTATTCGGACTATTGTCCTCATCTTTGTCGCCATATTTATTACAACGTTTCGGACTTTCAGTATCTGTCTATATTTATGAGATGAGGTATTATGTACACTATTTACATTATTCGGACTATTGTCCTCATCTTTGTCGCCATATTTATTACAACGTTTAGGACTTTCAGTATCTGTCTATATTTATGAGATGAGGTATTATGTACACTATTTACATTATTCGGACAATTGTCCTCATCTTTGTCGCCATATTTATTACAACGTTTCGGACTTTCAGTATCTGTCTATATTTCTGAGATGACGTATTATGTACACTATTTACATTATTCGGACAATTGTCCTCATCTTTGTCGCCATATTTATTACAACATTTCGGACTTTCAGTATCTGTCTATATTTATGAGATGAGGTATTATGTACACTATTTACATTATTCGGACTATTGTCCTCATCTTTGTCGCCATATTTATTACAACATTTCGGACTTTCAGTATCTGTCTATATTTATGAGATGAGGTATTATGTACACTATTTACATTATTCGGACTATTGTCCTCATCTTTGTTGCCATATTTATTACAACATTTCGGCCTTTCAGTATCTGTCTCTATTTATGAGATGAGGTATTATGTACACTATTTACATTATTCGGACTATTGTCCTCATCTTTGTCGCCATATTTATTACAACGTTTCGGACTTTCAGTATCTGTCTATATTTATGAGATGAGGTATTATGTACACTATTTACATTATTCGGACTATTGTCCTCATCTTTGTCGCCATATTTATTACAACGTTTCGGACTTTCAGTATCTGTCTATATTTATGAGATGAGGTATTATGTACACTATTTACATTATTCGGACTATTGTCCTCATCTTTGTCGCCATATTTATTACAACGTTTCGGACTTTCAGTATCTGTCTATATTTCTGAGATGACGTATTATGTACACTATTTACATTATTCGGACAATTGTCCTCATCTTTGTCGCCATATTTATTACAACATTTCGGACTTTCAGTATCTGTCTATATTTATGAGATGAGGTATTATGTACACTATTTACATTATTCGGACTATTGTCCTCATCTTTGTCGCCATATTTATTACAACGTTTCGGACTTTCAGTATCTGTCTATATTTATGAGATGAGGTATTATGTACACTATTTACATTATTCGGACTATTGTCCTCATATTTGTTGCCATATTTATTACAACATTTCGGCCTTTCAGTATCTGTCTATATTTATGAGATGAGGTATTATGTACACTATTTACATTATTCGGACTATTGTCCTCATCTTTGTCGCCATATTTATTACAACGTTTCGGACTTTCAGTATCTGTCTATATTTATGAGATGAGGTATTATGTACACTATTTACATTATTCGGACTATTGTCCTCATCTTTGTCGCCATATTTATTACAACGTTTCGGACTTTCAGTATCTGTCTATATTTCTGAGATGATGTATTATATACACTATTTACATCATTCGGACAATTGTCCTCATCTTTGTCGCCATATTTATTACAACGTATCGGCCTTTCAGTATCTGTCTATATTATGAGATGAGGTATTATGTACACTATTTACATTATTCGGACTATTGTCCTCATCTTTGTCGCCATATTTTTTACAACGTTTCGGACTTTCACTATCTGTCTATATTTCTGAGATGATGTATTATATACACTATTTACATTATTCGGACAATTGTCCTCATCTTTGTCGCCATATTTATTACAACGTATCGGCCTTTCAGTATCTGTCTATATTTATGAGATGAGGTATTATGTACACTATTTACATTATTCGGACTATTGTCCTCATCTTTGTCGCCATATTTATTACAACGTTTCGGACTTTCAGTATCTGTCTATATTTCTGAGATGATGTATTATATACACTATTTACATTATTCGGACAATTGTCCACATCTTTGTCGCCATATTTATTACAACGTATCGGCCTTTCAGTATCTGTCTATATTTATGAGATGAGGTATTATGTACACTATTTACATTATTCGGACTATTGTCCTCCTCTTTGTCGCCATATTTATTACAACGTTTCGGACTTTCAGTATCTGTCTATATTTCTGAGATGATGTATTATATACACTATTTACATTATTCGGACAATTGTCCTCATCTTTGTCGCCATATTTATTACAACGTATCGGCCTTTCAGTATCTGTCTATATTTATGAGATGAGGTATTATGTACACTATTTACATTATTCGGACTATTGTCCTCATCTTTGTCGCCATATTTATTACAACGTTTCGGACTTTCAGTATCTGTCTATATTTCTGAGATGATGTATTATATACACTATTTACATTATTCGGACAATTGTCCTCATCTTTGTCGCCATATTTATTACAACGTATCGGCCTTTCAGTATCTGTCTATATTTATGAGATGAGGTATTATGTACACTATTTACATTATTCGGACTATTGTCCTCATCTTTGTCGCCATATTTATTACAACGTTTCGGACTTTCAGTATCTGTCTATATTTCTGAGATGATGTATTATATACACTATTTACATTATTCGGACAATTGTCCTCATCTTTGTCGCCATATTTATTACAACGTATCGGCCTTTCAGTATCTGTCTATATTTATGAGATGAGGTATTATGTACACTATTTACATTATTCGGACTATTGTCCTCATCTTTGTCGCCATATTTATTACAACGTTTCGGACTTTCAGTATCTGTCTATATTTATGAGATGAGGTATTACGTACACTATTTACATTATTCGGACTATTGTCCTCATCTTTGTTGCCATATTTATTACAACATTTCGGCCTTTCAGTATCTGTCTATATTTATGAGATGAGGTATTATGTACACTATTTACATTATTCGGACTATTGTTCTCATCTTTGTCGCCATATTTATTACAACATTTCGGCCTTTCAGTATCTGTCTATATTTATGAGATGAGGTATTATGTACACTATTTACATTATTCGGACTATTGTCCTCATCTTTGTCGCCATATTTATTACAACGTTTCGGACTTTCAGTATCTGTCTATATTTCTGAGATGATGTATTATATACAGTATTTACATTATTCGGACAATTGTCCTCATCTTTGTCGCCATATTTATTACAACGTTTCGGCCTTTCAGTATCTGTCTATATTTCTGAGATGACGTATTATGTACACTATTTACATTATTCGGACTATTGTTCTCATCTTTGTTGCCATATTTATTACAACATTTCGGCCTTTCAGTATCTGTCTATATTTATGAGATGAGGTATTATGTACACTATTTACATTATTCGGACTATTGTCCTCATCTTTGTCGCCATATTTATTACAACGTTTCGGACTTTCAGTATCTGTCTATATTTCTGAGATGATGTATTATATACACTATTTACATTATTCGGACTATTGTCCTCATCTTTGTCGCCATATTTATTACAACGGTTAGGCCTTTCAGTATCTGTCTCTATTTCTGAGATGAGGTATTATATACACTATTTACATTATTCGGACAATTGTCCTCATCTTTGTCGCCATCTTTATTACAACGTTTCGGACTTTCAGTATCTGTCTATATTTCTGAGATAATGTATTATGTACACTATTTACATTATTCGGACTATGGACCTCATCTTTGTTGCCATATTTATTACAACATTTCGGCCTTTCAGTATCTGTCTATATTTATGAGATGAGGTATTATGTACACTATTTACATTATCTGGATTAATGTTCTCATCTTTGTTGCCATTTTTATTACAACGTTTCGGTTGTTGTACGGTCCGGCCTTCTACAGGTTGTTGGAATTTCGAACTGAACCCTTTATTTCGCTCACTGGTGTAGACTGTTCTAAAAATGGCGACAAAGATGAGGACAATAATCCGAATAATGTAAATAGAGCTTCTGACTCTCATACTATAACAAATAAAGGTTTGCACGTCATAAAGTAGCATCTATGTCACTTTTATCATATGATGCTTTCATCGCATTCTTTCTGATGAGCTATTAGCTATTGTACCTAGACTTCATGTATTTAAGCACAGTTCTAGATTGTCAACAAGGTCTCATCAATATGCAGTTGAAATAGGAAGATGTAACTGTAAGTTCTAGGCTAACTGTTTCTTCGCTTGTGAAAATCTCTTCCGGTGCCATGCTTTCGAGTCAAATTTGATCTTCGAAAATTTAAATTTGAATTTTTATCTACTGTCTTTTTAAATACGCATCTGTTCTCGATCCTAAATAATGTTTCTGTTTTCTAATTCTTTCACACTCGGTAACACCTTTTTGTGGCAGTACGTCATTGTATGGAGTGAATTTCCATTTTTTTTAAAAATAGCCTATTATTTTAGCCCTTATCGTCCCATCTTATTTCCTTACAGCCATATCACGTTGTGTTATGGTCCAATATCCTCTCACCACGGTTATGGTCCAAGGTAGAACCAAGGAAGAACAACACGAACACAAGAGTAGTAAATAACAAAGATATATTACAACAGAAATATAATACAAGTAGTTGAAGGTGTTAGTATTAACTGTCAGTCTGGTTTAAAGTGAACTAATATGTCTTGACTCGTTAAGTCTCAACTCATTCCTCATCCCTCTCTCTCAGAGAGGCGCAGTATTTATAGAGTCAGGAAGAGTCCATTATCGTTATAGGTAAGTTTCCATAACACGTTGAAACACCGCTTCTCAAACGATCAACAGTGTTAAACAACTTCGTGCCTGGTCAGCAAATTTTTAAGAATCTCACCCCAAGCAATGCGGGAGTACCACTAGCACGCACGGGGTCACCCAGAGAAAAAATGAGATTAAAGACTGGGCATAGGGGGATTGAAGAAATGATAAAAGATGAACGGGTTCAAGTCAAGAGAATTGGCGGTTGACGCTGCATTTACATTTTTGAAGATTGTAGTTATCAGGACAGCAACTGAGAGGAAGGGAGTTCCAATGTCGGGAAGTGTAGGAAAAGAAACTTTTGAAGTATAAGTGGTTGTTACATTTAACTTCAACAGTAAAAGGGTGGGATCTAGATGGCATTCTAGTAGCACGCTTAAATTCATGTAGTCGTGGCAGCAGAGAAAAAGTTCGTCAGAGCCGTTGCAATGAAAATATTTGTAGAAAAGACAGAGGGAAGCCACATCGCGTCTGTGGGAAAGAGACGGAAATCGAGATGCCAGGTCAGGATCGATTACATTGCAGATCCTAGATGGATGCCCGCTTGAGAATAACAGCGTCTGTAAGTTCGGATGTGCAGATGGTGTAATGGATAACGGCTCGGAATTGAAAATCGGAGAACTGAGTTCCAATTCTACTCACTTTTTTTTATATACATTTACGTGCAAAAAACATTGGGAAACGTATAAATCCAACTCTTCTCCCCACAGTTATGGGTTGATTAGTAAGATTGTAAGAATAAATCATTACTATCTCCAAAAAGTTCCTACAATCTAAAAGTGTCTTCTTATAATTTGCAAGGGTTTGGTAATCTATAAAAAACATGTTAAATAATAGGTTGGCAGACTATTATTTTTAGAGAAGTGTGGTTTCTGCTATGACTTCCTCAGTTTGACCTTAGAGGTCAGATACAAGACAAAATAAAGGAAGTCGATTTTGATTGGCTTAACTAGCGTGGGGATGATAAACAGAGAAAGGTTTTTCGGGGAGTTGTTTCTTAACAGTCGAACAATATAGACGTGTCCACTGCCGTGTCTGAATCTGCTTCTCAGTGTTGTGAGAGTGCAACCCCGCTTGATATTTAGAAATGTACACGCCAACGCATTAAATAAAATAGCTAAGTTTAAAATTCCCATTGTTGTAAATTATTGAAGATTGTAGTTATCAGGAAAGCAACTGAGAGGAATGGAGTTCCAACGTCGGGAAGTGTAGAAGTGGCTGTTACATTTAACTTCAACAGTAAAAGGGTGGAAACTAGATGTCAATCTAGAAACACGCTTAAATTCATGTAGTCGGGGCAGTAGAGAAAAATCTCGTCAGAGCCGTTGCAAATATTTGTAGAAAAGACAGAGGGAAGCCACATCGCGTCTGTGGGAAAGAGACGGAAATCGAGATGCCAGGTCAGGATCGATTATATTGCAGATCCTAGATGGATACCCACTTGAGAATAACAGCGTCTGTATGTTCAGATGTCCAAAGCAAAACGACTAGCAATCACCTGCTGCGAAAGAAGAAGGCAACGTTATCGAATAGAGCCCGGTGCCAAAATCTCTCAGCATGAGGGATGTCCTTGCACAAGTACTCCTCAGAATAAGAGCGCTATACAACTCAAATCAAACCCAGCTTATTACACAATTTTTTCGTTAATCCTGATGTCTAACTGCCCACAACTATACATTACATTTAAACTAAGGTCCTCATCTTTGTTGCTTTTACTACAACGTTTCAGCTAAAGTACCATCCCAACTTCAAGTGTCTGTCAATCTGAGAGACGACTGCAGAGAGAGCCAAGTCTGAGAGTAAAGCTTCAGTAGCGTAAGAACTTGAAGTATTGGCAAAGGCGGTAAACCGTAACAGCAAGGCAATTGTAGTACGGCCACTATACCAGCACTAGTATTAAATTATTACTAATGTTTTAAAGAATAGTGGTTGCAAGCACACAGAAAACAAGTATAGAAAATATAATGATAGTGGTCTAAAAAAAGAAGTAGAAATAGGAAGACCATTTGGTACACACCGCAGTTAACCAATTGGTCAGTACTAAGTTAGGCCAGAAGTTTCTTCATATAATTGACAACTTTTTCCCTAGAAGTGACCGTCTTAGTAAAATATTTAACAGAAACACATTAAAACTATGTTATAGCTGCACCAGTAATCTTGGGAAGATTATAAAGTTACACGATTATAAAATGTTAAGCCAATTTAATAATCTGGATCATAATGCACTTTTCAAGATAAATATTATTAATAATAATAGTCATGTAAATGTAGACCAATGCCCATTACTAAACAATTTTTTAAGTAAATCTCTTGTTTACCTAAGTACTATCTCTACAATAGAGAATCCGATGGTTGAAAAATTCTATATTGGTAGTACTAAGAATTCTTTTAAGACTAGGTGGTAACAACATATCTTGTCCTTCACCAATAATACATATAGAAATAATACATCAATTTCTAAATATTTTTGGAGTTTAAAAGATGAAAATAAGACCCTTAAGGTAAAATAAAAAAAATTTAAAAATTGCAAGGATATGTAGATCTTTATATGAACTCGGTTTTCTATGTTTACATGAAAAATTGGAAAGTACCAGTTTCTTTGATAATAACTTTTTATTAAATCAAAAAATCTGAATTAACGGCAAATTGTAAACACGGTCTACCTTTTACCTTAAAATTCCGTTAAACTTTTGAATTTAGCAATGATTTTTCTTATATTTAATTGAACTATGTTGCACCATATATGACTTATCTTTCTATTTGTACGATTAATTTGGGTTTAATTTAGTTCTGTATTGATCTCCTGGTAGTATTATTAATATCGTATACGGATGTATTGTTTTTAGTTAATAATTTTGATATTTTACATTGATTGGTTGATATTATTAACATCTTATATGGATGATATATATTTAACGGTTGCATATTATTTACCAAATAATTCTATATTTTTATATTATTTAATAGATTCTTATTTATCAACTACAAAATATTTTTACGTAAGAAATCCACAAAGCTTATAATTAGTTGTACATTCGGTTAAATCACTACCCCACACTGCTTTTATTTCTTTTGAACGTTGTCTGTCTGCCATGTGTTCATTTATTGTAACCATCTGTATCAGTTTTTAAGTTAATGTCTACCTGCTTAGGATGTCAAATATCGGCCATGACACATTTATAAGATAATAATTTCTTTTGTTTTTCTGCTTAGTTTTAATTTAACGTTCGTTATATTCGATTGGTTGATCAGGGTAAAGTCCTCATGCCTTATAATTTTTTATTCAAAAAATGAAGATGTTTTTTGCTTTTGAAACCAAATTAATCTTTCACTCGCTAGTAATTTACAATCGCCTGAGGAGACGCATACTTATGTGTTGAAACACGACTGCAGTTGTGTAGTGATTCTTACATTGTTTTACTAAAATAAATAATATTGCTCGACTAGGTATTGAGCCCACATTTAAATTAAATCTTACGAACGTTGGAAGTGTACTCCATTCTTTCTCATCGTACCTGGATATATATATATATATATATATATATATATATATATATATATATATATATATATATATATATATATATATCTCGGTTAATGAGACATTATTCTTAGTAAGGTCAGCAGTTATTTCTGATTTATTCTATTATCCTAACGGTTATTGGGTAGGCGGTAACAATTATTATTCAAATTATTATTATAGTACCAATGAGTATAAATAATTATAGATCCGAATGTGGTTATTTATGGGTATTATTTAATGTTGTTTGCTGATTGATTAGTTAGTGTATTTCTACTTATTAATTAATTATTTATTGTTGATTATTATTACTGAATTTTGACGTTAAACTGCATCCGAGTCCTGAGTAAGACGATAAACAACATCCGCGTCCTGGGTATGACGTTAAACTGCATCCGTAGTCCTGAGTAAGACGATAAACTACATCCAATAGCAAGGCCTCTGATCAGGAGGTTTTGAGGAGTGTGGAACCACCTCTTAATTGCTGGTGTTCCCAGGTGCACCCTGAACCGGGGTGGTAGCACCTGTTAGGGTCCCAGCTATGCGCAAATAGTTAACTCCCAGGCTATAACCACGTCCTGGGTATGACGATAAACTACATCCGCGACCTGGGTATGACGATAAACTACGTCCAACAGCATCCCCAAATCCAGATCTCGCCCAGGGTATGCCTATAAACTACATCCGCGTCCAGGGTATGCCTATAAACTACATACGCGTCCTGGGTATGACGATAAACTACATCCACGTGCTGGGTATGAAGATAAACTACGTCCAACAGCAAGGCTTCTGATAATACGTTTGTGGAAAAATAATGTTGCCAGCTGTACAATTTTGAAAAAATATTACCGGTTATATATTTTTTTATGAAAGAATAGTGTTGCTGGCTATACGTTTGTGAAAAATATTACCAGCTATACATTTTTGAAAAAAATAATATTACCAGCTATACATTTTTGAAAATAATAATATTACCATCTATAGGTTTTTGAAAAAAAAATATTATCAGCTATACTTTTTGGAAAACTAATATTACCAGCTGTATCTTTTGGAAAAATAATATTACCAACTATACGTTTTTGAAAAAAATAATATTACCAGCTATACGTTTTTGAAAAATAATATTACCAGCTATAAATTTTGAGGGAAAAAGATGTTACCAGCTATACATTCTTGAAGAAAAATATTACCAGAAATAAAAAAAAAAATTTCGGCATTAAATGACCCATTGAGGTTGATATGCCGTAAAACAAACCAAACCATTACTGAATTTAATTGTGTTTATGCCTGCATTCATAGTTTGTTCATTAATTTCTTATTTACATAATCTGTTTCCTTCTGTTTATTTATTTTATATTTACATACAAACTATAACTTAATATAGCATACCCTAAAACTATATTTTTATCATATATATATATATATACTCGACTCTTCTCCCGTCGAATTCGAGGGTCAAGCAAATCAGTTCCCAGGAAACCGACAGCCTGACAACAGCACATGAGATTTAATTATAGTGGTGACGGTTTCATGCAGGACAATTCACACTTTTTGACCGGCCGAATACAGAGACCTGGTACACTACGTGCCACAGGGTCACCAGGTTTTGAATTCAGAGTTGTCCTTCTAGAACAGTTGCCATCCAAGGCTATAGAACCCAGTCTGTCCTGCTATTTACCCATAGCTGGAGGGAGAAGAGGATTCACACCTTTCACGTAAGTGAATATAATGGATATATATATATATATATATATATATATATATATATATATATATATATATATATATATATTATTATTATTTTTATTTTTTATTTTTTTTAAATATGATTCCTTCGCTACATAAGAGTTCTCATGTTTCAAAAAGAAGAGCTGAAAACCTGAATATAATTATTAAAATTAAATTGAAGTTTCATCCTGAAGCGAAAATTTAGGAATCCTAAATGTTCGCTTGAGGAGGAAACATCGCTTGATACTTTAATTCAATTTACTTTTAATAATTATATTGAGGTTTTCGGCTCTTGTTTTTGAAACATGAGAACTCTTATGTAGCG
>OZ038482.1:125653231-125705731 GCA_964036315.1 Acanthosepion esculentum | reverse complement strand
TCGGATAGGAAGCATACCTCACAAAAACCAAAGACTCTGTTCTACAAATAGTAAAACACAAAATCCGCTGCAACAAAGAAGCTGCAGTCTTCATGAAACAGATTAATATACCTGAAATCCTACCAAGAAAAAACGAATCGAATACCATCTATGCCAAATGAGTAAAGCAGATGGCAAAACAACTTGGCCAAATGAAAGTACTACAAAACTGAGAGGACAAGGCGTTGCATGTCGAATACATAAAAAGGACGACAGAAGATGATGCGGACCAACAGAAAACGCATCAGTGGCTGAGGAGAACCGGACTGAAAGCTGAGACAGAAAGCCTACTTATTGTAGCTCAGGACCAAAGCATCGCAAACAGATCCTATCACTGTCAGATAATCAAGAATGGAACTAACTCGAAAACATGTTCTGCATATCAAATGAATATACCCAGAGACATAACAGGGTAGCGACATATGAGCACTGGAAGATATGCAAGGAGCATAAAATCGAAACCACTGAGAAATGGTATGAGAACCAACCAGACACATTTACTCGAAATAACGATGTCACTATCCTCTGGTACATGCCAATTCAAACTGACAGGGAAATAAAAGACAGCAGACCTAATATTATCATAAAAGACAAGAAATTAAGGAAGAGTATGATTATTGACATTGCAGTACCCTCTGAGAGAATCACCTGCATGGAATTGTTGAGAAATAGTTCAAATACAAGGACATGGACATCGAGATTAACAGGATGTGGGTAATGAAGATTGGGACTGTAACAATAGTAATCGGAGCTTTGCGCCTCGTGAGAGAATGAATGGACAATTTTACTGAGAGTTTCTCAGGTAACATCAACATACAAGTCGCCCAGAAGATCGGCCTACTAGGAACATCCAATATACAAAGAAAAGTGCTATCAATAAAACAATAATTCTCTTATCGATCTAAGGATCCTAGTTTGCCGCGGAATCTCAGGATACTCAGCATGAACAACAACAACAACAACAACAACAATAATAATAATAATAATAATAATAATAATAATAATAATAATAATAATAATAAAAATAATAATAATAATAATGATAATAAATCATAAATAATTATCAAGCACATATACTAAAATACTGTGTTAGCCCAAAATGTAGATTCTGTGATAAATATCCAGAAACCATTGATCAACTTGTATCAGGTTGCACGATATTGGCACACACTGAATATAAAACCCGGCATGACAGAGTGGGCCAATATCTGCACTGGAAAATTTGAAACTACTACGGGAAGGAAACTGAAAGAAACTGGTACGAACACCACCCTGACCCGGTTACGGAGATAGGACCTGTTACAATTCTATGGGACTACACAATACACACTGACAGAACAATCAAAGCCAACCGTCCAGATATTGTTATTAAAGACCACAAACAAAATAAGGGCCACCTTATTGATATGACAGTCCCTGCAGACTGCAATGTATCTTTGAATATATCCGAAAAGCTGTCAAAATACAAAGACCTTGAAATAGAAATCTCAAAAATGTGGCACATGGGAACATCAACAATCCCTGTTGTAGTTGGAGCCCTTGGACTGGTTGGAAAAGATTCCAGTAGACTAATTGAAGGGATTCCTGGAAGTCCATGCCTCAAAGAGATACAAAAAATTATTCTGACAAGTACAGCCCACACTTTACGAAGGGCTTTATCTATGTAATAATTTTTTTTTCAGTGGAAAGTGTCATGATACCATTTCTAACCTTAGGTCCCTGGGCGGGACCCGGAAAGAAATGTGTAAACGCCAGATATCAAAGAAAATAAAAACAATAATAATAATAAAATCAAATCAATTAACAACCGTATAACCAAGTAGACATTTAATTCACACACATACACGCAGACCTTACCCGTGTCTTCTCAGCAGCAGCTTCATGAACTTAGCACAAACATAGAGACTGCCAGAGAGACATCAAAATGTCCCCTCAAATTCAGACGCACACATACGGATGCACTCACGTTACAAGATATAAAGACATCAGATGTACCTAACCAGTGAAAACAAACAACACAGAATTCAAACTACCAAAACATGCTCCTCCATAATTAATTCTAAAAAGCATTTGATGAAGCTAAAATTAAAGCGAAACATGTCAATTTTGTAAATATTTCTCTATTTGTTCCTTATTTCATCATTCTGTCGGATTAAATCCACATTTGTTTCAATTCATAAAATTTAAATAAAACTTTGTTATGGTCCAGGTTCCTTGTACCACGGTGATGGTCCAAGGTAGAACCAATGAAGAATAACTCGAACACAGGTATGGAATAACACAGATATATTACAAACAGAATATGTACAAAAGAAGTAGAAGTGCTAGTAATAACAATCAGGTTAGGTTAGACAGAACTATGTTGTCTCGAAGTATCACTATTCGAATGTCTTACAGTAATATAATAGCGATATAATAATAATAATGATAGTGATATAATAATAATAGCGATATAATAAAAATAATAATAATAATAATAGCGATATAATAGCGATATAATAATAATAATAGCGATATAATAGCTATATAATAATAATAATAATAATAGCGATATAATAGCGATATAATAATAATAATACCGATATAATAGCGATATAATAATAATAATAATAATAACGATATAATAGCGATATAATAATAATAGCGATATAATAATAATAACGATATAATAATAATAGCGATGTAATAATAATAACGATATAATAGTGATATAATAATAGCGATATAATAATAATAATAATAATAATAATAATAATAATAATAATAATAATAATAATAGCGATATAATAGAGATATAATAATGTTAAGCTGGTAATGTTTTGCTTGTGAATAATTTCGCAGGATGGAAAGTATTCTATCACCCAGAAGCCCGTGTAAGCAATTTAGAAATCTGTCGAGGCTGGAAAGTGAGAATTGAGCAGGACAAGCCTAGATATGGACGCAATACTCCATAACGGGAAAGGTTATAGGTAAGCGTAAACCTAACAAAGATTTAATTATACCGGCAAGAGAAATGCTGTTCTACAGAAGGATGCTGAGAATACCATGAACGGAGTACGTAAGCAAGGACGAAACCTTAACAAAAATGGAAACAAAATGGACACTTATACTCAGAATCAGAAAGAAGCTGGGGAAACTTCTTGGACATATATTGAGGAAGGAGGGCTAGGAGAACATGGCACTCACAGGGCCTATCGAAAGTGACAAGGTGTGTCAGTCGGCCATCTACTTGAAAAGTGTTTTTGTGAATAGATACAGAAAAGTGGGATGCGAGCTATGGAAAAAAGACAAAAGTTACTAAGAAACGAAAGGATGTTATGGAGAGCCATACGAATCTGCGCCCTGAAGTGTCAACATTCATGAAAGAATAAGTATATGATTAGTAAATTCTAGTTGTGAGATAACGAGTAATATAAAAGTATAAATAAATACTTTGCGGTCTCCCGGATGACTTATAACCTTTTACAATGAAGAAAACCTCTTTGCTATTCAAATTATATCGTTATCAGAAAATTGTTATATAAAGAAAAGTATTTAAAATTAATAGCCATTTTTAACGAAAATACAAAAAATGCGTAATAACTTTTATTCATACGGAAGACTGCAGACATATTTAATTGAATGTAAAATTTATAATAAACAAAACGTACAAATCGTAATCTCATTGCTTGTTTAACAATGCATTACTTTTGCCTTAAGCTTTAACCTGTTAATATCAAACAAAACCTGCTGTTAATTATAAAAATTAGAACAACGGTCCGATACTACTGATGGCTTTCTAAAAACATCCGTTATTAATTATTATAAGTTTATAAACAAAAAGTGGTATAACAATCGTTAAAACTTCTTAAACTGAATAAATCCTAAAAAGAAAATTTCATTAAGACTTTACATGCAGACATTACCAAATCCTCAACGGAGACGCTTAGCAAATAACAAAAACCACATCGGTTGAACACATTATATCAACAGCAAAATTAAAAATGGTTTGTACGCGTGACTAGAAGATAAAATAATAATAAAATCAGCTTTGCTAACTACCACATAAAAAAAAACAAATATTGGAAGGAAACTAACATCTCTTTTACTGGAAGAAATGTTTCTTCCAAGATAGATGAACTAACTGACCGTTTGTAAAGGCGTGTCGGGCAGATAATTAAAGGATCTTTTTTTTTTATTAAAGAATAAGAACTCCGTTTTTTTTTCTGCATTTACATCAACACGTATATCCTTTGTTACTTTTTCTAAACAAGCGCTTCTTAAAATTTGACCCCATTTTTCATGACGAGATGTCTCGCGACCCTAAGTATTAACCAACTACACGGAATATACAGACGCTCTCACTGCCCTGGTCGCAACGGCGCAACATGGGCGTGTTATCATCGCAACACTAACATGGCGCATCACGGTAAATATTGTGCATCTGTGAAATAACATAGAAACGGAAATCCAAGTGTTTGAATTTCATTCCCGCGACCCTAGCATTTCGGTTCGCGACACCATTTTGGAGTCGCGACCCATAATTTAAGAAGCGCTGTTCTAAACTATGCAATAATGTTTCAACTTTACTATTTTATCTGCAATTAGAGTACGTTTTGTTATAATTCACGACACAGTATGAACAATTATTGCTGATAGGTTTTTGCTTTCTGTTACTCAATTCTTTATAAAAAAAAATGCGGTTTAAGAAAAATCGTTTCGGTTCAGTCAAACATAACTTTACATCAGCTATTTTCTATCAGTGAGGGCACTGACATTTGTAATTTAGATGAGTAGAGATATGTTCTTTTCCTTTTCTTACGCCTGGTAAAAAGCACATCTCTTATATGTATAACATTATCTATTTAAAAGAAAAGGAACTCACTTGACAGGCTAAGTACACGTCAGAAACTGCTGATGCGGATCTGTTCATATTAACATTTCAATGCTGTGTTTGTACGGATATTTTTTCTTTGTGAACGGGCACGTTCACGAAAACACAGAGTGTTTTGCGTGTCTGGATATTAATTCATAATAAATTATGTTTTTCCCAAAACAACTTTTCTGTATTTGCCAGAAGCTAATTCAGTGTGATCTGTTCTTTATCAATGATCAATTTAATGAGATTTTTTTTCCTCATCATTTCAAAGACTCTTATTATATTTCCCTTCGTGTTATTGATTTGGTCTGTTTATAGTCAGACGAATTTCGTTTCCTGTTTTGCTTTTAACTCCAATAACAATACGAGATCTTTTAAACAGCCGACAAACAATTACCCATCTTCCACTTCGAGTCAAATATGAAAAGAAAAGGCCGAGAAAGACCAAAACAAAGTACTTTAAATAACAACACCAACAATAATTTCAAATAACAACACCAACAAAAATTTCAAATAACAACACCAACAAAAATTTCAAATAACAACACCAACAATAATTTCAAATAACAACACCTACAAAAAATTCTCCATCGTTCGGGAGGAAGATAGAGCAACAGTATGGCGTCCGAGATATTACAAATTCCTTAAGAAACAGAGAAATATTATGTCTAATATGTGTATGTATTTTTGAACGCCGATTTGTGGGTAGTGTAACGGTTAGAGATCTAGAAGTCTAAACCGGCGAGGCGAGTTCGAACTAAGAGCGAATTCGTTACAGCCAATTTTACGAAGATATATTTGGGAGAGAATCTCTATCATTCTCCCGCGAGTAGCGGGGTTAAATATCAACATCTTTTTTTTTTTAACCTTGATTCGCAACCAGTTTAGGGGTCGGCATATTTGATAAGAACAGCTTGAAATTAGAAGCGCTTTCAGACACGCTAATTTCTGTTAAGTCTGAACTGAATGTGGTGCGGCCATGTTTATAATGTGTTACGGGACTCGGTGTGATTTTTAAGCAAAACCTTTTCACCCCAAGCAAGTCGGTAAAGTCACTAATTCTCATAGGGTTACTGAGTGTGAAACAATAAGTGAAAAAGGAATATATTATTAAGGGGAGAGAACAATAAAAGAACAGGTAGTAAGTAAACAAAATATAATGATTGATTTTGCGTTTAAAATTTGAACATCAGTGTTGACTAGAATGCAAGAGGCAGGAAGAGTGTTCTATTAGTGAGAACTGCGAGTGAAGAAACTGTCTACAATGGACTTGCGGTTACATCTAGCAATTTCAACTGTAAACTGATGAGACTTAGCTACTAATCTAGTGCTGCGTTTTATATTTTAAAGTTGACGTACCATTAAATAAAACACAATAGAACAATGAAAATATTTATAGAATAAGCACAGGGATTATGGGATTTGGTGGCAGGAAAGTGACTATGTTCGCCAATAGTACACAATATTTAATAGAACAAGTATAGACTAACTATTGGTATACAGCGGGAAGAACTATAGTCCATGGTGTGTTGTAAAGTTTAACTCGCCAGGATTCATGTTTTTTCCTCGAACCGTTCGACACATATATGTCATCAGGAGGTATGAAAAAGGTAGGCATTAATTATCTTTCGCTTGATGTGGATGCATGTCTTACTCCTCTAATGTTAATAAATTTAATTTATTAATATACTGACAAATTGTACTGACTTTGTATTTTTAGGAAAGGTTTTCCATCCGAATTATTATCAATCAGTTATGTATTAAACGAATATAATCTATATATAAGAAATAGAATATTAATCTTTTTGTATTTTTATGACAAGCTCAGATTACATTATTTACATTATTCGGACTATTGTCCTCATCTTTGTCGCCATATTTATTACAACGTTTCGACCGTTGTACGCTCCGGCATTCTTCAGGTGGTTGGAATGTCGAACTGAGCCATTTATTTTGGTCACTGGGGTAGACTGTTCTAGTTCCACAGTGGATAAAGGCGTTAGTTAGATCCAGTGACAGGCCCCAAAGAGTGTGTGTTCAATACCCGGTTAAGTCAGTGAAGAACTTTCAGAGGGAAATTAACAGGAGGTAACTGATAACTGACATCCATTAAACATGGCACGTGGAACTAGAACAGTCTACCCCAGTGAGCGAAATAAAGGGTTCAGTTCGACATTCCAACCACCTGAAGAAGGCCGGAGCGTACAACGGCCGAAACGTTGTAATAAATATGGCGACAACGATGAGGACAATAGTCCGAATAATGTAAATAATGTACATAATACCTCATCTCAGAAATATAGACAGATACTGAAGCTCACATTAGTATAAATTCAGAGAGAGAGAGAGAGATAGGGGGGATAGAGAGTGAGAGAGAGTGAGAGAGAGGGCGGGGAGTGTACTATCCTAATGTATTGGATACTTTAACTTTCTAATTAGTCTTGGAGAACTTTTCTCCTAATTATGTTTTCAAAAACAACTTGATTGTATAGATGATTGATTCGAAGAAAATCCATGTATGAGGAAAAATATCCTTTTAACGTAGGGACCTCCACTAAAAACGCGATACCTAAGGTTTAAATGCATTTAAAAAAAATGAAAAACCATTCTTGAAGCTTTTATTTTAGTTTTAATTTCAAGCTAATATATTACATTTGATATTTCCAATAAGCAAAATGCTTTGTTCCATTTCAAAAACTAATCCAAAAATTATTTCTTGACTGGAATTAGGTTTCCTCTGACCTTGCTTCCAAAATGGCTGATTAGTGCCCACTTTTTGTCGTCTTTCATCGCAATGTAATTCTCTTAATTAAAACAGCTGCCAAAAATTTTAAAAAATACTTTCTGAAACTTTATTTGTGAAATATCAGCTGATTTATAGTATAATAAATATGATTTGAAACAAATAATATTTATTTTAAGCTTAAAATAACACAGAAATTACATTTTAAAAGAAACAGTTGCTGTGTTTTTAACCGATTGTAGAAATGTTTACGTGATTGACAGGCGATGACAAGTGATGATAAAGATTTTGACAAGTTTATTGTTGTTCTATGGAGATTTTGTCTGATAAAACATAATTTAAGAAAATAGCGCCTTTGTATATAATTTTTAAATACTCAGTAATAGCAAAAATGTTGGAAAATATTCCACGTAATCTAATTTTAGGAATGTTAACTTTAGATTTACTATAGCCTTCTCTCGTATTTTCTGATAATGTCGTGTATGGTTGACCATACTTTAAAACATGAGCACGTTAATATACATAAAAAATAAAATTATTTTAAACATCTTCGTGCAACATTATTTGAATTATGCTTTTTAAATTTTGATTAATAAATATAGTTTTCAATTAATAGCAACATTACCTAATGCAATTAAAATAATGTGGAATTTTAAAAGATCTTTTTTTGAAATTTCAAAATTATTATAATAAATCATTGTAATTAAAATTTAAGAAAAAAATTAAAACAATTTTAGCAAAATACATTATTCAACGAATTTTTAAAAATCTTTAGACGATAATATCCGTAATAAATAAATTTATTTATAAAATGATTTAAAAGCGTTTCTAATTAAGTATCTGTCTACATTTCTGAGATGAGGTATTATGTACACTATTTACATTATTCGGACTATTGTCCTCATCTTTGTCGCCATATTTATTACAACTTTTCGGCTGTTGTACGCTCCGGCCTTCTTCAATTGGATGGAATGTCAAACTGAACCCTTTATTTCGCACACTGGGGTAGACTGTTCTAGTTCCACGTGCCATGTCTAATGGATGTCAGTTATTAGTTATCTTCTGTTAATCCTCCTCTCTAAGTTCTCCACCGCCTTAACCAGGTAGTGAACTCACACTTTTTGGGTCCTGTCACATGGCAGAGTGGATAAAGGTGTTAGTTAGATTCAGTTACAGGACTCAAAGAATGTGAGTTCAATACTCGGCAGTGGAAAACTTGTAGAGGAGAATTAACAGGAGATAATTGATAACTGACATCCATTAGACATTGCACGTGGAACTAGAACAGTCTACCCCAGTCAGCGAAATAAAGGGTTCAGTTCGACATTTCAGCCACATGAAGAAGGCCGGAGCGTACAACGGCCGAAACGTTGTAATAAATATGGTGACAAAGATAATGACAATAGTCCGAATAATGTAAATAGTGTTTTCTAATTAAATAATGTATTTTTATTGCTTTTTTAAAATTTTACGATTCGAAGCAATGAGTAGCATTTTGAGAAAATATATGATTTATATTCT
Organism: Acanthosepion esculentum; assembly: GCA_964036315.1. Lineage (NCBI taxonomy): Eukaryota > Metazoa > Mollusca > Cephalopoda > Sepiida > Sepiidae > Acanthosepion > Acanthosepion esculentum. The sequence continues at coordinate 125,696,570 of OZ038482.1, read as the reverse complement.
CCAATAAATCCTGCTTTTAAAATAATAAATGATATTTTGCAATTAAAATTTTATATCACGAAATTTCATGAATTTTAAGTGGGGTGGGGTGTATAATATGTAACAAAAATGAATCACCAAGATTTTCGAAAAAATTTGTTTTAGAAATAATTTCTTTCATTTGTGAATAAGTCCTGAAAGTTTCATTAGGATCCTCCAAAATATTTGATTTTTGCAAGAATTTCCAAATCAATGTGTTCTTCACCGAAAAAAGGCGCCAAAACACTAATCGTAAATAATCGCATGCGCAAAAATAAATAAAAAATTAATCAAGATTTCGAACGTGCTAGGAAGGATTAAATTTTTTATAAAATAATTAAAAACATATCATTTCCTCTTAATAATAACACACATTTGACGATCAAATTTTGTTTTTATCAAGTTTGGATCATTTATTCATCATGCTATACTGTTATTTTCAGGGAATTAGTGGTGGCAACGAACTTAAAGTGATAGAAAGTCAACAGTTCGAGCAAGCTAATGAAAATCAACCGAGATTTTTTCTCTGAATGATACGTACATTTGATTCAAGTTAATAAAATGGTAAAACAATTCTTGCTATCAAGGTTTCTTTAAATGCAATTGATTTGAAATGGCTAGCTAATTTGATTTTTGGAGTGTTATTTCTTTCCTTGTTATTTAGTTGTTGCTGTCACCTGAAGCTATACCCGCTTCAATTTGCTATGAACGCAAATAATGACTTTAAAACAAAGACGACTATGTAATGAAAAAAAATCTAAGTCCCTTAAAGCTAAATATAACTATTATGATTTTGCTTAAATAATTGAATAAAGATTCTATTAAACAATGTTTTTCCTTCCTTTCATTGTTATCAGCGGATTTTCTTTCTCTTCATATCGTGAAACGCAATTGACTCAAACAAAGGAAACGGGTGACGATGATTTTTACTTTGTCAAGAAAATAACAGAGAAAAAAAAATAGTTCTAATCAATCAGTGCACGGTAAGAATTTGATGCCTCCGGATAATGACAGCTTCATTGTTAACTATCATTGTCATTAACGATTAAAAGAAATACCAATATCGAACGTGAAACTATGTATCTGACACATATTAGGAGCCTGGGAATCGGTTAGAGTAACTTGATAAGTAAGTTGATTTTAAGCATCCCTGCTTACTAGCATGTATATAAAAGTAACTAAACTTCCTGGCTGTTTTTGCAGTTATTATTATTATGCGATTATTATATACAGGGTGACTGTAAAGTAACTCCCTATTTTAGGAATGATGGACTCTCCCATCGAACAATAATATTTACAAGACGGATTGAGACCATCATACATAAAATAGGGAGTTACTTTTCAATCTCCCCCGTGTTTGTATATATATATATATATATATATATATATATATATATATATATATATATATATATATAGAGAGAGAGAGAGAGAGAGAGAGAGAGGGAGAGGGGGGCGAGGGTGATTGTAAACTAACTCCCTATTTTATGTATCATGGACTCTCCCATATCATTCATCGAGTAATTCATAGGCTAATGCAACTGTAAAATTTTGTTTGCGAAGAGTTTTCGCCATTTTACATCATTAACTTTACTAATCTACTTTTTGTAAGAATGTTTCATTGTAAGGTATATATATATATATATATATATATATATATATATATATATATATATATATATATATATATATATATATTTCCATATTAAAGTGAACATAGAAGTCAACACTTAGAGGCGACAGTCTGTTTCATGCTAGATGCAATCACAGGCTGACGATTGCATCTAGCATGAAACAGACTGTCGCCTCTAAGTGTTGACTTCTATATTCATTTTTATATTTACACACGCTCTATCTCTGATATTGAGCTCTTTTCCCCATAAATATAGCACACTTTAAGACTATATTTCTTCATATATATATATATATATATATATATATATATGTACAAAAATCCAAATTGTTGATTTTTGGAGTGTTATTTCTTTCCTTGTTATTTCTTTCGGCTATAGGTAAAGGTATAGCCGAAAGCGCTCGGAAACATAAAACATTTGGACAGTTCTTAGACACCCTTTGTCCCTGTAAAGAAAGCTCATGTACGAACACAAGAAAAATTAAATAAAAATCTCAACCGTAGTACCTTGTCTGTCGTTTTTATTGAAACATGCATATATATATATATATATATATATATATATATATATATATATATATATATATATATATATATATATGTGTGTGTGTGTGTGTGTGTGTGTGTATGTATGTATATATGCGTCCAATATATAGAAATATTTCACACTCTTTTCATTTCGTTAGTTAACATTTCGAGTTAACTTGAGAATAATCTGAAAGCTAACTTTCCAACATAAACAATATATTTTTTAATATGTCAGATAAGAAAGTCTCTCACTGCAATGTGTGTCCGATTTAAATTAATTATATTTTTTCCTCACTGTGCTAGAAAATGTTTTATCAGTTAAACATCAAAAATGTCAGTGCTGATTTTTCTAGGTAAGCACGTTCACCAAATTTGTGATATTAGCGTCGCTCATTTTTTTCTATCACAATTTCGAATTGAGCTAAAAAAATTTTATGCTTAGTAAATATTTCGAGATATGTATTCTTTTCTGGTTTTGTTTTCAATTCTTCTCTTTATCGCTTCAAATGGCCTGTGAAAACAAACCCCGAATTTTCTCTAACTTTGCTGAATAGATTTATATCATCTCTTTTTTAAGTTGCCAATTAATGTTCCGAATTTTTTTCTTTCGGATTCTTGTCTCTTTTTGCGTGAGACTTTCATTTATTATTTGTAGGTTTATTTTTCGTTGACGACTTTTTTTTTTAAACAGTGTCTCGCTGTGAACCCAATTTTTTTTCTAAAAATGCAGTACACGGTATTGTTTTCGTCCATCTCGAATATAATGTAGCCTCAAAGTAACAATGTGAAATAAATTCTTCATATTTTACGTTTTCTTTTTTCGCAATTTTTGTTCATTTTCTAGCAATCTTTATGGACAATATGCCTGTCTAAACTTGTCCTCTTGGATAACAAACGCATTCCCACACACGTACATTTATATATATATATATATATATATATATATATATATATACGTACATATATACACATCTACATGTATTTGTGTTTGTGTATGCGCGTATGCGCGCGAGTTATAGAGAGTGAGAGAGAGAGAGAAAGAGAGGAGGGGAGCAGCGGCTTAATATTTCTTGGCACGGTTAAAAGGTATTTCCCGCCAAATTTCTGATATCTGATTATTTGATAAAATTTCGGAAACAGAAATATATATATATATATATATATATATATATATATATATATATATATATATATATATATATATATATATATATGAGAGAAAAGTCCACATATATATATATGTGTGTGTGTGTGTGTGTGAAGGGCGTAGTTGTGATTAAAGTACTTAGAATACTGGAACTATGTCAACATTTGAAAAGGTAAAATGTGCGAATTAGAGACGTGTGTTGCTGGGGTTTATTGGGTCCCTGAAGAAGTTACTCGGTATCTGATACTTCTGTCTCTATCTGCGAATATACAAATACATATTTGTGAATATGCAAATATATTATTATTATTATTATTATTATTATTAATAATAATAATAATAATAATAATAACAATAACAATAATAATAATAATAATAATAATATTGTTATTTTTATTATTCACGTTTTTTCATTAAGGCCGTGTATTTTTCATTTATGAAGTAGCGTAACATTCAGCGTTACGTGTAAAGATCCCTGAAAATTATCCCGAGTGCACCAACCCCAAAAGAGGCAACTTGAACTACGACTCGGTATATTTTTCTGATTTGTCTTGCCAGGTTTTGGTACTTCTGTTTTTCGCCTGCTCTGTCTTCAGGATGTTTTATCTGGATCCATTCCTGGCTGCTCTTATGCACGAGTGTGATATCAGGGCGATTGCTTTCCAAGCAATTCTCAGTCAAGGTAGTTGTATTTATTAGTAGTAGCAATAGTAGTAGTAATAGTAGTACTAGTAGAAGGGTTTCTTCTTTTTCAAATTTGCTCTCAGATTTGCTGCCTTTATGTGCGGTCTGAGGTGAAGAAATGTTCTTAGAAAATTACTAAGCAAATACATTGAGGGTTTGTTTCTGAGTACGTGCCTATTGCTCCTAGACATAATTATATTTTTTAATCACACTTACTTCTGGATTTCCTGGAATATTCATAATAAATTCATTAGTATTGTTTTTGTTGTAATCTTTTCTAGAGTTGCTATTATTATTGAAATACTGATTATGTTAAAATGCCACATTCTGGCAATTTCTGTTTCCAGATTCTTATATTTTGAAAGAAATATTTTTTTTAATCTGATGGTCATGTTTTTTAGTCTTTCATAATTATATCTAAACTAGTGATTTGTATATTGCAGTTGGTAATCATGGTGAACTCCCACAGCAATATAACATTTTTAACTATTATCATCATCATCATCATCATCATTATTATCATTACTACTACAACTGCTATTATTATTATCACCATTGTCATTATTATTAACATTACTACTACTACTACTACTATTATTATTAATATCATCATCATTATTATCATTACTACTACTATTATTATTATTATTATTATTATCATCAACATCATCATCATTACTACTACTACTATTATTATTATTATCATCAACATCATCATCATTACTACTACTACTATTATTATTATTATCATCATCATCATTACTACTACTACTACTATTATTATTATTATCATCATCATCATTATCATTACTACTACTATTATTATTATCATCAACATCATCATCATTACTACTACTACTATTATTATCATCATCATCATAATTAACATTACTACTACTACTATTATTATTATTATTATTATTGTTTTTTCTGGCGTTTACACATTTCTTTCCGGGTCGAGCCTAGGGTCCTAAGGTTAGAAATGGCATCACGACACTTTCCACTGACAAAATTTTTTTTACAAAATTACATAGATAAACCCCTTCGTAAAATGTGGACGGTACATGTGAAAAGAATGTTTTGCATTTCTTTGTGGCATGGACTTCCAGGAATCCCTTCAATTAGTCTACTGGAATCTTTTCCAACCAATCCTAGGGCTCCAACTACAACAGGGATTGTTGATGTTCCCATGTGCCATATTTTTGAGATTTCCATTTTAAGGCCTTTTTATTTTGACAGCTTTTTGAATATCTTCAAAGATACATTGCAGTCTGCAGAGACTGCCATATCAATAAGGAGACACTTTTGTTGTTTGTGGTCTTTAATAACAATGTCTGGGCGGTTGGCTTTGATTGTTCTGTCAATGTGTATTGTGTAGTCCCATAGAATTGTAACAGGTCCTATCTCCGTAACCGGGTCTGGGTGGTGTTCGTACCAGTTTCTTTCAGTTTCCTTCCCGTAAAAGTTGCATATATTGTGCAGATAAGTGCAGATATTGGCCCACTCTATCATGCCGAGTTTTATAGTCAGTGGGTGCCAATATGATGCAACCCGATACAAAATGATCAGTTGTTATTACTATTATTATTATTATTATTGTGAAAGGGAGCAGCACGCCAGTAATGAGACGCTGAGATACAATTATACGAGGACCAACATGCCCAGTAGATGATCCAATTTTATAAGTTTATAGTAAGCACGTGCATCCCAACCAAATCTGCGTGATACGGCGCGAGGTTTTGATAACAACCCCCCCAAATAACAGTACATTATTTTGCAGCTAGGACACAATTAGAAAGACCTTAAGGTCGTGTAACCCAGTCTACTTAGACAATCTTCATTTCACGTATGTGACACCCAAGTCACCTTGTCTGCCTCATCCTTCAAACCTAAAACGCAACCCTCACGACACCCGGTCATGATTCTCCCTAGCTCTCCCGCTCATGAATTGAGATGCGCAGTGTGTCAGCCCTTGGGGTAGAGGCCCAACTTAGACAAGTGACCTGCACATGTGTAGTACTGAATGGGACATTTAAGTAGCCCTTCTTAATTCGCCAAGATAAAATACGCGCAAGTTAATACGTCTAATCAGCTAGGCTCAGAAATTACAAGTGTGATGCCGGATGTAGCGATGTTCATGAGTGTTTATTCACAATATTTTATTTGGGACTTGAAAATAATCCATTGGGTGGTTTTCTAGATTATATTTTATTACGTTTTTTTCACTTCTTCCTCTTTTCTTGTATTTTTTATTTCTTGTTCCACTTCATTCCTAATTTTTACCAAATATATGTACTTAATCTTCCATTTTGTTCCAGTCTTCTGGCTTTTTTAATTCACTACCACTTTCTGTTCTTGATACATATAATCATTTTATATTCGTTTGCGCGCATGGAGACGAGTGGCTAGTTAAATATTCCCCTAGTCCTCCGTCCCATATATTTAAGTTCCTCTTTTTGGCGAGTAGTGAGCCTAACCCCCAAACAAACCTGTCTAGATGTTTCGAATTCATTTTTTTTTCTTTTTCGCAAACACAGTGCACTCATTTTGATAAATCGTATCCTTTGAATTTTAAAAATAAGAAATGTGTAGAATGCCCTAGAGTAATGTAGGACGTGCGCTGATTAAATTATAATACAAAAAGAAAAAAACTAAAAAAACAAGACTCGCTCCCTCCTTTTTTATTATTTTTTTATGTAGCGATAAACTATTTAACTTCAGGGCGTGGGTGACCAAGGTTCTCAGAAACAGCGTCCTGTCTTATATAAACATAAATAATTTTGGATCAATTATCACTCCACCATGACTTTCTTCTGCCGTCTATTCACACATACCCGTTAAGTAGCTTACTCGCTGTTCCCCCCTGATTTTCTTGCCTTCCGTATTTCTTATGAGCGTTAAATTCTCCTCAATGCACTACAGCAATTTCAGCTGCCTCATTCTGATTGTAAGTATACATATCCTTTTAGTTATTCTTTTCCTTTAAAATGTCCCTGTGGCTCATATGTTCCGTTTATAGGCATTCCCATCATTCGTGAGCAGAAACACATCTCTCTCGCCCCAGTCTCATCTTCATCCGTGAGTAAAGTGTCCAGCATTAACTGTTATGTAGGAGATTAATATTGGATAGTAGTTTAGCATTCTAATTTTTGGTTTGATTCTAACGATATTTTCTTATGTTTTATTACTTTGCTTATTTTCTGGAATACATCTTTCGCTTTTCCTTTGCAATTTCATTTGTGGAATCCCATCTCGTATTATACTAATAATATGAGGGATAAACTTATCAATGATTATATATTTGTTATATTTTCATATCATTTTTTTTATTATTTCTGTTCAGTATTATATTTTACAGTTTTTAATACGATTATTTTCTTTCTTATTGCCATCATTCTAGTCATTAAATTCACACCTTCTTTTGTTCGCGGAATCCTGGTATTTTTTATAGTTTTTTTTTCTTTTAATGACCGTTCTTTTAATAGGCTTGTATAATCAGACGGTAAAATGTCTTAGACAAAAACATAAGATTTATCATTTTGAATGGATGTGGTGGGTGGTTTGGAGTTCAAACTTTGTTTTGGCTTCGTACGATTAGTTTGTATGGCCGAACCTCAGTTGTTTGCACATTTTTTAAGTGTATTACCACTTCTACTCTATCATGCATTATTTTCAGTTATTATTATTATTATTATTATTATTATTATTGTTATTAATCTTCTTCGCCCCCTCTTCCCTCATCATCGTCGTCGTCATTCTCCTTCTTCTTCGCCCCCTCTTCCCTCGTCATCATCATATTATTATTATTCGCCCCCTCTTCCCTCGTCATCATCATCTTATTATTCGCCCCCTTTCCCTCGTCGTCGTCTTTCTTCTTCTTCTTCTTCTTCTTCTTCTTCTTCTTCTTCTTCTTCTTCTTCTTCTTCTTCTTCGCCCCCTCTTCCCTCGTCATCATCATCTTATTATTATTCGCCCCCTCTTCCCTCGTCGTCGTCGTCGTCGTCGTCATTCTTCTTCTTCATCATCATCATCATCATCAAGCAGGAAGTGAACGGTGATAGCTATCCATAATTTCCTAGTCTTTGTAGCTCTAAATATTATTTGCATTTAAACCATGACGGCCATTTTCTGTTCCACTTACTTTAAATATACCCGATGTGGATCAAATTCTCCCACCCCTCTTCCCTGCGTATACGTTCTATTTTTAATTTCAAATGTCACTATTCTTATTCTAAGCTAACATTTTATTCTATTTTCCTAAAAACTTCCTTGGTACTCACATGTTCACTTTATGTAATTACCAATATCCTGCTGTAGAACGATAATTCTGTAATCTCATGTCCATCTTTTATCTGCCTGAAGATTGTCCAGCATTCACTTCCATACAGAAGAGCTGATACTGCATAACAGTTCGACACTCTTTCATTTTTAGCTAACGCAAATTTCCAGTTTCTTAATATTTAACTTAGCTTTGCAAAGGGATTTTTCCTTATTACAATGCGCCTTCGGATTGCGGTGTCACATTTTCCATCCTCTGTGAAAACTCTTAACAGGCTTAGTATTTGAAATGATAGCATTGTTTCTTAATGTTAGTAATTATAGTAATAAGTAGAGCTGTAGTTGTATATTTCTTGTATTCTCTTTCGATTTGACATTGTTCTGCAACCATCGGCATACATTTTTTGCTTTGTTTGCACGATGAAATATTTTATTATCATCCCCGCCCACTAACAGGAAAATTCAAAGTCTCAAGAAGAAAGCCGAGTCGAAAACCTTTCCCCTTAGATATAAACAATTTTCAAGGAAAACCAATCCCAAATTGGCATCCAAATTTGTTGATCAACAAACGTCTCCCCACTATCCCCGAGAAACATGGCAACCTACTGAGATATTTGCGTATTCAAAACGCTTCGAAATAAAAGCCGGGGTTTTTACTTCGCCCAAAGATAAACGAATTTCATTCTTCATTGTTATTAATTATAGTTTTTAAACAGTATTTCTGTCATAATAGTCGCTATCATTTTTTCTCTTTTAGATTTATTAAAAACCTTTTCATTGCAAAGCAGGGGGCGTTTACTGAATAGGGAAAGGGAGAATCGTATTTTTTCGGAATTGATTTGTGTAAAAAGTGAAGAGTTGCTCGCACAACAAAATATATATGAAAAAAAAAAGGATTTTATGTTTAATGTTCGAACTTTAGATTTTGGGAAGCTTCCTTCCGTCAGATATCATTCGTATTGTTAGAAGTCTGTAGTAATTGTCGTAGATTGTTGGTGCATCTTGTTTTTCTAGTGCGCTAGTGGGGACAAGATGATAATAATAATAATAATAATGATAAAAAGTAAAAATAATAATTATTATTATTATAACTACTGAAAATAATAATTGCAGCAATAGAAGGAAATACACAGAAAGAAACAGAAAGAAAAAAGGACCAAATAATTGAAAAGAAACGAGGAAAAATACTGATAATTATGAGAAAGTAATAATAATAATAATAATAATAATAATAATAATAATAATAAGGCTTTATTTATGTATTTTTTTTTGTCAGTGGAAAGTGTCATGATGCCATTTCTAACCTTAGGTCTCTGGGCGGGACCCGGAAAGAAATGTGTACACACAAGAAATCAAAGGAAATAAAAACAACAACAGCTACAAGAACAACAACAACAACAACAACAACAATAATAATAATAATAATAATAATAATAATAATAATAATAATAATAATAATAATAATCGTGATCAAAAACCACAAGAACAGAATATGCTTTGTTATTCACATGGCTGTCCTTGCAGATTGTAATGCATGTTTCCAAATCTCCAAGAAAACTATCAAAATACAAGGATCTTGAAATCGAAATCTCAAAAATGTGGTACGTGAAGACATCGATAATTCCAGTTGCAGTTGGATCCCTCGGATTGATTGGAAAAATTTCCCATAGAATAATTGAAGCGATTCCTGGTAGCGAATACCTTAGGGAAATACCAAAAATATACCCACAAACACAGATTGCATATTACGGCAGGTTTTATCTATGCAAAATATCATGAAGACATTTTTGACCTGAGGTCTTTGGGTGGGACTCAGAAAGAAATGTGTATGCAACAGAAATCCAAGGAAATAATAATAATAACGCAAGGTAAAAATAATACTAACAATAATAATAGTAATAATAATAATGCAAGTTAACAATAATAATAATAATAATAGTAGTAGTAGTAGTAATAATAATAATAATAATAATAATAATGCAAGTTAACAATAATAATAATAATAATAGTAGTAGTAGTAGTAATAATAATAATATTAATAATAAAGCAAGTTAACAATAATAATAATAATAGTAGTAGTAGTAGTAGTAATAATAATAATGCAAGTTAACAATAATAATAATAATAGTAGTAGTAGTAGTAGTAATAATAATAATAATAATAATAGTAGTAGTAGTAGTAGTAGCAGTAATAATAATAATAATAATAATAATAATAAGAAGAAGAAGAAGAAGAAGAAGAAGAAGAAGAAGAAGAAGAAGAAGAAGAAGAAGAAGAAGAAGAGGAAGAAATCGAAATCTCAAAAATGTGGCACATGGGAATATCAACAATCCCTGTTGTAGTTGGAGCCCTCGGATTGGTTGGAAAAGATTCCAGTAGACTAATTGAAGGGATTCAATTATGAAGAAAAAGTTTCGAAAAGTACAGTATAGTAGAGTGCGTTTGATACTAAAAAGCGGACCTAATAGGACCAATAATGTGTAGGTTATCAACACCTTAGCTGTACCTGTAATGACATACAGTTTCAACATTCAACAATTTGAATGACTATAAAAGATTGGAGGCCAAAACTATAAAAATGCTCACCCAAATGAGTATGCAGCAAGCGAGATCAGATCTTGATAGGGTATACCTACCAAGAGCTTTAGGACACCGAGGTCTAATCCAACTTGAACTAACACTAAAAACTACAACAATCGGATTGGAAGCATACCTTACAAAATCCAATGACCCTCTTCTACAAATTGTAAAACTGAAAATCTACTGCAACAAGCAAGAAACAGATTAATATACCTGAAATCCCACCAACAAAAAACAAAGCGAATACAGTGTAACCCGAATATAAGAGAGCTGTCGGGACCGGAGTCTAAGTCTCTTATATCCGGGTTTCTCTTATATCCGGGTTTGGTCTATTATATATACATTAACACAGGCTCTAATTTGGGACCAGAGAAAACCTATCTTATATCCGGGTTTCTCTTATATGCGGGTCTCTTATATCCGGGTTACACTGTACCATCTATACCAGATGAGTAAAGCAGAAACCAGCACAACTTGGCCAAATGAAATTACAACAAAACTGAGAGGACAAGGCTTTGCATAGCAAATACCTAAAAAGAACGTAAAAATAATATTGTGGGCCAACAGAAAACATCCGTGATTGAGGAGCACCGTGCCGAGCTGAGACAGAAGGCTTAATTATTACAGCTCAAGACCGAAGCCTCGGAACTAGATCCCATCACTGTCACATAATCAAGGATGGAACTAAACGGAAATGCGTGATCGGCGGAAGATATGTTGAAACTGTCGACCATATTATCTCAGGAAGTCCAGAACTGGCAACAAATGAATATACCCAGACACATAATAAGGTAGCGAAATATGCGCTCGAGAAGATATGCAAGAAGTACAATATCGAAACATTGAGAGATGGTATGAGCACCAACCAGAGTCAAAAACCCCAAATAATGATGGAACTATCCTCTGGGACATGCTAATTCAAACTGGCAGTAAAAATAATCCAACAGACCTGATATTATCATGGAAGAAGAGTGAGTCAGGAAGTGCATGCTTATTGACCTAGCAGTAACATTTGAGAAAAAAATTCTCAATAAATTATCTAGAAATTGTCCAAATACAAGGTCCTGGAGATAGAGATTATCAGGATGTCGGGAATGAAGACTGAGACTGTACCAGTAGTAATCAGAGCTGTAGACCTCGTGAGAAAAGGAATGGACAATTTTGCTAAGTGTGTCCCAGGTAACATCAACATACAAGTTGCCCAGAAGATCGCCCTACTAGGAACATCCCATATATTAAGAAAAATGTTATCAATTAAATGGCAATTCTCCTATAGGCCCTAAGGACCATAATTTTTACCTGGCTCGACAAGATACAAAGCGGGAAAGATAACACACAATAATAATAATAATAATAATAATAATAATAATAATAATAATAATAATAATAATAGTAATAATAACAACAGTAATAATAATAATGACAAGATAAACCGCTTCACGGTCTATACACTTCCCGTAGCATACAAGCTGATTCTATACAAACCCCGGACCCATCAGTGGCTACGTAGTGCAGGTTTAGCCGATTAAACTGAAGGTTTTATTCTTGCTGCACAGAAACAATACATGCTAACTAGAAATTACCAAGCAGAGGTTTTTAATAAAGTAGTAAGTCAAAATTCCTTTTGTTGAAGTTCTCATTTGACCTCTGAACGAAGCAACTAGGAATCACCCGTTTGAGAGAAGAAAGTGAGGACGACAACATTATTATTGTCGCCGCAAGACTACCTACAGCACGATGTGGGTACACAACAATTGATATGGCAGTTCCTGCATACGGCAATGTACCTACGTAGTGCAGGTTTAGCCGATTAAACTGAAGGTTTTATTCTTGCTGCACAGAAACAATACATGCTAACTAGAAATTACCAAGCACACATACTAAAAAAGTGTGTTAGTCCAAAATGCAGATTCTGTGATAAATCTCCAGAAAGAATTGATCGTCTTCTATCAGCACTCAGTGAATATAAAATATGGTACAACAGAATGAGATGATATATCCAATGGAAAACCTGCAGCACATACGGAAAGGAATCTGTAAGAAATTGGTATAAACACCACCCAGACCTGCTTACGAAGAGAGGACCTGTAACAATTTTATGGGACTTTACACTACACATAAACAGAACAATCAAAGCTAATAGCTCTGACAACGTGATTAGAGACCGCAAATCAAAGTGTTTCTCCTTATTATGTTAAACAAATAGTGTCAGACTATTATTTTTTAGTGGCAGTGTATTTGGATCATAACTTCTGAGGCTGACCTTGGCGTCAGCTGGTAGATAATATAGGGATCTCGATTTTGCCTGGCTTAGCCGAACGTGGGAATATTATATTTAGAAAGTATTTTCGACGAATAAGTGTTTATACGTCGAAGAGATCAGACGTGGTTATTTCATGTCCCGGAGAACTTGATTCCCTGTAGGGGTGAAATAGCGACCCTACTGGCTAGTTAGTTAGAAATGTACACATAGAGGTGTTTAATAAAGTAGTAAGTCAAATTCATTTTGTTGAAGTTCTCATTTGACCTCTGAACAAAGCAACTAGCGATCACCTGTTTGAGAGAAGAAAGAGAGGACGACAACATTATTATTGTCACCGCAAGACTACCACCAGCACGATGTGGGTACACAACAATTGATATTGCCGTTCCTGCATACGGCAATGTACGTTTGAATATCTTAAAAAAAACTACCAAAATACAAGGACCTTGAAATCGAAATCTCAAAACTCTGGTGCATGAGAACATAACGAATCCAGTTGTAGTTGGAGCCCTCGGTTTGATTGGAAATAGATTCCAATAGATTCATTGAAGGAATCCCTGGTAGCACATGCCTTAAAGAAATAGAAAATGGTCTTCTCACAAGTACAGACCACACCTTACGAAGGGCTTTATCTATGTAAAATATGTGTGATTTTTTTTTCAGAACTCCTCAGTGGACAATGTCATGATGCCATTTCTAATCTTAGGTCTCTGATCCGGAACCGGAAAGAAATGAGTATACACCAGATGTTATACATGTTTAATGTAGTTTGAATGTAGAAATCCGACGTAGTAAGTAATTTGTTCAATGAAACAGCACCAATGTCTAGTAGCAGCTATTCAGGAATTCTTAAGGTCTTCCATATCAGAGGTTGGCAGTGGATATTCGAAGAGAGTAGGAAAGGATAGTTCTTCAGGTCTTTCATCTGACTGGTTAGCAGTGGATATTCCGACAAGAAAAAAACCCAAAATGGCCGCCTTTATACACATCGGATCGAATATTTCAAGACTTCTGACTGGTTAACCTTCTCTTGGTAAACTATAAAATGAGTCAGCTCATTTTGGTTGGCTCACTAGTTAATAGGTATCCCTTGGGACCCTATGTTGCCAGTGTTTGCTTTGGTCGAGTGGTTCGTGAAAGAAGCAAGTTCAAGTTTATTACATTTTACTTATTTTTGAAATCTTTTTTGATCCCTTTTGCATTTTCAGGTTTTTTTTTTAATATTATTTGTTAAATATTATTTGTTAAGTTTTGTTTTAAAATAAAAGGCGCTCGAGGGATCGTTATCCTCCATTGTATGGAGGGCACGCGTGAATCGGGTCGACAGACGAGTCTGCACTAAACGTCCGTGACATGGGTTGCTGGGAATGCCACACTTGAAGAGCCACATTCGTGCCTCTCGGTTGGCTTTCCTATGCCGCGCGTTGACAGGAGGAGATCCGATTTTGGCGGGGATTGTTAGGGACGCGTTCTTTTGCCTTACTATCAATACCCCCATCTCGCGGGTTAAGCACCGTCGTAAACCCCGGGATCAGTCGGATTTCCTTTGCGAGTGTCGGTCGGCCTTGCTGGCTGTTCCGCGGTCCAGTGACCTTTCACGGCCTAGGAAGGTCTTCTATCGGGAATTAGTGGAGGGGCCCACGAAGGATCCCCTACGTGATACGCTCTGTTTGTCAGAGGAGGAGTTTCGCTCTTACTGGTCTTGTGCACCAGCGGCGGATTACCTCAGTAACCCTGAGTTTTCGCTTACCTGACGATTGGCTCGGAATCGGCTGCCTCTCATCGACAAGACTTTCATATGGGGCTTGGTGGATTTGCCAGACTGTGAACGGTGTGGCCTTGGTTTAGAAGAAACGGCTTCGCACGCCTTCTACCATTGCCTCCGGGTCTTATAGGATTATGTCGGTGTGCTGACGGCTCGTTTCGCTCACGAAGAACTTGTGTCCATTGATCGCGCATACGCGTGTGACAATGTGTCGCCCCCGTATTCCGGGGTGAAACGAATGGTGTTTTTGACGCTGCTAGCCACGGCTCGAATGGTCATTTGGACGACGCGACAGAAGGAAGTCTTGCGTGGCAATCGTCTTTCTCATCAGGGTCTGATCCGATTCTTTGAACATCAGCTCAAGATGAAGATTAGAACTGATAAAAAACGATTGCATTCGACAGTCTTCAGCGAAAGGTGGGTAAAAGAGGCGAGCTTGGTTCGTTTGAACGGGGCTAGCCTTGATTTTCTCTTCTAGGTCAACCTAGGTCACATCGGGATGGTTTCCTGTGGAGCCCTCCCCTTGGTTAGGTTAGACAAGCTTCAGTGTACCTAGTTAATGTGAGTAAGTGTTGTTTCTGGCCTGTTCCAGGCTATCTCTTTAGTTATGATCCAAGTTGAGATTCCCAACCTCCCCTTAAATTTGTTGATTTTAGTTGATTATTGGGTTCATCTCCCTCCTCTCTCATTCTTCATTATTAGAATTTTATGTATTATTATGATCATCAAATTGTTATGGTGTGGGGCGCGTTTTGTAGGTTCCCCTTGTGAGAATGTGGTATTTTGGTGTATGGAAGAAGTGAAGACCAGCCTCTAGCTTCCCCTTTTTCGGCCTTGTGCCACAATTTGTACTTGATACAAATAAATATCCTAGTTAATAGGTATAAAAAAACCTGTAAAACCAGAAACCAAAGGAAACAATAATAATAATAATAATAATAATAATAATAGCCTGCCAAGCTAATAACTTGCATAATATTACAGACCCAAAACGTAGGTTCTCTGACGAATACATTCAAACTACTGATCTTAGAATGCTCAATACTCCAGCCCAACGAGTACAAACCCCGCCACGAAAAGTTGGCGCAATATCTGCTTTGGAAGATCTGTCATCACTATGGAATAAAATTCAACTGAGAACACGTATGTAAATAATCCTGAATATGTAGTTGCGGGAGTAATACTACCATTCCTTGGGATTTTTTCCTATCAACACTGATTGAACAATATAAGACAATCTCACAGAAAAATTATTATAAAAGACATTAACAGCAGATAACTGTTCTACTGACATCCATTAAACATGGCACGTGGAACTAGAACAGTCTACCCCAGTGAGCGAAATAAAGGGTTCAGTTCGACATTACATCCACCTGAAGAAGGCCGGAGCGTACTACGGCCGAAACGTTGTAATAGATACGGCGACAAAGATGAGGACAATAGTCCGAATAATGAAAATAGTGTACATAATACCTCATCTCAGAAATATAGACAGATACTGACAAATAGCAAAGGAAAAACAATAATTGAAAAAATATAGGATATTGATTTTACATTAGCCAAATTAAAGGCGGTCATATACCGGGAGTAACCAAATTTGCTTAATGTAAGATAATGTACAATAAAGCTTAGACGTGTAAGAGCCGAAATACATGAATAAAATTTACACACATGTTTTTGCTAAATATAAATTAACATTAAATTTACGCTTTAATCCAGTGGGGTTTCAATTTATGCTTAGTAAATAATTATAAAGCTTGATTTTTTCTTATTTGCCTTTTATATTAACTGGGATGAAAAAAGAAACTCAGTCACCATATTTTCATGAGCTGCATATTAAAGGTCAAAGAGCCGAATGTGGCTCGAAGGCCGCAGTTTGGCCACCCTTCTAATATTCTCTGCGACGACAGTAATAATATGAATGCAAACATGAGAAAGATGTTAGCTAACCCATCAAAGAAAAGCAAAGAACATCGAAGTCAAATTAAGTTAGATAAAGAACACTTGAAGTATCAAAAGTAATAAAATAAAATTAATATAAATATCCGGAGATTAAAACAAAATCAAATGTAAATATAGGATAAAGAAAGAAGATGACATACCAACAACAAAAGAGATACTAAAAGCGATACAAGAGATACTAAAAGCAACAAAAGAGATACTAAAAGCGACACCTGACATACTAAAAGCGACAAAAGAGATACTAAAAGCGACACCTGACATACTAAAAGCGACAATGAGATACTAAAAGCGACAAAAGAGATACTAAAAGCGACACCTGACATACTAAAAGCGACAATGAGATACTAAAAGCGACACAAGAGATACTAAAAGCGACAAAAGAGATACTAAAAGCGACAATGAGATACTAAAACCAACACCTGGCATACTAAAAGCGACACCTGACATACTAAAAGCGACAATGAGATACTAAAAGCGTCTAAAGAGATACTAAAAGCGACAATGAGATACTAAAAGCGACTAAAGACATACTAAAAGCGACACAAGGGATAGTAAAAGCGACACAAGAGATACTAAAAGCGACAAAAAGATACTAAAAGCGACAAGAGATACTTAAAGCAAACTATCCAGCAAAAAGTACAGACCAAAAGAAAATATAAGAAAAGAAATAAATTTTACAAATAGAATATGATTTTCAAATATTGCACAAAATAGTTTGAAGGAAAATTGAGAAAAATATGAAAGCTATCACTAAAATGTCATGACGTTATGAAGTAAGTGAAATTGGAGGAAATAAATTGAATCATAGAAATTATGGTGAATGGAATAAAAACCCTGAGCAGAAGTGTCACAGAAATAGGAATAAATCTGCATAGATATGACACAAGAAGGAGAAACTCCCACAAAATCAAAAATTGATTGTTTTCAGGAATCGGTAAAATATATAATTTCTGGGTAAATACAGTAGCGGCCATAATATAAGGAACGGAAACAACAAAGACATAAATATGTGTATTACTTAAATAGTAATGCATGATTAGCAATGAAATCTTTACCGAATAAAGATTAGGGTGTAATGCATAAATATTATACAAAGTTACAAAAATTTACATAATAGTTTTTTTTTAAATAAAGATTAAATGAAACAAAGGAAATCTTTATTCGGTAAAAATTTATTTGCTAATCATGCATTACTTTTTAAGTAATACACATATTTATGTCTTTGTTGTTTCCGTTCCTTATATAATGGCCGCTACTGTATATGTACAACGATAAACAGTCATTAGCAAATCTGTTCTCTGATTACCCAGAACAAAGGTTACTAGATATTTAATCCCGAAATTATGATGACACTAAATTTGAAATTTGTTTTAATTGAAAGAACATACGAGTTTTTTTAACAAAACACTATCCTCTCGTAAGTAAATAATTGTAATGGTAATGTTAATATTAGGCGATTCCTAATAAGGAAACATTCGCCATTCATTGACTAAGAGGGCAGTTTATAAAAGCTTTCTCTTCAAACATATTTTAGGAAAATAGTTTTCACAAATCCGGTTCCTTTTATCATTCTTTCCATAATTAATGTGGGTTTTCTTCCTAACCTTTTACTTGAAGTATTGTAGAAGGTCAACATCATTATTATGTCATTATTTTCTCTTCTAGTTACATGTGCCATCCATTTTAGCTGTTACTGCTGTAGAAAGTCCTTGAGTAATGTGGTTCTACTATTTGGTACTGTTCTTTCTAATTCTGTAGCGGCAGTCCACGAAATTCAAAGAAACGTGACCTTCCTCAAGTCCCACAACCTTCATTCCCATATTAACCATTGATCATAGAAAGCTGTTGTATACAGATGACTGTTTAAATATCTCTGATCGGGGTTGACGTCATAACGTTCAGATGAAAATCTCGATCTGACGAGGCTATTTAAAAACATGACTCAAGTTTTTTGGTTAAAGTTTTTGTTTTGTAGCAATTTGCGGTGTTGTGTGAAATTAATTTTAGAACAGCCTATTCTGTTTCATTTCTTTATATTTCATACTAAATTTGTTATAACTGCTCCATACACCAATGTATTTGAAATCTTTACTATTTTCTAATTCCACATATCTGAATTTTTTATGATGGATTCAAGGTATGTGTCGTCCCTGCTTTTATCAAAGTTCTAGATCGTAGTTTCTGTTTCGGAAAGTTTCATTTTGAGTATTAGTTCTTCGAAAACTTGGTAGATAATGTTGATTTCTTTTTGTTTAAGATCATTCATATCCTAAGGACGAATACCCATTTCAGGGGAATAGCCCTCACTTTCATCAGTACATTGGCCTCGGGTGGAGAAGTGAGATCCTTCTATTGGTAGATTCATTTCTGATGTGGAATACTTAAATGATCAACGCCCATCTTTTCACATCTGTGTTCGGACATGCGCAGTTTAAACTAGGAAAAGATAAATAGACTGAGCCTCTTATTTCCTCCTTGTCGTACTCCAAGTGAAATTTGAAATGTTTCTATATTGGTGTATGATATTGTGGACTGATACATTTCCACTTTTAGAAGGATTTAGTGGATGCAGAAATATATAATATTATGATTTATAATATCTGTTACATTTTTAAATATATTATTAAAAATAGTAACGTTGTTTAGTTCTTGTTTACGTTCCTTCCCTTTACTTTTTAGACGAGATCAAACTATCAATGTCGTTACTACTTTCAACATAAATGGTTTTACATAAATAAGTATGCAATTTATAAACGGTATAAAAATGCTTAGATACCGTTTAAATATTTTGATTTTGCAGCAATTACAATAATATTGTAACTATCAGATTCTGATAGTTACAATAATCAACTGCTGATTAACATGATAATACTTGGAATCTGACATTCAAAAAATAGAAACATAATCACTGCATGGATAGTCCATATAAATAGGATTTGGTTGTCTTTGACGTGACAGGTTTATAAAGAAATTAAAATTGCCTCGCTTCCTGCGATTTATTCTAAAAATCGAATAAGTAAATATTGAAAACTTTTTTCAATGCTAAAATAATTAAATGACGAAATCAAATGGAAAAACTTACAAATGAATGGAGGGATATTTCTAAAGAGATTGCCCATTGCATCTATTTTTTTGTATTGTATAGACTTATAAAATGAAAATAATTGCACGATATATATTTTTCAATGCCATTTACCTTCAGGACGTACGTGATACTCGGTTTTCACAGATTTCTTTTTTATATGTTTCCTTGGGAAATATCGTGAAGTTTTTTCTTCTTGCATTTTCCAAAATTTTGACTTTTGAGTAGTCCTTTTCCTACACTAATTGTCAACTACTGCTACTAAGTCAATCTTTCCCTAGACTAGCGGCCACTTAAAACTGGAGATCTCACTCTATCTAGCAGGATATATACGTGTCAAGAAAAATGATGTTAATACTAGCAGATGTTAATTTCCGTTCATAATTCCATTTGTGTGAAATATCATCCCTCATTTTGTTCGATATTTAAAACCAATATTTATTTTTGATATATATATATATATGAACATGTCATTTTCGTTTCTTATCGATTTCCTCGCGATACTTCAATACCAAGACTGTATATATATTAGTGCTACTAACCCGCATTCCTGGATCTACTAACCCGTATTACCAGTTTGTATTATTACGTTAATACATTTATTTTCCTTATCCATTCCTGGCGTTTGTTATTCATTGATATCGGATACATCCCGGAATCCACAACACTTTATTTCTTTCATATTCTGTTTATCTATCTATCTATCTATCTATCTATCTATCTATCTATCTATCTATCTGTTATGGGAACTTATCCATAAGAATAATGATAATATTATATTATAATATTATAAAAATAATAAAGCGGGAGCAGCAGTTCAGTTCAGTCAGAGTCAGTCAGAGACAGAGTCGCGTCAGACGATTACTGTAAGACAATGGAATAGTGATACTGGTCGAGACAACATAGTTCTCTCTAACCTAACCTGACTGTTATTACTAACACTTTCTACTTCTTTTCTACATATTCTGTTTGTAATATATCTGTGTTATTCCATATTCGAGTTATTCTTCATTGGTTCTACCTTGGGCCATCACCGTGGTACAAGGAACTTGGACCATAACAAGTGGCGACGAGGTAACCCTAAAGAAATACGAACTTTCTACGCGGAGGACATACTTTTTTGCTATCCGTCACGCATAACAAGTGGCGACCTGGAAACCCCTAAATGAAAAACTAACTCTCTACGCGGAGGACATACCTTTTTTGCTATCCATCGCACATAAGAGTGGTCGACGATTAAACTCTAAAAAAAAAACAAAAAAACAAGTTCTACGTGGAGATTTCTAAAAAAAAAGAATTTTCTTTTTGGATATCAAATTTACTGGCAACAAAGGATTTTTTGCGTACACAGGTTACAGAATATCAGGTTACACTAAAGTAAAATACTTGCACAAAATTACGTTAACATGGAAGATTTTAAGTCAACAGAGGTACGAACAGAAACATCTTCAATTTCAAGAATTATTGCTACGTGTAATGTCAAATAAAGAGCAAAAATCCGAGAAAGAAACAGTTCTCTCACAAGATGCTATTTGGAGTACTATCGAAGATTTCACGTACGCACCCGACGAAGACAAAACTTTTGCAAATTACTTCCGAAGGTCCGAAGATCTATATGAATTTGACTGCAAAGATTGGTCAGACACACGTAAAGTACGTCTATTACTAAGACAATTAGGCACATGCGAATATACCAAATTCCTAGATTATATCCTTCCAAGGAAAACAAATGAGTTAACGTTCAAAGAAGCCATAAAACTGCTAATAAAACTTTTCAGCCATAATACCTCACTATTCCACAAAAGATGGAAATGCATGAACCTTACTAAAAAGGACAGCGAAGATTACATAACTTTCGCGTCTCTTGTTAATAAATATTGTGATGACTTCAAATTATCGGCAATCAGCGCGGACCATTTCAAATGCTTAATTTACGTCCAAGGCCTGGTTTCAACCAAAGACGCGTAAACGAGACGCAGAATCCTTACTAAATTGGAGAGTGAACAAGACTTGACACTTCAAAAACTAGCCGAAGACTGCCAGAGATGCATCAATGTGAAGAAAGACTCAAAAGACATAGAAGCTGGCACCGCGCACATACATAAAGTACGCAGACAAACCAACTTTCCCTCCTCACAAACAAACCAAACCGATCCCCCCCCCCCATCTAGAACAGGTAAAACAAAATTTTCTAACTCTAAAAATCAATATAAAAAAAACTACCACCCAGTCCATGCTATCGCTGTGGGACTTGGTATTGGTTTAAAGACTGTACATATCGTTTTAAAACTTGCCTATCATGTAAAAAAATGGGTCATAAAAGTTTTCATTGTTGGAATAGAAGAGAAAGCAAAAGCAGAATAAGAATTACGAGGACTGACCAAGCTGATGAGACTAACATAAGGAAATACGTACAAGTTGAAATGCAAAACAGAAAAGTCAGGCTACAGCTGGATTCTGACTCAGACTTAACTATTATAAACCGACAAACATGGAGAAAACTGAACAAACCTGTCATGTTAAAAACGGATAAAATTGCTAGATCAGTTACGGGGAGAAAGATAAAATTTGAGGGTGAAGTAATTACAAATGTAACATTTAATGACGAAAGAACTAAAAATGTACGTCTTGAGAAATACAGAAAACCTATTCGAAAAGGACTGGATGCAAAAATTCGAATTGTGGGATCTACCAATAAGTACATACTGCCAAAATGTAAACAGCTTACCAACCGAGACAGACAAATTAAAAGAGAAACTAAAAACGATTTTCCCCCAAGTATTTTCAGCAGGTCTCGGAAGATGTAAGAAAATGGCAGCAAATATCGAAATAAAGGAAAACGTTCAACCTATTTTCAAGAAAAAAACGAGCGTACCGTTTGAGTCAATAGAAAAAAAATGATTAAGAGTTAATTAGACTCGAAAACACTGGCATATTGACAAAAGTAGAATACAGTATATGGGCCGCACCGACGGTCTACGTCAAAAAGAAATCAGGAGAAATTCGAGTTTGCGCTGATTTTTCTACAGGGTTGAACGCAGCAATAAAGGACTACCACTATCCTCTACCCAGTCCAGAAGAAGTATTCACTAAATTAAATGGCGGAAATTTTTTTTCAAAAATTGATTTAAGTGAAGCGTAGCTGCAAATTCCACTCGATGAAGAAAGTTCAAAACTACTATGCATAAACACACACAAAGGATTGTACAGATATCAAAGATTACCTTTTGGGATTAAGATCGCGTCGGCTATATTTCAACAGACAATAGATACGATGCTTGCCGGACTAGAGTACACGATTGCATACCTAGATGACGTATTGATTAATAGTGAAAGTGTTGAACAACATTGGGAACATGTACAGGGAGTGTTTCAGAGAATACAAAGCTATGGATTCAAGGTAAAAGAAAATAAGTGCGATTCTTTCACGAAGGAAATTAAATACCTTGGCCATATCATAGGTCAAGAGGGTAGACGACCAGACCCTGAAAGGTCAACAGCAATAAAAAAAATGCCAGTTCCTAAGAACATAACAGAACTACAAAGTGTTCTAGGCTTAGTGAGTTACTACCAGGAATTCATACCTCAAATGCATAAAAAAACGCGCACCACTGAACGAACTTCTAAAGAAAGACAAAAATTGGCAGTGGACAGATCAATGCCAGGGAACATTTGAAAAAATAATTAAGACGTTAACTTCAGGTTTATTTTTGGCACATACGATCCTAAACTAGAAATAATTGTAGCAAGTGACGCGAGAGCCTACGGAGTCGGAGCGTGTATATTACATAAAATGCCAGATGGGACAATAAAACCCATCGCACATGCTTCTCGAACTCTGTAACCAGCGGAGAAAAATTGTCCACAAATAGAGAAAGAAGCTCTGGGAATTATCTTCGCAGTCACAAGGTTTCATAGGTACATCTATGGTAGACATTTTACTCTGCAGACGGATCACAAACTGTTACTAACAATTTTTGGTTCGAAAAACGGTCTACTGGTTTACACTGCAAATAGGTTCCTTAGATGGGGAACAATTCTTCTGAACTACAATTTCAGATTGGAGTATTTACCAACGAAAAAGATCGGGCATGCGGATGGTCTGTCGAGACTTATACCAACAAAAACAGAACCATTGGAAGATACGGTAATCGCAGCCCTAAGAAATGAAGAAGATATCAGGACAGTATTATATTGTACAGTTAGAAACCTCCCAGTCACACTACAAGAAATAAAAAATGAAGCCAAATATGACGAATTTATAAATGGAACAAAAGCAAAAATAGCAGAAAAAAATGAGCAAATTCCGGACAGCTTTTCTCTATGCGATAATGTGCTACTTTACAACGAAAGGGTTGTAATTCCCAAAACACTACAAAAGCGAATCCTAAAGGATTTCCTCAGGTGCCATCCTGGTAAAAATAGATGAAGAAGCTAATGCGAAGCTATGTATATTGGAAAAAATATGGATATTACTACTTGATAACGGTAGATATATTTAGCAAGTGGCCTGAAGTTTTCAGATACAAAAACCCTACGATGGAAAACACTATTAATTGTCTACACGAGTTATTCGCAAGATTTGCGTTGTAGATTGCCTTGTAACGGATACTGGTACCCAATTCACCTCGAGCGATTTTCAAGAATTCTGTGTGTCTTATCAAGTCAAACATATTAAAATAGCACCATAGCATCCACGATCTAACGGGCAAGCCGAAAGGTTTGTGGACACACTTAAGAGAGCATTGAAAAAAGCAGAAGACGTACCAACAGAAAGAGCCGTACAACAGTTCCTACAAGTCTACAGAATCACCCCGAACGGAAACACACCACCAGCTGAAGTGATGTTTGCCCCCAAAATACTGTCTATTTTTGATAAACTATTACACAGCAAAAATAAAAACCGGCATACACCGATAGGGCCTAAAAGATCCTTCAAACCAGGCGAACGGGTCTATTTCAGAATGTTCAAGAATAATATGGCATACTGGGAACCAGGTACGATAATAAACAGACTGGGGAATGTTCTATAGACGATCCAAGGTAAAAATTCACTCATAGGCGACACATAAATCAGATACGGAAAAGACGGGTAGAGGAACCAAACTCGTCAGCTTCCGAAAATGAAGACGCGATGGAGACCATTTTCGAAGCCTTCGAAATCAAAAAAGCACAAGTAGCCACGGAGATCAGAAGAACAAGCCGAAAAAGAAAATTCACGGAACCACTAATAATGGACCATAATCGAAAAAAATATTAACCCTTCCCCCTAAAAAAAAAGCTAGGGAGGGAGTGTTGTGGGGCAGACCCTTTTACACAAGATGGACTCGTCCAAAGTATACTTATACTGACAGAGAGAATACCTGCAGGTTGAGATACGTTGAGTCAGGGTGAGAGATACAGAGACAGACACAGGGTGTTCACAGAGGTTTATAGGAGAATCCGGAGAGAGATAATTACGGCTTCACTTACAGAGATTTGTACATATATTTTATACTAATCCGCATTCCTGGACTACTAATTTTCACTTTTCAGTCTGTATTCTTATGTTTAATACACTTATTTTTCTATCTCAATTACTGGCATTGTTTATTTATTTGTGCAGGATTCCGGGAAGGTCAAAGTGAACTGATCCTTATATAAATATATATATATATGTCATTTTAAAGAAAGACATTGGAATGACCAACACAAAAACAGAGAATGTCTCATATAGAGAAGATTTAACATTGAAAAACATAAAGGAAAAAATTAATTATTTTTAATAATTATTTTTAATAATATGTGGAAATCTCCACCCTTTACCTGAAGACGGTCGTGAGACCAGAAACACGTGTTGTAAAACTATGTAAAACTATGAAAAATAAAGATAAATATTTTTTTAAAAACCCACATTACAACCCAAAAAGTTTGCGGTACCTCTTTTCTTTTTAATATACACACTTTTCTCTCGTTGGAACCATTATAACCTCTTCATTTTATATATATATATATATATATATATATATATATATATATATATATATATATATGTAATTGAATGGATAATGAAAAAATTCAATGTAATGTGTTTTTTTTTTAATAAAAAGAAGGACGATGCGTGTTTTATAGAACTGGGGCACCGTGTAATGCGTTTCGCTCTTTTATGTGAGAAATTCGTTACACATAAGTTATTTTTTATGGTTTTGTCTTTCAATTACTCAGCATCATTTTTTTCATTCAATTACCCCACATCCTTTTGTGATTCAATTACCCCAAATCTTTCTGATATATAGAAATTTACTTATCATATTCTCGTATATATGTTTGTGTGTGTGTATGTTTGTGCGTATGTATGTGTGTGTGTGTATTTGTGCCTTTGTGTGTGTTCGCACGCGCGTTTGGAGATTTATGGAAAATATAATATTTCAGTAGCAATGATATTTATTGTATGTATTGCGATGCCGGCTTGAGGAAATCGACGCTCGTTTTACCCATAGATAGTGAAGAGAACGAATCCACGGCTTTATTAATAGTCGCTGTACAGAGTGAACTCCAAACGTCTCGACGAGAACGAGAGAGAGAAATAGGAGACAAAATGAAGGGAAAGAGAGAGAGAGAGAAAGAGAGAGAGAGAAAGAAAGAAAGAAAGAAAGAGAGAGAAAGCTGTATGAATGTTTGTAATTTTTAATTGCTACAACACAAAACAAGCTCACCTGGATACACTCTCACTCGGGAATTTAGATAATGACTTAACAAGCGTAACTTCGATGTAGCAAAAGGCCGCTCGGTCGGAGCATCCCAATAAGGCTCATAGTCACTACTCATTCGTAAGTGATTGAACGAGGCAAACCGAAAACAATTTAAAAAACCTTGAAGTGCTCTTGCTTAAGCACTAAGCGTTGGTTAGATGTAGAACAAAGCTGAAAGTATGGAAAACTCGGTGAGGATCGAACTCACTAATCAGTAGTAATTGATCTATCGAGGCAAACTAGTTCTAACCAGTACACCATATCAAAATGCCCTCTCACGAATTTGCATATAAACGAAGGTCTACATAATTTGTGAATTGAATTCTTTTCGTTTGTAAGATTTTTTTTTGTTTCTTTTTATTTTGAATTGTAACCTACTTTGGGATAATCTGTTTGTATCGGACATCATTCGGATGCTTGCCATGATCAAGTAATTCACAGTGATAACCCCATTTGAAACACACACACACACACACACACACACACATATATATATATATATGTGTGTATGTATGTATATATATATATATATACAGGGTGTCCATAAAGTTCGTGTGCACTTTAAAAATTTATAACTTTATTTGTATTTGCGATAGAAATAATTTGTAAAAAGGATTAGAAAGAAGTAAATCTATATTGTTTAATGTTTTATTGAAATTTTATTTAAGTTTCCATATGTCCTCCATCATTAGCAATACAAAGGGTAATACGATTTTGCAACATTTGCCAACTGATTTACAGTAATGCTTGAAATCACATTAGTTATTTTAGCTATACTTAAAACTAGGTACATTAAACTTTATAACATTTTTTTTTCAGATTATTTCTATCGCAAATACAAATAAAGTTAAAACAAATTTAAAGTGCACACGAACTTTATGGACACCCTTTATATATTTATAAATATAAACGACAATAGCAAAACTGTAATAGTTGCCGACGCGTTTCGTCCAATGTGGACTTTCTCAAGACAAAAAAAACGAAATGAATTTATTTAAAAAATAACTAATAATAACAAAAACAAAATGGATTATTTCTATCGCAAATACAAATAAAGTTATAAATTTTTTAAAGTGCACACGAACTTTATGGACACCCTATATATGTATGTGTGTGTGTGTGTGTAATGTAAAAAAGGAAACGAAAAAATAAAGAAAATATAGCAGCAAATCTCACACACACGCACACACAGAGACACACACACACGCACAGAGAGAGAGAGAGAGAGAGAGAGAGAGACACACACACACAAATATCAGCAAATCTCTTCTTTTTTTCTCTCTAGAGAGTATTTCCTTGTAGCGTTTACCTATCACAGTGACAGTCACGCTTCGACCGCCAACAGTTCTTGGTGTGCTTAGACAAAAATAAATAACAACGAAATCGCAGCAACACCATGAACTTCAAAACTATCAACTGTGTTGTAATCAAACGCCCTCTGTCTTTCCCGAGCCGAAATTCGCGCTTAAAAACTCACCTCCTGCCATTGTCACAGTCGTTCGCCGCCATACTCTTATTTCTCTGTTTGCTTCACGTCGACGAAGAGCGTTCAACGCTCCATGCTAGACGACCCCGACCGATTTTTCACACTGATGCTATCGCTGTTCATATGCTTATTGTTAATCAGGATACTACGGTTTTCTTACTGTTTGGATAGCGGTTTTCTTTCTATTTTATTTTACACGAAGGTGTGTGGTTTTCGACAAAATGGGGATGCTTTGCTCATGTCTAGCCTTTTTGTGTTTCTGCGCGTGCGTGTCTTGGAATCTGGAAGTTTTCTGATTGGTATTCCAGTAATGCTTATTTATGGATTATTTTAGTTAACTTTCGTATTATTGTTCTTAGGTAAAACTTGTGAGGAAATTCTTTCTTTATTTCTTTCGTTCTTTCTTCTCACATTTTTCCTCGCTCTTCTTAAACTTTTTATATTTCTTTATTTTCTTTGTTTCATTCTGACGTCCACTCGTATTTCTGCCACCCACTCTCTCTCCCTCTCTTAATTTTTCCTCCCCTTCATTTAATGAATTAATAAATAATTCTCTGTGAGATTACAGTACCAATTATATGAATAACCACTAAATGGTGGCAATGTCAGCAGAAACACGGTTTATTCACACACCTATACGTATACAACGAATGTTTGTTAATAAATTGGAATTCTTGCAAGTAAGCCAAAACCAATCAATAATAGAATAGATTTAGAATGAGTCAATATTCCTTTAACATATTTCAGCAAAATCCTCGGTTTTATCTTGGAAATAGACAGTGTTGGTGCGTTCACAGGTAAAGAGTGTAACACCCTTAGGGCAGAGAAGTCGGATGTTGCAAACGTTTTCGCGTTTCTTGCTGGTTCTTTAATTTGCGTAAGCGATCATCCATCTTCATGACCAAATGAAGGACTTGTTCATTTTCATATATCACAATAGCCATTCCGTATTTTGTATACCTCACACAGATCGGTGAAATGGCGTCTTGACTGCAGAGATTTAGCTTGATTTCGCCTGTAGCTAGGATGTCGCTCGGACTGGACAGACTGCAGTCAATAGTTTGTAGCTTGGGCCCTAATATTTGACTACTGGTGTAGTTTAAACGTTTTTTTAACCATTTTGGGAGTAAGATTCGTAAAACAACTTTTGATCATACCTCTTCTTTGAATTCTCTTTTTTATGATTTCAGAAATATATGATCTTGGAGATAAATCACGGGAAACTTATTTGGCAATCACGACCCTCCATAACTTTCTGTGCCTTGTAGGTCTTAATAAGTTTTGTCTTTTTGCTGTTTCTCCCAGACCTGTTCTCGCATTCATTTACTCAAACTCATCAAGTATGTTACATGCTGCTTCCTCTAATTTCCCCTCTATCTGTCCTGTGAATATCAGATTTTCCAAGCCCTAATTCCTCATTACGTGCCCCAGAAATTTCAACTACATCTTTCTGATGTGAAGTGTAAGATTCCTTTTTGTTATCATTTTCCCATGATATCCTCAGCATCCTTCTGTAGAACGATATTTCTGTTTCTTCAAGCCTCTTCTTCATCTTTGAGGATATTGTCCAGCATTCATTAGAAGACCCAAATCTCTTTGTTTTTTTTTACTTGATTAAGGTAAACTCATTTAGAATGTATGTATGTGTCTATCTTGTCTCTGATTTTCACCCATAACACACTTTCCCGCATTCAGATTTAGTTGCCATAGATTACTGCAAGTTAAAAGTGAATTTAAATCATTTTGTAGTAAATAGCTGTCTTCTTTGTTGGTGATTCAGCAATATAGTTTAGTGTCGTCAGCAGATAATTTAGCAGTGGATTTGCGCAGATCAATTTTTAATTAATTCTTCAATTGAAACCTTCACAAAATCGAATATAATCTTAAATGATAAAAAAAAAAGTCCTTTGTCGCTTGTCATTTAATTCTTTTAAAAAGTGTTGCCAATCATTTCATTTTGAATTATTTCGATAATTCTGTAATTCCTAGAGGAATATTCAGCAGGCGACCATTTCAAGATTCATCGGATTCTACAGAATAAACTCCTCATATTATGTATTAAAGAATACATGACGTCCTACCCACTTCAACTCTTAGTTTTCACACTCTCTTTCGAAATATTTCAAAACTTGCCCATAGTTTTTTAACAAAATACTGTCTTCAAATGGTAGCAACCAAAATCTTTACTCGGTGTTTCACTGCGGCTTAATGTTTAGCGTAATGTTCTACGCATCCCAAGAGCTCCATTTTCGTGTCCTTGTGCTCTACTAATTTAAGTGATATAAATTTTAACTGACATTGCCGCATTAGTTTCATGTGATTTCTTCAATTTCCACGCATTTTTGAGTAATGAACACATATTTCAAGAAATGTATCTGTCTATATTTCTGAGATGAGGTATTATGTAGACTAATATTTAGTCACCCCCCCACGAGGGTATCATGTGGCACAAGGCCGGTATTATGTAGACTATTTCCATTATTCGGATTATTGTCCTCATCTTTGTCGCCATATTTATTACAATGTTTCGGCCGTTGTACGCTCCGGCCTTATTCGGTATCTGTCTATATTTCTGAGATGAGATATTATGTACTTTATTTACATTATTCGGACTATTGTCCTCATCTTTCTCGTCATATTTATTACAACGTTTCGGCGGCTGTACGCTCCGGCCTTCTTCTCAAGGACACAGACGTTAGTTAGATCCAGTGACAGGACCCAAAGTGTGTGAGTTCAATACCCGGTTAAGGCAGTAGAGAACTTGGAGAGGGGAATTAACAGGAGTTAACTGATAACTGACATCCATTAAACATGGCACGTGGAACTAGAACAGTCTACCCCAGTGAGCAAAATAAAGGGTTCAGTTCGACATTCCAACCACCTGAAGAAGGCCGGAGTGTACAACGGCTGAAACGTAATAAATATTATCTGTGAATTACGATGTCTTCTTGGAAAATATAGTAAAATGGATTCGCGTTGACTTCTTCATGGTTTGGTATTCAAAGTTTACTTTCTCTTAAACGGTTTGCCAGGCAGTGATTGAGCGTCCAGTCTAACCTGCCATTGAATGTTTTGCTGGAGGAAGAATAGACTGACTCATGCCTTTTCTGAAAGACATTAATTTCGAAGTGATATTCTAACTCAATTCAATGATTTTAATTTATGCACCAATATAAATTGCACTACCCATATTTTGATATATAGGTCTACCTGAATAATGATATCCTGTGGAATTTAATGTATTTATGGTGGAATATTGCACATTGTTGAGGAAAGTATATATGGAAATTTTAAAAATCTGGACACAGGAAACAACGTCAATGGATAATGGGACTTTTACAAGATAACCGAATGTCAATGTTGATTTCTATGCCAACATTATTATTATTGTTTTTATTTCCTTTGATTTCTGGGGTGTATACATTTCTTTCCGGGCCCCGCACATAATGTTAGAAATGGTATCATGACACTTTCCAATGACAAAAAAAATACATAGATAAAGCCCTTCGTAAAGTGTGGGCTGTACATGTGAGAACAATTTTTTGTATTTCTTTGAGGCATGGACTTCCAAGAATCCCTTCAATTAGTCTACTGGAATCTTTTCCAACCGATCCTAGGGCTCGAACTACAAGAGGGACTGTTGATGTTCCCATGTGCCACATTTTTATAATAATAATAATAATAATAATAATAATAATAATAATAATAATAAGAAGAAGAAGAAGAAGAAGAAGAAGAAGAAGCAGCAGCAGCTTATTGGGTACACCTGAATGATAATATATACCTGTTTATTAAATAGTGGACTGAATGTCAACTGGCCGAAAGCACGATAAGTCATGCTAATGAAAAATGCCGGCGGCTCTCGATCTGTCGGCCATTTAACAGTAATTTCCACTGTTTAAATAACATGTATGTCTAATCAAAGAATTATACCCATCAAAGATCGATTCTATATTAATATCAAATAACATAAGACTTAAAAGTCGTTTTATTGTTCTCTCTCTTCAAAAGTGTTTTTCTCTTACATTCAGTAACCGCCTTGCGTCTTAGTGGCTTTATTGTCGTGGAAAAGGTGAAATGAGTAAAAACAAAATATCACACACACGTACACATACACTATCGAATAAAGAATAATAATAACATTTAAAATACTTCTTGTCAGCGTTCATTTTAATTAGGATCCAAAGATAAAAGCTGTTTCTCAAACGCTTCTTGTCTAAAATTATTTGAAAGAAAACATTGCCATGAGGGAAAAAGTTCAAACAAGTGTACCCAGTATGCATGATGTCTTTCATTGTTTTCTTCTCTTTTGAGAATTAGATATGTATTCTAAGGTGAGGGGCGGGCAACCGATTATTTTCTGGGAAACATCTATAAACATTTGGACGGCTCTTTGGTCCGCTGCCGAGCACATTACGTATCAAATAGTGTAGCAATACGGTATCACACTCTCAATACAGTAACCGTAGTTCATCAGCATTTTCTTTTTTGAACTTACATTTTCAGAGACCTGACACGGTATGGCTAGTCCAGGGGAGATCGTCAGCCATTCCTGGGGTCAGACATTTAATTTTGCTCAAACTCGCCGCACGAACCCCGCCGAAAACCAAAGAGGCTGATAAAATTGTTCAAACAGATGAAAACATAAAACCTGCATTCATTTCTAAACAACTTCATAGATATTGACTGAGACACATCTACAATACATCTTTACCTATTATGTGACACAAATATACCCTGACTTCATTTCTAAAAGCGGCCAAGTGAAGTGACAAAATTAAGACAGAACACACGATACGCTTGGCTGTTTGTTGAAATTAAATAAATCAGTATGTAGTTGTGTCATAATAGGTAAAGATATATATTATAGTTGTGGCAATAATAAGGCAAGACAAGAAAATGCCCTTAGAAAATGTAATGTCAAGTAATTCGGTAAGAATTTTAAGAGTGGGCCGAGCAGAAAACCATCTAGAACTCTGCTCTGGTTACATATCTAGTAGTATAAAAATATTCAAACCTTTGAATATTTAACTTTTATTATGTTCAACAATTTCAAATATATTGAGTACAAAAGGCAGATAATGTTAGGTTAATCAACTACTGTTACAGCTATTAAAGCAATTCCCTTAATAGGTGTTTCGGTGTGGAGGTAGCTTGACGCTCAGCAAGATTAAAAGCAACACCTGCCAAAAAGTAAATCAACATTTTTGTAGGTTCCACGGCCATATCGCACATTATGGAGGACTGGGCTCTTTCGCGAGGTAAGCAGCTCAATGATTCCAGTTTATGAACCCATATGAATTGCACTACGTGAACATTGTTGTATAGGTATACCTGAATGAGGATGTCCTTTGGAATTTGCTGTATTTATGGTGAAATAGTGCATATTGTTGAGAAGAGAATATATGAATATTTAAAAAGTCTGGACACAGGTGATGGGGATTCCGGGATGAAATCAGATATCAATGAATAACAAACGCCAGGAATGGATAAGGAAAATAAATGTATTAACGTAATAATACATCTGGTAATACGGGTTAGTAGATCCAGGAATGCGGGTTAGTAGCACTAATATATATACAGTCTTGGTATTGAAGTATCGCAGATGACTCCTTACTGAGTCTAGGTGGTCGTGACGGTGACTCTTGTGCTACCCTCCTCTAATACTACTCCGGGTCCATCTGTGTGAAAAGGGGAGATCCCTTATCACCCCCCTCCTTAGATAGGGAGTTAGTATCTTTTCCTTTCTCTTATGGTCGACAATTAGAGGCACTGTAATTTTTCTCTTCCTGATAGTCCTTCCAATTTTTGTCTCTTCTTTTGGTCTTTGAATCTCAAAAACTTCAAAGATCTCCTCCATCGACTCGTCATTTTCTGCGGGTGACGAGCTTGGCTTGTCAAACCGTCTATTTTATTCTTCGGTCAATATGTTTCTTGTGGGTAAATTTTTCGTCTTTTGTATACATCACGTTTCCTTGTCTGTTAAGTATTGTATTTGGTTCCTCATAAGCCATACTGTTACTGAAATAGACCCATTCTTGTTTGAATGATCTCACGAGCACTGTAGGTGTATACCGGTTTTTATTTTTTTCCTTCGTCCTCTGAATAAATTCATCCTTTTTCGCTTCTTTTCTTATCTCTCGCAAGGTCACAGGTAGCTCCTTTACTGCCTTGTATAATTCTTTACTGTTTTCATCTGTGGTAGCTTCTTTTTACATAGTGGTTGGACATTTTTTTTCAATTCAATTCTAGCTGCTCCCTTACAAAACGAGCTGATAGGTGAATCCCATACGTCGAATTTTTTCATCCAGTCTGTAGCCACTAGATTTTCTGTATCTTTCATTACGTATATCTTGAGTTTTTTGTTTTCCCGTGAAATTTAAAATTTACGATTATTTCTCCTTCGAATTTTATACGCTTTCCTGTCACCGACTTAGCAATTTTTTGTGTATGTAACATGGTTGGTCTGTTAAGCTTTTTACATGTCTGTAGGTTAATTATCGTTAGATCGGAACCCGAGTCTAGTTGCAATTTTATCTTTTTATTTAACATTTCAAGTTCCACATATTTCCTTATGTTGGTATTGTCTTCGTCATGCATCCTAGTAGCTCTTATCCTACTAGTAGCTTTTCTGTTCCTACATTGGGATGCCTTGTGCCGTATTTTTCCACACACAAGACAGTTTTTATATTTAAAATGGCAATCTTTCTTCCAGTGTAGTCCCCCACATCGATAACATGCAGATAGGGAGTGGGCTTATATTTGCCTCGATTTTCGTCATAATTTGCCCTATATGTTGTACTTTTTCCCTTATTATAGAATTTTTGCTTTCTTTCCGGGGAGGGTGAAGAACATAAACTTTTGTTTAATTTACGTATATGAGATACTCCTGACTCCTCAATGTTCTTCGAGTCTTTCTTCATACTCAGGCATTTTTGGCAATCTTCTGATAGTTGTTGTAGCGTTAGTCCAGGTTCATTTTGCAGTTTTGAAAGCATTGATTTGCGCATTTCACTATCTTTTGCTGATACTAACCCTTGAAAAAAGATGAAACACTTGAAATTGCTGGGTGTTAATTCTGCCAAGTTCAAGTCGTCGCAATGTTTATTCACGATTACGGCAAACGTGGAATAGTCCTCATTTTCGCCCTTTATCAAGTTAAGACATTTCCACCTCTTGTGAAAGAGTGGCGTTTTTGGACTAAAAAGCTCTGTAAGACATGTAACTGCTTCGTCAAACGTTAATTCGTTCGTCTTTTTTGGCAAAATGTAATCCACAAATTTTGTGTATTCCGCAGTTCCTAATTTTCTGAGCAACAGACTTAGCTTCTTTGCTTCTGTCCAGTTTTGATAATCGATGTTGAAGATGTATTCATGGCGTCTAAAATAATCCCCGAAATTTTTATCCTCTTCTAGAGAGTATTTGAAAGTTTCTATCGTATTCCACACTGCGTCTTGGGAAAAAGTCGCCTCTTTTTCGATATTTTGTTGTTTGTTACCCGCTACCTTTAATATTAGTTCCTGCGTTTGTAGTAACTGTTTTGGCCATTTTTCTTCCATTCTTTCTTGGAATTGGAATTGCTGTTCGTTTTGTCTATCTTGGAGTTGTAATTGCTCTTCATTTTGGTATTTTACAAGTTCTACTAAAATACTTTTAAAATCCTCCATGATAAGAGTCTTACGAAAATCTCGATTTTCTGTGTTTTAATCCTCGTAAATCGCCAAGTTGATGTGGATACTGGCAAAAATGGCAATTTTTTTCTTTTTGTGTGAGTTCGAATACCTCGTCGCCAATTTGTTGTCGACGAGGGGGAATTTTTCTTTTTTCTTTCTTTCTTTCCCGTGTGAGTTCGATATACTCGTCGCCAATTTGTTGTCGACGAGGGGGAATTTTTCTTTTTTCTTTCTTTCCCGTATGAGTTCGATATTCTCGTCGTCAATTTGTTGTGGATTCCGGGATGAATCCGATATCAATGAATAAGAAACACCAAGAATGGATAAAGAAAATAAATGTATTAACGTAATAATACAAACTGGTAATACGGGTTAGTAGATCCAGGAATGCGGGTTAGTAGCAATAATATATATACAGTCTTGGTATTGAAGTATCGCGGTATGACTCCTTACTGAGTCTAGGTGCTCGTGACGATGACTTTTGTGCTACCCTCTTCTAATACTACTCCGGGTATTCACTAGTAGTAGTATATGTATACCTCGGGCGAGTCCATCTGTCTGAAAAGGGGAGAACCCTTATCAACAGGAAACATCGCCAAATGCTAAATGGGACTCTTACAAAATAACCAAAAGTCAGTGTTGATTTCTATGCCAACAATGTAGTGTCGTAATGCCATAGCATAGCTGGGGAGAGGGATTACTTGATGGAAGACAACGTAAACGTTGGAGGGTTCTCCGATGGACTCACAGGCCGTAACCAAGCGAGTTCTTAAGTTAGAGAACATCTATTATGGATTCGGTTGGTGAGGGATACAGATCAAATGCACACTACGCAGAAATGGATATCTATCTGGAATTTAGATATTTTTTCGTCGATATCTCCTCAAGCCAGGCATCAAAGCCACTAAGACACAAGGCGTTACAGGGTGTGTCAGATTTAGGAAGAGAAACAATAATGATGAGCAGAAAGAGAAGAGAGTAATCAGGAGGACAGTAGATAGCGATTGACATTGCATTCAAACTTTTGAAGATTAAAGTTGGCTGGAAAGCATAAAACCGGAAATGATTTTCACAAGCGATATGTGCGAGAGGGGAAACGGTTAGCATAGAATTTACAGCTACTTCTAGCCAGCGCAACAATAAATTGAAGAGATCTCGACGCCACGAAAGTGACTGCCAGATCAGGACCAACAATATTGCTGATTTATTGGATTTTATCAAGGAGCTCAAGATAAATAGCAAGGGCATCGGGTCATATATGGCAGTAATATTGAAAGCATGTACGAATGGTAGACTTATAGATATATAAGATCGATTCTGGACAGATATGTGCAGGAACTGTACTGTATTCAGTCGTACAACGACCTATGAAGATACCCTGCTGTGAGATTGATGATTAAACAATATCAAACCTCAATATTATGATAAATAAGATATCACCTTTACCGTATTTCTATAATTGTCCGTTTTCTTATAATGATTTATCACAAATATTCCACCAAATGAAATAATACTTCAAGAATTTTCCTATGTTAAAAATTCAATCATTGTTCTATTCAGGCTGGTTCAAAATTTTTCGGATTCGGTGGCTTACTTTCAAATTTGAGATGGTATTAGGTTGGTGCAAAAATAATGTCGTTTTTTTTACGTTCAACTTCATTATTTTTGCACCAACCTAATATTTATTTCAGGTCATTGTTAAGCTGATGATTTTAACTTAATCGTAATCTTCGTAAATTAGTGGTGCGTTTCGCAATATAGTTTGGGTCATTATACATGTTGATAGTCACCAGAACATACACAGTAAATCTGGGTTCAGATTCCTACAACATTTCACCTTTTCCATCAGATCTATTATCACAATGTGGATTACTTAATGAGAAAAATGATAAAAACAGACAAAATGGAAAAAGAAACTAAATTAAAATGGCTAGACTATATTCCTAAACGCATATATATAAAAAAAATCCAGTGTTGTATATCCTTCATATGCATTTGCAATCATATCAACGTAAACATCATATTATTCCGATGAAATCCTAAAGAACGAAACACGTCACGTGAATTTTTCCAATATACCATATATTTTCATAATATATATATATATATATATATATATATATATATATATATATATATATGTATGTATGTATGTATATAATCATTTATTCGAAAATTATAACATAGAAATATTATAAAATCATTAAAAAATAGACATTTTGTTTCAATACTTCTGGTGTCTTTTCAATTGATGGTGTTGAATATAGAATCGTGAATGTAGGTTCTACACCATCACTTGAGAATACACCAGAAGTGTTGAAACAAAATGGCTACTTCTGTAGTGCTCTTATAACATTTTTATGTTATAACTTTCGAATAAATGATTATGTTTGCTATACTCTGTATTGATCACACTTTTAAGGATAGTATTTGTTGGTTATTGTAATTTATTCCGTATACACCGAATAAAATAACACAAAATGATAACAATATTGGCAATATTTTACAGTCGGAATTTTCGGACAAACTTGGGTCCTTTATCAACGAGACGAGTAATAAACAAGAGAATGTTGTTGTTGTTGTTGTAGGTTAGAGTAAAACCAAATCCCTGTCAAACCCCTTAATCCTTTAAAAGAAAAAACTGGGATTTTGGCTTACTCAGAGAAAATAATTTCCACAGGGAGTCCTCTAACCAACAATAACAACAATATTCCCCGAATGAGTGTGTCAAAGAGGACAGTGCAGAGGATTCGGAAAGAGTCGGATGAGTCTAATGGTGATTACGAAATTCGGAAAACTCACTCTGATCGTTCTGATAAGGACAGAATTCCTGAATTTGTTGGCGAGAGCCTCAGACTAAACACAGAGGCCTACGTCATGTACCTTGAGTATGTAGTGCTCTCCTGGGTCAAGATGTGGCTGCTGGAAGACACTATGGTGCAATAGATCTATGCACCATTCCACTCAAGCATCTGGCCACCTAACTCCTTAGACTGCAACCCACTTGATTATTATGTGAGGGGTGCAGTTGAGCGAGAGACCAACAAAATTCTTTGTAGCACCAAAGATGAACAAAGGCAATGATTCTGGCAGCATTCACCAACTTAAAGAAGGAGACTGTTCAGAAGTCGTTCGGAGGCCGTGGTTGAAGCCAATGGCGATTTTATTGAATGAATGTACTCTTCAGTATTTCAAGATATGTTTGTGTTATTTCTGTAAATATAACTGTTAAAATAAGATGTCAGTGTTATTTTCATTATTGCGTCAGTTGGACGACAATTTATCAATCGCACCCTGTATATCCGTTAAAATGAGATGTCAGTGTTATTTTCATTTCTGCGTAAATTAGATGACAATTTATCTATCGCACAATGTTTTGCGTGTTTCTTCATATACATATTGTTATGGTCCAAGTTCCTTGTACCCCGGTGATGGTCCAAGTCCCTTGTACCCCGGTGATGGTCCAAGGTAAAACCAATGAAGAATAACTCAAACACAGGTATGGAATAACACAGATTTATTACAAACAGAAATATATTCAAAGAAGTAGAAGTATTAGTAATGACTATCAGATTTGGTTAGAGTGAACTATGTTGTCTCGTCAAGTATCACTATTCCAATGTCTTACAGTAATTGTCTGAACGCGACTCTGTCTCTGACTGACTGACTGACTGACTGACTCTGAACTGACTCTCTCTCTCCCTCTGACTGCTGCTTTCTCCCGAGAAACAGTATTTATGATGTCCGGAATTGTCCATTATTATTATGGGTAAGCTCCCATAAAACACACACACACACACACACACACACACACACACATATATATATATATATATATACATATATATATATATATATATATATATACATATATATATATATATATATATATATACATATATATATATATATATTCTAGAATTAGCGGCGATATCTTGACTATTTTGGCTGAGTTCTGTGGAACATTATCTCAACTGAAGTTTTCCTTGATCGCTACAATCGTAACCGATTCAGGTCTAGAGTTAACTATTCTCTCCCCTTCTTATCCGTATACACTTCCTTTTAATGTTAACTCGGTTACTCGCTGTTTCATTCTGCTTCTCTTTCCTTCTCTTTCCCGACATGCCACTTATATTGTATGAAACGGTGAGAAGTTAGTTCCACTTGAACAGCCTCTTTGTGAGAATTACTTCTCTGTGGAACATTCTTCCAAGAGGATGTTTCCCCAATCACTACAATCCAAACCCCTTCATTATTATGCGTCGGGAGCAGTTGGGCGAGAGACCAACAAAACTCCTAGTTACACGAAAGATGAACTGAATGCAAAGTTTATAGCAGCATTCACCAACTTAAAATAGGAGGCCGTCCAAAAGAGTTGCAGGCGATTGCGAAGTCGTTCGGAGGTCGTGGTTGAAGCCAATGGCGATTTTATCGAATAAATTTACTCTTCAGTATTTCAAGATATTTTTGTGTTATTTTAGTAAATATAACTGTTAAATGTCAGTGTTATTTTCATTTTTGCATCATTTGGACGATAATTTATCCATCGCACCCTGTATATCTGTTAAAATGAGATGTCAGTGGTATTTTGATTTCTGCGTCATTTAAACGGAAACTTATCCATTGCACACGCACAATATACATATATATATATATATATATATATATATATATATATATATATATATATATATATATATATAATGCAAAGTTCTTCAGTAAAATAAATGGAACACTTTGGCTGATGGGCATTTGTTTACATTTGTAAAAACAATACGCTAGATTTAGTTGTGTAACTCTATCGAGTGAAGATCGCTCTGGCTGATACCAAATTAGTCGTGTTTCAATCCTGGCTTGAGGCATTCGGAAGTCTAGTCGCACTGAGGAGCTGTGATACTGCGAAACTGTACTGTCTGTGAATGACATAATTTAGCTCTTGAAAATACATTTCAATTGAGCACTGTTGAGTGATAAGCTAATTCTATAAACAACAGCCACCTGCACTAATACAAAGCTCTTTAGTAAAATGAATGGAGCACTTTGGCTGATGGGCATTTGTTTACATTTGTAAAAACAATACGCTAGATTTAGTTGTGTAACTCTACCGCGAGTGAAAATAGCTCTGGCTGACACCAAATTAGTTGTGTTTCAATCCTGTCTTGAGGCATTCGGAAGTCTAGTCGCACAGAGGAGCTGTGATACAGCGAAACAGTACTGTCTGTGAATGACATATATATATATACATATATATATACACACACACACACACACATATATATATATATATATATATATATATATATATATATATATATATATATATATATATATATATCATTGTAAATTCATTTGTGGAATAATTTTAATTTAAATTACATTTAAATTTAAATCAGTTAAATATTTATAGTGTAATTAGCAACTGTATGTAATATAACTAACGGGTTAAAAATTCGACGGTATTATATTTTCTTTTTCTTGTCTTTATAAAGTCTTCATAACGAGATAAGTGACGTGTACCGGCGCAGCAGTTTTATGATATCACAAGAAGAGGTTCTTTGTATACCAATCATATTTTGAATGAGCAGTTGAAGAGATTGTAAGGAGCTGTAGATGGGAAGTGTTTGTGACATGGGGCGCTTCCTGCAGGGCAATTGGTCGGCACTGATAACTCGTCGTGTTGGCAAGCCGACTTCACTCTCAGAGCGCGGTTTACGTCACTCGGAGCTCATGGTTTGGTGCCGTAAGAGGGCTTTGGCGGGCAAAGAGGAGGCGTCGTCTAATCTCGCTCACCTTTTGGTCTCATACATTTGAGTTCCGACAATTTCAGCGGGGCGATAACGAAATAGGCACAGCGGTGATCTATAAATCACGGAGAAAGCACTGCGTAAAAGCTGAGAGCATTTCTTCAATTCTACACACGCGCGTGCGCGCGCACACACACATGTATAGATGTACGTATTTATGGAATTTACATTACTGGTTACTGAATAAGTTATAGACATGTATAAAAGGTATTTATTTGATAGATTTTTAACATGCATCAATACAATTCATTACTTCAGGAAGAAATCTGTTGTTCACAAGTATGCACATTGTTGGTGGAGAATATGAAACATAATTTTCTTCCCTGATAAGAGAAGATTATTGAATAAAATATTCGAAATGATCTGTAAATATAAGCACGAAAATAATTTTCTGATGAGCTATTAACCCACTGATCGATGAATGGTATTCGTAATTGGGAGCCTGGTCGGCTATTTAAATTTATTTTCCAACCAACCGAGAGCGTTCATTATATTTTCCATCATGTGCCTTTATTCCAACTTGCCCGTTATTTCCAACTTGCCCGTTAATTCCAACCTCCTCTATTTCCTTTATTTGTCTCGTATTTTGAATTTATTTACAGTCTATTCTGTTATTCCAACTTACTCTTCCATTTCAGTAGCTCTGGGTTCTGAATTCAGTTGCTTGACGTCAGCTATTGCTATGAGAGTACACTTCAGAAGAATGTCGGTTCGACTACCACGTTAAATATTACTTTAAAAATGAATTGATCCTCACCGTGTTCCTAGGATTGTTGCGTCGTGATAAATCTTAGCTTAGTAAATAAATATCCACATCATTTTATTAGCGAATATCGCCCAGATTTACATAGGCATATATATATATATATATATATATATATATATATATATATATATATATATATATATATATATATACAGTGTAACCCGGATATAAGAGAAACTCGGATATAAGAGAGATTTTCTCTGGTCCCAAATTAGAGCCTGTGTTAATGTATATAAAATAGACCAAACCCGGATATAAGATAAACCCGCATATAAGAAACTTCTCCAGTCCCGACAACTCTCATATCCGGGTTACACTGTATATATATATATATATATATATATATATATATATATATATATATATATATATATATATAGAGAGAGAGAGAGAGAGAGAGTCAATGTTTTATCTCTCTCACGGGTAAAAATGTTGCTTTTGTATCTTACATTATTATTTATTAATATATATAAATAAAGCTTGCCGCGTATTTGGAAGGGTATTTCCGAAATATAATCAAAATAAAACAATAAACAATATTATTCACAGATTTTGAGGCGTTTCTTGGTATATAGAAAACCAATATTACATGTAGATATAACGGAAGTATAAAGCATAAAATTTAATCATTTTAATTCAACCCTGAAGATGATCGAGAAAGAGATTAAAAGACTTGGGAAAATAAAAGAAATGAAAATAACTACGGCTTTTTCCTTAATCGGTTTAATAGCAACGTTAAGAAATTGACTCGTGAATTGGAAAGGATTAAAATAAAAAAATAAATAGTTCAGATTATTCAACAAAATATGCTTCAATGATTATATGATGCTTAATACAGAGAGAGAGAGAGAGAGAGAGAGAGAGAGAGGGAGAGAGAGAGAGAGAGTGACACACACACACAGACACTCACACAGAGGCACAGACACATACACACACAAA
>OZ038482.1:125578231-125648231 GCA_964036315.1 Acanthosepion esculentum | reverse complement strand
CTTTCCACTTGGTGTGCCTTCACCATTTATCTTTTCTACTTTAACACACATTCACATGTACCATACATACGTATCATATATATATATATATATATATATATATATATATATATATATATATATATATATATATATGTGTGTGTGTGTGTGTGTGTGTGTGTGTGTGCTTTTAATAAACAAAAAATCCCAACTACCTCATATGGGGAATAGTCAGTTTCGGCAGACGAAAAATAACGGCCATCCGTATTATCGACCCCGGTGTGGACTGCGTTCGTGTTAGAAATAGAAATTTAACTGTAAAAGCTAAAAAAAGATAATACCAGTCGAAAAACTAATACAGAATTTATCCATGAGACACGGTTAAGAGGAGGGTGGAAAGTACTTGTCGTAAAGGGAAGAATTTTTATAAACTTAAATCCGAATATTAACCTTATGACAGTAATTTAGGTTTATATGAAAAATGAAATATCAATTTAAAATTAAAAGTGGAATAAAAAAGAGGTTTAAAATAACTTTAACTTATATAGATAAATGGATGTAAAAGATTAATGAAAAGAGAGGTAGGGAGATCTTAGAGTAGGGAAACGTTTATAATTTATAAAATATATAGTGTAAACAGGTTATACAGGTAATTATAAAATTATGATTAGTTATACATTCGACATTTGAGGAGTTACACGGGAGTGAATATTATGGAAATTTTGTAGTTAATTAAGTTAAAACTATATTATGGCAATTTAAATTTGTTTTTATGTCGACATTTTAACACTAACTCATTCCTCTGATTTAATAGTTGGCTTCGATTATTGTATTTTATGATTCTATTTTTTCTCCTAAACATAAGTCACATCTATCTTTAAGACTATTAGGAGTATGTGCGGAAATATAATCTTCCAAACTATCTGTGGGCTCAAACATTTCTCCTTCAATTCCCAAAATTTGTTAATATACATATATATATATATATATATATATATATATATATATATATATATATATATATATCATTTAAGGGAAAACACACCACTTTAAGGCTCCATTGTAATAATTTATTTTACCAGAGAATTTTATTTTTCTCTGGATCTTCAGACTTCACTTTCAAAAGATGAAACGAAATATGATTTAAAAATGTACACTTTTGACGGGCAGTATTAAGCTTATATAAGTTGACATAGAGGATAGTGAGAGATGGTATGAGGGACATGGTCGAATTTAGAGAGGGAAGGGAAAGTTTTAAAATTTATTTTTATATATTGTTTTTATTATAATACTTAATATTGAGGAAGGCGGGGGTAAGAATCAGACATTGACCTATTTAATCG
This sequence comes from Acanthosepion esculentum, assembly GCA_964036315.1. NCBI lineage: Eukaryota > Metazoa > Mollusca > Cephalopoda > Sepiida > Sepiidae > Acanthosepion > Acanthosepion esculentum. The sequence continues at coordinate 125,646,909 of OZ038482.1, read as the reverse complement.
GTCAACTCAACGGAAATGATATGGGAAAAGGAAAAGGAGAAAAAAGTGAAAAATTAAAAAAGGGGGAAGTAAAGAGATAAGAGATCATCCTCCTTGGGATTATCCATACGGATTACCAAGATTTTCGTTACTCATATATATATATATATATATATATATATATATATATATATATATATATATATATATATATATATATATATTAGAATTGGACATTGTCCGACAATTTATTTAAAGACATTTATATTATGTTTAACGTTCTTTTTATAGATACAAGTATTTAAGCAAATGCTCTGTTTTTATAATAAACAGTATTAAATAACATTTACCTATGAAAATTTCTCGGACATTCAGGCCGGTAAATGTTTTTTAATACTGTTTATTATAAAAACAGAGCATTTGCTTAAATACTTGTATCTATAAAAAGAACGTTAAACATAATATAAATGTCTTTAAATATATATATATATATATATATATATATATATATATATATATATATATATATATATATATATATATATATATATATAAATTCGGGTTTACAGAGCTGTTGTACTTGTCATCCCTTTGTACGTCTCAGAGTCGTGGACTCCATACAGGTACCATATACGCCAGCAGGATGTTTTACATAACAGCTGTCTGCGTGCAATCTGTGTAGTCAACCTTCAAGATAGGACATCTAATGTAGACCTGTTTAACAGGTGTAATATTGGAGGAATCGAGACTTTTCTCATACAGTCTTAGTTACGGTGGACTGGTCATGTCGTGAGAATATCTGATGACAGGATATCCAAGATCCTAATGTAGAGCCAGTTAGATCAGGGCTACAGGAATGCAGGACGCCCATGGCTAAGATACAAAGACAAGCTGAAAAGCAACTTGTCAGCAATCAATATACCAAATAACACCCTTGAGCGCTTAGCCTTGGAGCGGGAAGAATAGAGATCAACGTGTTTTAGTGGACTCAGCAATTTTCAATCTGTTTGTCTGAATCATCTTCAAGAAGCGAGAACAAGAACTAAAAGGTCAGCCAATCTAAGAGTGATCTCATCTCACAATCCTCACACTTGATCCATATGTGGCCTCCTTTGTAAATCACTAGCGGCTCTTAAATACCACTTAAGATAATCGCACAAAATTTCATAACTGAATCAACTAAGATGTCAGATCCTCATACGTCGATTATTATTTTATATATATATATATATATATATATATATATATATATATATATATATATATATATATATATATATATACATAATATCCCACGTCTATAGCACGACTCGGTGTTTCATGCGGATACGCAATCATCAGCTGAAGAATACTCACTGACCGTTAAGCGTGGCAAAATTCACGTTCTCGCGGAGATAATTTAAAATTGTGTCTTAAAACTAGTCTCTTATATTATTGTTGTCTATCATATCTAAATTAATTATTAAGAATTTATATCGATGAAAAAAATATTTTTTAAAATTTTGAATTTACCTACATCAAAGGGATTACACCCTTTTTTGCATAAAAAACCCCGTCGTTCATGGTAATATAAATAATAAGTGATTATTGAAGTATATTACTTAAGTAATGCTTAATGGGATAATCTTAGCTCTCAAGAGGTTAACTTAAGTATATGTTATGACAATATACATGATGGACCTTAAACATAGACTTATACTTACAAAGGGGAAATTATATATACGCACGTAGAAAAATAATGAAGTGTAAACTATACAGTTATGTGACTATTATAAATATACAAAAATGCTATTAATGACGGGTGCTATGAATCTTAATGGTTGTTTCATATTATATTAACATTCGTAAAATCTATTTTAATCGGGCGCAACGTACTTGAGCAGACCTATCAATTCACTCAGTTTGTTCAGATATCAGTAGAGAAAATCTTTCTTATCATTATTATATTCGTTATACATACATACATACATACATATATATATATATATATATATATATATATATATATATATATATAATTATTATATTCGATATCATATAACTTATATAAAACATAAATGCTGGGAAAAACGTGCTGATAACAAACACATACGGACCCATTGAATAAGTCGAATGCGCTTGGAAGAATAATCGCGACGAACACTATCACACTCTTCTCTCTCTCTCTCACTTTCTCTCTCTCTCTCTCTCTCTCTCTCTCTATCTATATATATATATATATATATATATATATATATATATATATATATATACACATACATATATATATGTGTGTGTGTGTGTGTGTGTGTGTGTGTGTGTGTGTGTGTGTGTTTAAGAGTAAAACACAATAAGAAATTAACATTATGAAACACACTGAGTGGTATATTAATATTTTGGGTTTTATTATTTCATTTAGGTTCCTCGGCTAGTTTCGGCCAGCATGGCCATTATCAGGAGAAAAAAATTCCTGCTTGTTAGTATATATATATATATATATATATATATATATATATATATGTATGTATGTGTGTGTGTGTGTGTGTGTGTGTGTGTGTTAGTAGGATATATATATATATATATATATATATATATATATATATATATATATATATATACACCGGTTTAAAATTATTAAAAAAACTGAATGCATTATACAAAGTTTATATCACTTTTCCTAACAAAATTGATAAATTGATTAAACTTTACAACTATGAACTTACTAAGCACCAAAAACAATTGCTCAACCTTGGATCTAACTGTCATATATACCGTAAATATAATCGACTTTTAAAAAAAATAGAAATCGAGACGCTATAGCAAAACATTGTTAAATTCCAGGATGAACAATTAATAGAAACGACAGCAGAATTTAAAAACTTACTTAAGGCCGAGGCATTCAAGGACCGGCATGATAAAAGCAGAAACTCCTCAAAAATACTTTCTAATCAACTAAAATTTGCAGCACAAGAACTACGCAACTACCCGGACATAATTGTATAAAAAGCTGATAAGACCAACATTATCGTCATCCTAAACAAATTGGATTACAACAAAAACATGACCACATACTCCATGATCTCAAAAAATTAAATAAACTCAACAAGAATCCGACCAACCAACTAAAATCAAAGCTTAATAATCTCATTACGGCTAATAATACTGAGCAGAAGTCTTTAAATGTCCCTAAAATTATTGGTAATTATAGACCTGATTACATATACGGCATATAAAAACACATAAATCTAACTATCCTCTCTGTCCAATCATATTGTAAATTACTAGACCTGTATATCAGCTAACAATATACATTAATCAACTCATTATTCCTTACCTTCCTAGTAAATTTAGCGTTAGTCCAACATTAGAAGTCATCCAAATCCTAAAACGTGAAAAAACCGACAATGAAATCATAGCTTCACTGGATGTTGAAAACTTATTTACCAATGTCCCTGTTAGTGAAACTATTGACATAATTATAAGGAATAAATACAGTAACTCATCTTTACCCCAACTTAAAATTAATCCAAATATATTACGGAAACTACGATTAGTTTGTACTACTGCAGTCCCCTTCTTAGATCATAATAATAATATATAATATACAACGCGATGGCATCTCCATGGGTTCAGTACTGGGTCCGACATTTAGCAATTTCTACATGTCGAACCTCGAAAATAAGATATATACAGATTTTAAAAAACCTTCCAACTATCTAAAATATGTTGATGATATCCTTATGTTAGTTAAAAAATACTGATGAAATACTTCAACTTCAAAAACGTTTTCAAGATAATGTTGTCCTTAAATTCACGTATGAACTCAATACTAATAAAATTCCCTTCCTTGACATATTGATAAACACAAATAATAACAAATTTACTATTTCGCCATACAAAAAACCCACCAGCATAAATTTATGTACACTTAACTACAAAAGCGAATGTCCATATTACTACAAAATAGCACTTATAAAATATCTAATACATCGTGCAAAAACTAATTCATCTACAAAACAGATTTTTTTTACAGTGGACTAAAGAATATAAAACAAACACTTATTAATAATAGTGTTCCAAATTATATAGTTGATGAACAAATAAAATACTTTCTTAGAAGTCTTAATACTAAGCAAATAGAACATAGTACTGCTTCAACTAATTCCAAACATATTAATCTCTTTTATCGTAGTCAAATGCATACTAATTATAAAGAAGATGAAAATATACTAAAAAAATAGTAAATACTAATATATCTACAACAGATCCTAGCAAAAAAATTAAGTTAATCATATACTACACTAAATCTAGTATATCCAACTTAACTATTTGCAATGATTCCCCCCTCCTCGTTAGCTATTTGCAAAAAAACAACATAGTTTACAAATTCACGTGCCCTTTGGGAGATTGTATCTCCAACGAATTAAATAATATTTATGTTGGTCACACCACAAACTCGCTTTCACGGCGCTTGACTCTACATTTAAATGATAACTCTAACATTTTGAGACATTTAAAACAACATGCCTGCCCGTGTACTCAATTCCGGAAAATCCTTGTTGACAACACAACTATACTTAAACATGAAAACAAAAAACAAAAATTAAAAATCTTTGAAGCTTTATACATAAAACGGTTGAAACCTAACCTGAGCAAAATAAACTATGAAATCTCCACAAATATTCTTAAATGCCTATAATTTATAACAGAAGCCATTGGTTTATACGAACGGCTTCCCATACTTAATACTTCTCGTTTTCACTCACGCGTGGTCATGTGTGGCGTCACGAGCTGCGATGCGATTTTCGCTTCCGCGTCTCTTATATACGATTTTGTCGTTACTTTGAACTTATTCAAGCAGCAAGGGCCGTCTATCATTGTGGTTTCGTCTGTGTGTTGTTTGATTTATTGAAATTGTCATCTTTGATAATGGCTTATGCAAGCCGAAAGCTTAGATTGGATTTAAACATGTGTCAATATGGTGTTTTCCTTTCGTCCTTCAACGATAATGTGATAAAGCTTATCAGACAATATGAAAGGAACTTACTTAAAATAAATAGACAAAACTTGTCTATATTATGTAATGAAACACGCATTAATATATATATATATATATATATATATATTTATATATATATATATATATATATATATATATATATATATATATATATATATATATATGTATATATATGTGTGTGTATGCGCGCGTGTGTAAATTTATACAAAAAATGTCTGTACGTAACATGAGAACTACATATTTATAAAAACGTAAAGAGTATTAGAAATATACATTAAGTTTTGAAAAAGTTTATCTGTCATTATATCCGAAAATATATATAACATTATATACGACACATATATGTAAAAACGTAACCTTCACTACTTCTATCTATCTATCTATCTATCTATCTATCTATCTATCTATCTATCTATCTATCTATCTATCTATGTCAGTCTGTTCATTATCTATCTATCTATCTATCTATCTATCTATCTATCTATCTATCTATGTCAGTCTGTTCATTATCTATCTATCTATCTATCTATCTATGTCAGTCTGTTCATATCTATCTATCTATCTATCTATCTATATATATATATATATATATATATATATATATATATATATATGTCAGTCTGTTCATTATCTATCTATCTATCTATCTATCTATCTATCTACTGATCCTTCTATTCATTTAAATTCAATATTGCATGCCAATCAGCATGCAGTGTCCATTTCTATATCCACATTGTTCTTCTCTCTCTTTTTCTGTATATATATATATATATATATATATATATATATATATATATATATATATATATATATCGCTATATATACTCATTTTTGCTGATATATCCGCATGTATATACCAAGGTGAGTTGAATGGTAAACAACATTAATTATAATTAATAATTGTAATTAATAAAGTATACCCACGTGTATATATATATATATATATATATATATATATATATATATATATATATACATATATGTATATACGCACACACATATATATATTCACACACACGCACATTATATATATATATATATATATATATATATATATATATATATATATATATATATATATATATATATATATATATATATATATGTATCTATACAGTGTTATGTTCCACCTGAGGTTTCTTTGCTTATGCTTACCTGTTGTCATATATTCAATGCATTTAATTTATTGTTTGGACACATGTCTTCAACTATAAAAAATGTTACTTTTTCATACACACCTGTACACAAACGCAAATATATCTGTGTATATACACATAACATGTCTGAAAAAAACACACATGCACACGCACATATCCACAGACAGATGCGCACACAAACACAAACACATATATACATATATTTCCTGGACTCGCTTACTTACGCTGGTACTGTCTTTCGGTAAATCTTTTTATTTTTTCATATATAAACCGACGATCAACTTCGATTTCGTTCTTACAAAAGTAACAATCAACATAATTATGAGAAATATACTTTGGCGTTCCAAAAAACTCAGGTAATCTTTTCGGAAAAAAAAGTAAAATTTAAATCCAAACCAAAGAGAGAAAATCCTCGACTCTCCATGATTTCCTTCAATATGACATGAAAAATGACCGCCTTTGGTGCAATGCTGTAGGTGTCGATGAACACTGATATTTTTTCAATCGTTGGATTGAAATAAAAACGAGACGGAAAGAGAGCCTAGGGTTCGAAAAGCAGTAATTCAGAGAACTATTTTTCACTCTTACGTATTACATTATTTTTTTTGTTCCATCATGGCGTTTGGAGTTGGTTGTTACAGTCTGTTGTGCAATATTTACGATAATTGGTCATATTTTACCCTTTTTAATATCCCAGAGTCGTATCCGTTCTTTACTTAATTCATTGGCTCGATTTATTTTCTACACGCTTTTTTATTTCATAATATATTTTTCTTTATTTAAATGTTATTTCACTTTAACTAAGTTTTCTTTTGTTTGGTAATATACTACAAGTTTAGACTAGCTTGAAAAAAAAAACAAAAAAATTACATTTAGTTTAGTTTCAGACACAGGTGACGGGTGTAGAGAAAATATGTAGTATTATAACTCCAACATTAGTAGCAGCATGAACTTTTTATCAATCCTTGGATTGATATAAAAACGAGACGGAAACAGAGCCTAGGGCTCGAAAAGCAGTAATTCAGAGAACTATTTTTCTCTCTTACGTATTACATTTTTTTTTGTTCCATCATGGCGTTTGGAGTTGGTTGTTACAGTCTGTTAAGTAATATTTACGATAATTGGTCATATTTTACCCTTTTTAATATCCCAGAGTCGTATCCGTTCTTTACTTCATTCATTGGTTTCATTTATTTTCTTCGCACTTTTTTATTTTATAATATATTTTTCTTTATTTGAATGTTATTTCACTTTGACTAAGTTTTCCTTTGTTTGGTAATATACAAGTTTAGACTAGCTTGACACACACACACACACACACACACACACACACACACAAACAACTTATATTTAGTTTAGTTTCAGACATTGTTGATTGGCTGTAGAGAAAATATGTAGTAGCAGACCTCGAACATAAGTAGCAGCATGAACTTTTTTTGCTCTTTTCCCTCGACTGAGCGTTGTGTCACCAGCCCTATCAAGCAGCCTTCATCTACAGCCGGTCAGAAAGTAGTACATTCTTTTTTGTTCAGAAACGATGACGTTTGCTCTCGGACTCTGATTTTAACAAATTTTATTATCTAATACCGAATTATAGCAATAAATATTTTATAAAATTCCCTCTCTTCGATTATTTGTTTTCGATCTGTATTTTTTTAAAGAACATTTTTGATGTCATGGATATCTTCTTGCTAAATATAGATAAAGCTTTTAATTCAAGTAGGGGTTACAGTCAGATACGAAATCATTAAGTAATAATATTCCGTGGCAGATCATTGGTAAGCTCAAGTCCACAGTTAGGCAAACACTTTTGGGGGTAGCCTGTCTCTATTTCTATCATTAGTTCTATGTCAAATGTACATAAGTGCTCGATTCTTTTGTTACAACACTTCAGACATTTCCTTCTCGGACGCGCCATACTACTTCGACGTGTTCAAATCAGCCTTATTTCCCCCGTATTCCAAGTGTAAATAGATAGTTCCATTCAAACAGCTCGCATACTTCTAGTACTGCTATTTTACCTGTTTTGGTAAGCACTATAATCTTAAACACTTCAAATCAATTCATTCATTATCTATTCTCATGATTATCTACTAATTACTCTTTCACTCATATGATAGCATATTCATTATAACCAGTTCAGCAGTAACCATCTCTCTTGAGTGGCTCCGGAGCCACTTTCTGTATGAACATTAGTATAATAACTATATGTTTTACTTCTTTCTTTTTCTTATATTTTTCTTTTCATCTTTATTATCTATAACATTTTCTTAAACTCTCTTTTCAATTAAAATAATCTTTTTCTCAAAACATTTTACTACGTTTTTAACACCAATTACATGGCCCTTTCTTTCTTTTTATTTACTTCCTTTTCTTCATTATTTCTTGAGTCCCAATAGACATCCAAGACAATAGGCCTCTTTGAGAGTACGCCTTCAATGAACGGCTCTGTCCTCAATGAAGTTAATTTTCTGGAACATTTACTTGGATCCATCTCAAATCAAGCCTCAATTATATACGATCTATCGTTAAAGACGCTGCATACATGTTGGCCCTCTGTACCACTCCAGAACGTACCTAACACATCATACCATGCTTTATCTCCCATAGAGCCATATCAAACCAAAAATGGAGTATGACTGATATATCTGGCTGGATCTAAAACTGTGCTCATTTTCCAGCATCGACCAAATTCAAAAGCGTTTGCAATACGTTGTGTGTGAGGAAACGTTTCCCAACCATCATCCCCTGTCCCACAGGCAGAACGTCTTTATAGCAGATGCTCAGGCGAACTACATTTCAGTTCAGACCTTCACAGATAGAAACATCTATTTTACGCACATTAGTCGGCTCATTCGTTTCCCTTCAAATTTCATTGGTAAGGTGTAAGCTCCAGTCAGCTACTTCCCAAGAAAAGAACTGTTGCAATGTGGAACGGAATCGTGAGGAAATGCTTCCACGATTACTCAAACTTAAATTCTTCAAGCCGTTAACTATCCTACATATCCTCATAATATGCACCCATTACTCCCTTTCTAAACACACTTACGACAACCGCATTCAGTGACCCTTTAAATGTAGTATTGGGTGAGCAAAGGTAAATGAAATCCTTACCTGTAATCTTTCATTTGTTTTTATTCCGTTTGCTCTCAATTGCTCCATTCTATACTTCGCAATTCCAACTGAACTGATCGTCATACAACATTGTGAAATAAAAACCCATCGTCAAAGAACATTGTGAAATAAAGACTCATCTTCATAACATCATTGTGAAATAACGCCACATATTCATACATCATTGTTAAATAAAGAACCATCTTCATACGACATTGTGAAATAAAGACCCATCTGGTTAAACGCTGTGAAATAAAGACCCTTCTTCATACAACATTGTGAAATAAAAACCCATCGTCATTGAACGTTGTGAAATAAAGACTCATCTTCATAGATCATTGTGAAATAATGACGCACATTCATAGAACATGTGAAACAAAGAACCATCTTCATACAACATTGTGAAATAAAGACCCATCTAGTTACAACGCTGGGAAATAAAGACCCTTCATCATAAAACATTGTGAAATAAAAACCGAACTTGATATAACATTATGAAATAAAGACTCATATTGATAGAACACTGTGAAATAAAGACTCATCTTCATACAACGCTGCGAAATAAAAACCCATCTTTATACAGCATTGTGAAATAAAGACCCATCTTCATAGAACATTGTGAAATAAAGATCCATCTAGTTACAACGCTGTGAAATAAATACCCTTCTTCATAAAACATTGTGAAATAAAGACCGAACTTCATACAACATTATGAAATAAAGAATCATATTCATAGAACACTGTGAAATAAAGACTCATCTTCATACAACGCTGCGAAATAAAAATCCATCTTCATACAACATTATGAAATAAAGACTCATATTCATAGAACACTGTGAAATAAAGACTCATCTTCATACAACGCTGCGAAATAAAAACCCATCTTCATACAGCATTGTGAAATAAAGACCCATCTTCATAGATCTCTGTGAAATAAAGACCCATCTTCATAGAACATTGTGAAATAAAGACCCATCTAGTTACAACGCTGTGAAATAAATACCCTTCTTCATAAAACATTGTGAAATAAAGACCGAACTTCATACAACATTATGAAATAAAGACACATATTCATAGAACACTGTAACAGTATCATAAATAGACTTGTTTCTTAAGAAAGTAAATTGACATACAAAAACGATACAATAAAACACAGTTGTTTTCAATTATTTTTTAATACTGTAAATGGAAAAATGCAAAAAAACAAACACAGCAGTTTTTTTTGGTTTTTAATTATTTTAGTTAAGTAAACAGTTATGTAATTTATTTTTAATAAAATCAATTAAAATTCTAAAATATTTTTATAAAAAAATATTATAAAATTCAATCTTGTGAATTATTGAAATTAATTTTTTATTAAAAATCAAATTAAGTGTGCTTTGTTGAATTATTTTTATTGTCAATTTACATTATTAAAAATAAATTTATTTACGATTTACTTTATTAAAAGCAATTAAAAGCAAAAGACTGGTTCATATCTTACATATTTTCAAATGCCTTATTTGAAGAAAAATATTCCCTAATTAAGGTTTTAATCTTTCATAAATTACTTTTATTCAGTTATTAAAAAAAAGGTTGTATTTTCTGGTGATGTATTGTCTCGGTCTTGATTTGTCCCGGCGCTCAATCAGCCTTGTTCAGTTGGCGGTGTTCACTTGTCCGGCATCTATCTACGCCTAGAAAATCACTATTTGTTACTTAAGTTACACAAAGGAATATTTTAATACGCTTCATTCTATCCATTTATATGAATTCCTTAGACGTGTGTTCTTATTAGCATATAACCCAGAAGAATCAAGCAGATGTTGATTAAACAGCCTCCACAGTCGATATTTCTCGGACTTTTCTAGCAGTATTAAAAACCAAACGTATCAAATGGCGGAGGAAAATACTTGTATGATCAAAAGCCACCAAACACAATGATGTAGTGTCGGCCATAGATATGGATACAGCCAGTGCGTTCATAACACGTTATATCTATTCTTATATTAATAATAAGTTAGAGTGGATTAAGAATAATAAAATAAAAATTACTGTTGTTCACGTTTTGTATACGCAAATGAAGCTATTAGATATAGATACATAGAAGGCCAAACGAGAGTTCTTCCTATATTTTCAATTGAGCACTGTTGAACGACGAGCTAATTCTAAAAACAACAGTCAACTGCGTAAATGCGAAGCTCTTCAGTAAAATGAATGGAGCACTATGGTTGCTTGGCGTTTGTTTACGTTTGTAAAATCAATAAACTAGATTTTGATGATTCGTTCTGTCGAGTGAAAATGGCTCAGTGGTAGAAGCTCTGACTGACACCAAATCAGTTGGGTTTCGATCCGGGCTTGAGGCATTCGGTTGTCTAGTCGCACTGAGACTGAGGAGCTGTGATACAGCGAAACAGTACTGTCTGCGAATGACACACACACACACATATATATATATATATATATATATATATATATATATATATAAGGGAAGCATTAAAAAGAAAAAGCCGACTCTTAACAATATTAACTACGGACAAGGCCACAATGTGTGCTAACCGTATTCGGAAATTAAAAACATCCCTAAGACATACACATAATGCACACCCTCAATTAAGCTGAAAAATAGAATCATCCCTGATAATGGCTAAAGGTATAGCCGAAAGCGCTCAGGACTATAAAACATTTGGACAGTTTTTACACACTCTTTGTCCAGAAAAGACAGCTCTTGTTCGAACACAAGAAAAATTATATATATATATATATATATCGGTTGTGCTCTTCGCTATAGTATCTACACTTCATGATTTTAAGCCCAGTACTAGATTGGCAACAAGGAAAGTGCCGTTAATTTACTGTTGAATTAATCTATGTAATTGCAAGTTCTATGTTAACAGTTTCTTCTCTCGCACTTCTCGTCTGTGGAACATTCTTAAGGGTTCCATGATTACCACCCATCTTTGATCTTCAAAAATTTAAATGACATGCCAATTGTTAACTACTGTCTTCCTGGTTACTCTTGTATTGTTTTCACACCTTAATGATGTTCCTGCTTCTTAACTCTTTGCCACGCAGTAACCTCTTGTGTCTTAGAGGCTTTACTGCCATACATTGGATGAATATGATTTTTTTAAATTAAAAAAAATGTGTAATATATTTATTATAATATTATTATTACAATAACCATGTCACGTGATTTGAGAATTCGGTCGATTATATGCATTTCCCCACTGTTATGGGAACTTTCCAATAATAATAATGAACTATTTCCGGACATTATAAATACTGCGCCTCAAGAGGGAGCAGAGAGGATTATTGTAAGAATTATGTCGGGAGATCTGTTGCCTTCATCCATCTGAAGGCGATCTAGGTATGCCTAGCATTGAGATTCGTCTCGATATGCTTCGCATCGGGTTCCTGGATCGTTTGTGTCGCGATTCGGATGACGGGGGCGCCTTCTGGAAGGAAGACGGCCGTAGATCTTTCCCATCCTTGAGAAGTGTGCACTCGTGCGAGGAGGAGGCTGGCCGTATGCCTCGTGCCGAGTGCTCCTTCTACCGGGAATGTCGTCTGGCTCTGAAACACCTCTTACGGACGACGGATGGCCTCCCCAACGTCCAGGCGTTGTCTCGTAGGGCATTATATCGAGTGGTAGTCAGGGGGTCCGTTCATGATGATTTGATTGACGAGCTCGGTCTTACGAAGCAGGAGGCTCGCTCAATCTGGCCTTGGGCTCCCGGGTTGAAATGCCTCAATAACGATGAGGCATCCTTCACCTGGCTGGTGATACGTGGGGCCCTCTAGGTCGCCAAAAGACTTTGCGCAGCGGGTTTGGAGAAATATCCAAACTGCCGACGCTGTGATGGGGAAGTCGAGACCCCTGGTCACGTCTTCTTTCATGGCAAGTTGGTAGCATCATTGTGTAAGTTTGTTGAAGGCCTCATGGTTCGCATGTTGCAGGGAAAATTTTTTTGTCCTTGAGGCCGCTTCTGTTTGTAGCAATGTGGCTCCGCCGTTAACGAAGTCAGAACTTTATGTGTTCCACTGCTTGCTAGGAGTTATGAGAGTCGTGATTTGGGTGACACGTCAGAAGTTCACCTCTTCCCAACTGATCTTGTACTTTAGGCATCAGCTTAAAGTCAAGATTAGGACGGAAAGGCGGCGACTCTCTTCATCAGAATTCGGCAAAAGGTGGGTAAATCTTGCGCGAATGTGTAGAGTGAGAGGAGCTGACCTAGAGTGGCAATTTGATGTCGGTTAGGTACAGGATTTTGTCCCTCATGGGTTGAACAGAGGCAACCCGTCCCGATATTAGGCTAGTTTAGGTTTATTTTGAATCTTTAGTTTCTCGTTAACTTAGCTAGGGTATGTATGCTCATCGGCCCCTTTTATTTCTGTCCTTATTTTTCTTTAGTTTAATTCCCCATCCCCTCCCTCGTTAGGTGGCCAGTGACGTCAGTTCTCTGGTATTTGCGGGATGACTTTCGTTTCGTGTGTGTGTTTTTTCGTATTTGTTATTGTGTCTAAATGAGTGTGTGTCTGTGTGAGTGATTTTGGACGGATGACTGTGTTTTTTATACTTTTATAATCTCGCAATTTTTCGTCCAGTTAACTGATGTTTCTGCCACATTTAGGTATTGTGGGGGGTTTTATTACTAACCTTATTTTGTTTTGTTTTTCTTGTAAAAATTTAATTCATATTGTAAATATTCATTGGGGTTTCTTAAATTGTTATTCCTCCCCACAGACTTTGAAATGTACATACGGGGACTAATTAGAATTTCATAGAGAATTTGAGGAATTATGGTGGATGTAGTAAGAAAGGTATGGAAGAATGTGTTGTTTTGGTGCTAGGACTATTGTTGGTATGTGTAAGTTTTAATTTAAGACAGATGATGACCGTCCTTCCCCAATCCCCCTTTAGGCCTTGTGCCACATTTTGTATATTCTCATATACGAATAAATATTGGATTATTGTAAGAATCTCCTGTCGAACTCTCTGCTTTGGCAGAGAGGAACTCGGACGAGGCTTTGCCGCAGGGCAAAGTTTCGTTCGGGGAGGTAGACAGTCACTGAACCCGTTTATACGGGTTCTAATGGACATATTTTTGGCCGAGACTACGGGCTCGGAGAACCCACAGAAAACCGGCCTTGTGCTACATACGATCCATGCCGGGGGGGGGGTAAATATCGGATTATTATAAGAGCATTGGAATAGTGAAACTTGTCGAGACAACATAGTTCACTCTAACCAAATTTGATAATCATTACTAATACTTCTACTTCTTTGTATATATTTCTGTTTGTAATATATCTGTGTTATTCCATACCTGTGTTCGAGTTATTCTTCATTTGTTCTACCTTGGACCATCACCGTGGTACAAGGAACTTGGACCATAACACCCACATATATTACAAACGGTCAAGTCAGAAATATCACAGTAAAATATTTACTATCTAACTTCGATTAATTGGTCATTTATTCGCTACTGTCTTATCGGGCCCAGGGCATTAAGGTGTTGGTAAAAACAATGAGCTGTTGTGAAACAAAATAACCCTACGATTTCAAATTTATATCTTGCTCACCATCACTTCACTTTTGTTGCAGCAATCTTCAACCCCTACTACCTCATCATCATCAAAACTGTTTCGATTTGAGGTCATGAATTAACATGTTCTCTCATCTTCAGTGACATACTGATTGGACAATATTTTTCCAGCCTTCTCTGTCCTTTGCGAGTTCGTTGCAGATCTACCTTGATTGTACACTTCTCCAAAGGAAAATGGGATCTTTCTGCCTTGTTCTTTGAATGTCTCGGTTTAGCGTTGTGACTATGGTGGTACTTGGATGATCTCTGAAGTTTTTGAAGTCAGTCATTTCAAAATAAAACCCAGTGGCTTTGTTAGCTGGGCATTCTGGATCCATTCGCAAAATATGTCTAAGAAGTCTCCCTCTTGCTTTGTTTTTGCCGATGTTACTGTTAGGACCAGGTCCAATTTCTGTCTTTTTACTTTTCTGTCTATCGCTAACTGCCCTTGCTTCTCTCTCCGAGCTAAGCCCCGTACATTGAATGTTCCAACTAAAAAGATCATGACGTTGGAAGTTAAATAGCATTAACTGAATATTGTCTTTCTCCGTATACAGCGTCTTAAATAAGTAGTTACCGCGTAGCAGTAACAGGAGCAGTCATTACTTACTCCACCAACAAATACCACTACCGAGACCGTTTTTATACGAATTTCTGAGATGCAGAATTATCATTATTTAATTCTGACTAAGGCCCTCACGATTGTTGTTAATACCACACCGTTTTCAGGGAAATTCGAACAGATCCCTTTATTCAATCTTGTCGGAAACAATGAAGAATATACTTACGTGTCGACCGGGTGAGTCCTAAAGCACGAACGCCTCATTCTCCTCCATTTTACTGTGGTTATCTGACCCTATCGCAGAGGCTCTTAAAGCAAGGAGGTTTTCTTTTGCAACTCGGTCATTCACCAACTATCTCCACGCTAGTCTTTTCAGTTGAATTCATTTTCGACAATCTGCGTTATATATTTCTGGATCTGCTGTTCACGTCTAGGGATTACGTATCTTCTTATTTTTCGTACTGCTCAGTTACTTCTCACCCTCTTTCCAGAGAGAGTACATCAGTCCTGCCCGAAGCAAGGTTTGAACTCACAATTACTATGTCACCGAATTCATATCCTGTAGCTTTAATCTTCTAGAGTATTGACACCTGAAAGGTGAAGCATTGGATAATAACAAAATGAGGGCATTAGTCCGAACGGAAATAATGCTAATCTAGAAATTGTTTTTGTTTTTTTCTAGAACTGTAAATCATTAGATTGAAGGTCATATTTCTTTTGCAATTATTTGTATGTCAGACAATATTAATCTTGTATTGACACTTCTTCATATTATCCTGACAATTGTAATCAAATAAAATGTACTTTTTCTTTTCGACATGATGAAAATATCCCCAGCGGTTGGTTGTGTATATCACTATGTCCGTAATCGCGTATAAAAAAACAGTAAATTCATAAAACCAGTCATATCTGAAGAAACAAACCTGTGAACATGTTAATGATACATCTCTTTTTTTTCTTTCTTTTTTTTGGGGGGGGAGAGGTCATTTCGCCACAAGCCAGGCGGTAGTGCCACTAAAATGCAAGAAGTCTCTGAGATTTGGTTTGGTTTGCTTTACGGCATAGCAACACTTCAATGGGTTATTTAATGTCAGTAAGATTTTTATTATCTGTCTTTATTTCTGAAATGAGGTATTATGTACATTATTTACGTTATTCGAACTACTGTCCTTATATTTGCCGCCATATTTATCACAACTTTTCGGCCGTTCTACGCTCCGGCCTTCTTCAGGTGGTTGGAATGTCGAATGGAACCCTCTATTTCGCTCACTGGGAGGTAGACTGTTCCACGTGCCATGTTTTTTAATACATGTCAGTTAAGGCAGTGGAGGTCTTGGAGAGGGGATTTAATAGGAGGTAACTGATAACTGACATCCATTAAAAAACATGGCACGTGGAACTAGAAGAGTCTACCCCAGTGAGCGAAAGAGAGGGTTCGAGTCGACATTCCAACCAACTGAAGAAGGCCGGAGCGTACAACGGCTGAAACGTTGCGATAAATGGCGACAAAGATAAGGACAATAGTCAGAATAATGTAAATAATGAAGATTTTTATTGCTAGTAATAATTTTTTTTCAAAAATATATTGCTGCTAATATTTAGTTCTTCAATTTTAATTAAAAAATGTATTGTTGGTAATAATGTATTGCTGGTATTAAAACCCATTTTAAAACTTGCATAGTGTTTTGCCCCCAGTTTTGGGGTTAACTTGGACCCTAACACCTGCTACCACCCCGGGTCAGGGTGAACCTGGGAACACTAGTAATTAAGAGGTGGTTCCACCCTCCTCAAAACCTCCTGAACCGAGGCCTTGCAGTCTAATGTAGTTTATCGTCTTACCCAGGACGCGGATGTAGTTTATCCTCATAATCACTTAGGGTTAAAGACAATGAGAAGACATTTGTGACGAGAAAGGACAAGGAAAGACAATCATTCCGGAAAACAGAAGATGGTCAGTGACGTTGCCATTAAATTTATGAAGATTTTAAATTGGAGGAAAGTGGGAAGTCAGAACAGACTTCTAAGTATGGGAAGAGCAAGAGAAGAAGCTATCAGAATAGAACTTACGGTTGCATCTAACTATTTCAACAATAATAAGATGGCACCTAGATGCCGATCTAATACTACGCTTAAAGGTGTAAAGCAATACTTATTTTAAAAAATACAAAAATGTTGCACAAAGCCAAAAGTGGGGAGATGGGAAGGCTGGTCTTCAATTTGTCATCACTTAAATTTAGCTAGCCACAATTACTGACTCAAGTATACCAGATTATTTCATATACGAAAGCAACACATTCTTACTACAGCCACCGTAATAACTCTAGTCTCTCTAAAATCCTAAATTATTCCCTTATGCTTAATTTATCTGGGCAGCGGGGTCTATAATAAAAACAACTTTTAATAATTTCTAAGGTGGAAAGCTCATCAGAACAATTGCGATGAAAATATTTATAGAAAATACTTGATGAAAGCTATGTTACTAGAGTTGGAATATGACTGAATTGGAGATGTAAGGTCAAGACGGAAAACATTACAGACAATTGATTTTATTTTAGATGCTAAATATAACAAAAATCAGTAACAATGTCTTATATATATATATATATGTACGAATGTAAGGAGAAGGAAAATAATATATAAATTCTAACGTTCACATTAATTCAAAAGAGGGCTCAATACCGATAGTAGAGCAATAATTATTCATTATAATTTTTCATATAGACAAAAACAAATTACTCACGACAAAGATGCAACTTCGTTTCGATGCATTTAGCTGCACGTCGACGTGCAACTAAATGCATCGAAACTAAGTTGCATCTTTGTCGTGAGTAAATTGTTTTTGTCTATATGAAAAAATTATAATATATATATATATATTAAAATAATAATATATATTAAAATAATAATAATAATAATATATATATATATATATATATATATATATATATATATATATATATATATATATATATATATATATATATATATATATATATATATTACACATTTAAAGGCGGGGATGATTAGGTAGAGTGGAGATCAGTGTTTTGTAATAGAATTCATAAAGAAAAAATAATAATGAATGAATGAATGAAATCGGTAAATAAATTTGACACGTGACAGGACGGAGATATTCCTGCTTATCAGTCGTATCATTCGGTACATTCCACTTAAGGATATTTCGTAGAATATTATAGATTACAAGAGGAAATGAACTGAGAAAAATAACCTGAAAAAATCAAGAGTAAATCCGCAAAGCGACATTTTATTTCATGCTTCATAACTTATTTTGTTTGGTTTTTGATTCAACGACTGTTTTTCGACGCTTTTTCAATAATCAAATTTTGTTTTTCAACTTCTTTGTTCAAAGTATTATGTGAGCTGTATATTTTTTATTCAATTTAAAAATATCAATTTTAGTCTATCTCCAGGTGACGTTGAAAGATTGCAGAAGTGCAACCCGCAGATTTCACTCGGTGTCACTAATTTCAATTTGCTGAAGGCAAAGATATTTCACTCTTTACTTCACGTGTTTCCTTTACTTTCCATCCCATCCCTATACAAGCTAATGTTAGACATCTATCTATTTAGTTATGTCAACCATTTACTTTCTTTCAGAATCTATTTATTATCTATCTATCTATCTATCTATCCATCTATCTATCTATATATCTATCTATCTATCTCATTCACTTTCATTCATATTCTGTTTTTATCTATCTATCTCATTCACTTCAATTCATATTCTATTTTTATCAATCTATCTATCTATCTATCTCAATCACTTTCTTTCTTTCATATTCTGTTTATTATCTATCTATCTATCTATCTATCTATTAGGTTGGTGCAAAAATAATGTCGTTTTCTCACATGAAGTTGAACGTCAAAAAACGACATTATTTTTGCACAAACCTAATATCTATCTATCTATCTATCTATCTATCTATCTATCTATCTATCTATCTATCAATCTATCTATCTATCTAAATCTCTTTCTTTCATATTCTGTTTTCTATCTATCTATCTATCTATCTATCTATGTTTCATTGAATGTGGCAGGCAAGACAAATTTGATAACTTTTAATAAAATTTTATTAATTTAATAGACTTTTATTAACATTCTTACAGTTGTCATTTAATGGTGTTCGTATTGCTTACAACCGAGTGGTGCTATGGTTGAGGGAATATATATATATATATATATATATATATATATATATATATATATATATATATATATGTAAAAACAAAATATTATTTTAGAATTGGGAATATTAATTTTGTTTTATTTTTATATGATGCATAAACGGAGATTACTGGATCGTTAAAAAAACAAACCGTGATTTACATTAAAAATTAGCCTGTATCTACGTATTTAAGCAGATTTTTATTTTATACCTGCATGTAACCATCAATTCATTTCTTTAGTTCAAAAGGCTAGGGTTATTTAATTGTTTTCAAAAAGAGATAAGTTACATCTATTTCCTATCCGGTTATAAGATTTGTCTATTGCAATAATATCCCGTCTACTTAAATACGTTGATCGAGATTCATTTTTAATGTAAATTAGTTTTTTTTAAAATGAACAATTAATCTCGCTTTATATTAAATAAAAAATGAAAAATAAATATTTACAACTTTAAAATATATTTTTTAAAACTATATACAAATTTCGTTCATTTTAAATGCCAAATATAATATTTAACTAATAAAAAAGCTGTAATCCCAGTGCAAGATATAACTCTGCCAACATTGTGATAACCAGATAATATAACGTCCTGAGTTTGACGATAAACTACATCCGGCAGCGATGTCTTTGATTGTGGAAACACTCTTAATTGCTGTTGTTCCCAGGTCCACCCTGACCTGGGGTGGTAGCACCTGCCAGGGTCTCAGCTATGGCCAGATAGTTAATCTCCAAACTAGGTTCAAAACACTATGAAAGTATAGGGTGACCCCAAAATACGGGAATTTTTGAAGTGCGTATTACCAGACATGAGCAAGTGGCAACACTGCGAGACAGTGACCTTGAGCAAGTAAACATTTCGCCATTTTAGTAACGAGAATGAAATTCACAGTATCCCAGCTGAGATATTGCAGCAGTCAATGAGGAATCTCAAAAGCAGGTTTCAAGAATGCATTCGTACAGGAGGACGCCATCTACAGGACGTAATTTAAAAAAAATGAAAATTCCATCATTGTTTCTTAAATGGAATGTTTTAAGGTTTCAATTACTATGAATTAAATATTTTTCTTCCATTACTCTTGGTTTTATTGGATTGTTAAAAAGTTCCCGGTTTTTTTGGTCACCCTGTATAACACTAAATTTTCATAACAAAAAAAAAAAAATGGAAATACATTTTCGAAAAAAAATATTACCAGCAATCCATTTGATTTTCGTCCTAGCCTGTCTTTACAAAAACACGTCAATCGGATCTGATCTTCTACAAAGTGATTTCTTATAAATAATACATTCTATACATACGAACATATCCTAAAATCTTGTCAGTATTAGAGGTTGATATCCCGTAAAACACAATAAAGCAAACAAAGGAAGCCAGATCATTTAAATTAGGTAACGATGAGTCCATACTCAGCACCCGATGATTGCATGAAACTTCTATTCTTGCTACCGATGAAGGATTAATTGCACGGAGCACTGTATTATTAACAACATCACTATATTTGCGACATATACATACATATATATATATATATATATATATATATATATATATATATATATATATATATATATATATATATATATATATATATAGAGAGAGAGAGAGAGAGAGAGAGAGAGAGAGATTTATGTTTATACATTCTTTTTATAGAAATATTTAAGTAAATGGTCTGTTTTTATAATAAACAGTATCAATAACATTTACCGGCCTGAATATCCGAGAAATTTTCATAGGCCAGTAAATGTTATTAATACTGTTTATTATAAAAACAGAGAATTTACTTAAATATTTGTATCTATAAAAAGAATGTATAAACATAAAAATGTCTTAAAATAATTGTCGAACTGTCCATTTCATAATTTGTGTGTGTGTATATATATATATATATATATATATATAATTGCGGCATACATATATATATATATATATATATATATATATATATATATATATATATATATATATATATATATATATATATATATATGTGGGGGGGTATGTATGTGTATATGTATTTAGACATAAATTTCATAAAAAACGACCGACATGGTACTATGTTTTTTGCAGACATTTTTAACGAAATTGTATAATGACCAAATACACAATAATTATAATATGCGTGCTTGTGTGTGTGTGTGTGAGTGTGTGTGTGTGTGTGTGTGTGTGTGTGTGTGTGTGTGTGTAGGCTGGCGCGTGTGTGTGTGTGTGCGCGCGCGTGAGAGAGAGTGAGAGAGAGATAGAGATAGGGAGAGATTCTAAGGTGCGCTGAAATCATGTAGTATTCCAATTTTTGGGATGCTTTTTGCTTTCTGTTCATGGATATGAGAGTTATGGATGATACGTCTATTAAATCGTTTTATATAAAGTGTTTCAATTATCCCAAGACGTCTTTTACAATTTGATGCTTTTTAGAATGATTAAATTAAACTGTTCTGTCCATATTCTCTGGTCAAAGATTGCCGTTTCACAGATCCGAGCAAACCTATCGAAAAAAATACACGCGATAAAAGAGAATATCTAAATTTTGGAAATTCCGTCGGCCAAAATATTCCCGAGCACCAAATGCATATTTCGACAGGCACATTTGGTGTCCAGAATGGTAATGAGATAACTCCATCGGAAACATATAAACAAGGGAGGGGAATACAAACTAAAACCTCTCCGACCAGGGAGGCAAGCCAGATTGGAAGCCCCTGACAGTGCTTTGTAACCCTCACTTTCTTATCAATATTTGCTTTTTTTGTCTATTTTTATATGAGTTACAAATTAAACTAAGCACAAATGACTATTAAAGGATGAAAAAATTTCGCTAATTTTGTCGACATTCTGTTTTTTTTTAATCCAAATCCCTGAATTTGTTTTACTCATGCTACGTGTCGAAGACACTATGTAAAATTTCCATATATCCATGTGTTAAAATCATTCGATATTTTAACAAGAAAATCTCAAGTTGATGTTACAAATTCTCGCAAATCATTGTTGATTTATGTAAGATGGAATAATCTATTATGACATATTTCGCGTTTGTATTTAGATACATTGTATTTATTTTCAATTTTTCCTTTTCAATTGTTAACCAATATTACATATGATCAATTATTGTACATAATCATCTTACAATAAAATGAATATTTTATATGAATACTATCTTATGAAAATTGAGATGTAGTAGAATGGGACCGTGTATCATAGACTTTTGGGAGTACCATAGATTCGAGGGGCGTCATAGATTCGTGGGGGCACTGACCCTGTATATAAACAATAACTGTAATTGGACAAACTACTTGTAATAATAATCTTCTGAAAACAAGTCTTTCATGGTTTATGTTCTTAACTGATTACTGGTGTTAATACGTACATGTTTCGCTGAATTAATACAAAAACATTCTGTTCATCATATATATATATATATATATATATATATATATATATATATATATATATATATATATATATATATATATATATATATATATTAGTTTTTTGTGGTACAGGATTTAATAATAGCTAGGAAAAGACAAAATTTGTAAGGCGTTTTTTATCAAGCTAAAAAAAATAAAAAAAACAACCGGTTTCGTCCCAGGACTTATCAAGTTTATTTTTCTGGGAATAGAACAATTTTATATAAAAGCGTGTAAATTAAATTAACGAATGGAAAAGAAGGGAAAAAATGAATTTCAAGAAACTGGAGTCCAATAACATTCAGACCCAGTAAGCATTCCCTCTCTGTACAAAGGGAAGGCTCACGGGATCTGATATAGAAGGACTCTTGAACCTTGAGGTGAAATGTGAAGTGGGACCTAGATAAAATCAAAACCCGTTCACCACTAAAATTAACCACATGTTTCCTGCTATTTATTATATGCTCAGCAACAGCCGAGCCAGAACTATTGGTTAGTTGGTTTGGGCAGCTCAACGTGGTGTAATGGTTTGAAAGCTTGTCTTGCTAGATCAATTACGACTGAGTAGTGGGTTCGATCCTCATTGGGTGCCCCATACCTTTGGCCTTATGCCACATCTAAGCTGGGTTTACAAAATCACTATTTTGGGCACCTCAAGGTGCGGTAATGGTTAGCAAGCTCGTCTCGCTAGAACAATTACGACTGAGTAGTGCGGTCAATCCTCATTGGGTGCCCCATAATTTTGGCCTTGTGCCACATCTAAGCTGGGCTTAGAAAATCACTATTTTGGGCATCCCAAGGTGGGGTAATGGTTAGCAAGCTCGTCTCGCTAGAACAATTACGACTGAGTAGTGAGTTCAATCCTCACTGGGTGCCTCTTACTTTCGGCCTTGTGCCACATTCTAACTGGCAGCCGGATTCGATATCCTGGGGGGTGGGTAAATGTTGTTTTATTCTCGAAACCAAATATATATGTGTCACTTGCCTGATCTTAACTATTTTGACATGAATAATAGTGGCACATTCTGGCCATGTTTCGAAATATATATTTTTTAAAAGTTTGGGGGAATAGGCCTCCAAAACAATATACGGTTTCCGTGTTTATAGAAAGAAAAAATCTTAATCAGTGACCATCCCAGCGGGTTGGGTTACCTGACCTGAAAGTCCTTCTAAACAGGAAACTTTATGCGCCGCATTTAGCGAAAGCAATTAGCATATTGCGTCCACCCAGTTGTGATGAATGTGCCTGGTATTTCATCATCACCGTGAATGTTACGAAAGGAATATTGAACAGTGTATATTTGGAACCGAGCGTCACATTGTCGCTGGACTGGTCTCTCCCTCATTCATAATAATAATAATTATAATAATACTAACAAAAACAACAACAATAATAATAACAACAATAATAATAACAACAATAATAATAATAATAACAACAATAATACTAATAATAATACTAAAAATAATAATAATAATACTAACAACAACAACAACAACAATAATAATAACGACAATAATAATAATAATAATAATACTAACAACAACAACAATAATAATACTAACAACGGCAATAATAATACTAACAACAACAACAACAATAATAATAATAATAATATTAATAATGACAACAACAACAATAATAATAATAATAATAACAACTACAATAATAATAATAATAATAGTAATAATAACAACAACAACAATAATAATAATATAATAACAATAATAAGAGTACTAAAACAACAATGATAATAATAATAATAATTCTAACAACAATAACAACAATAATAATACTAACAAAAAAAATAATAGTAACAATAATAATAATAATAAATCTAATAAAAGCAGTAATAATAATAATAATAATAATAATAATAATAATAATAATAATAATAATAATAATAATAATAATAATAATAAACAACTTCACTCTGTGAAAACGTTTGAGATACGGCATAAATAAAGTAACTCGAGATAGAAATCAGTAGAATGAGGTATCTGTAGGCAACGTCATTACCTGTTGTTATTTCGTCTTTAGGAATGATATCAAAGGGAGCTAGCAAATTTTTGGAACAAATTCCTAACAACGCTAAAATATAAGAATTACAAAACGTCGTACTCATGCTTAATTCTTACATCTTGAGGAGATTTATCTCTGTGCATTGACCGCAAGTCGGTTTGTTTAACTCCCTAATTGCATGCCATCTCATCTCTTTGCATGTTCTTAAGATACAAAAATATGTTGCCTCATGAATACTCAGGGTGAGACATGGGGAGAGCTCGTACTACATAAAGAAAAGACAAAAGCAACAACAACAAAGAATAACAACAACAGCAATAATAATAATAATAATAATAATAATAATAATAATAATAATAATAATAATAATGAAAATGAAAATTTGTGTTAAACAGAAATGCATCATATTCCAAAACAATTGCTTATCTTGTATCAGTTTACACAGTATTAGCACCCATTGAATATAAACCACGACCTGACAGAGTGGGTCGATATCTGTACTGAATACCATCCAATTCCAAATAAAGACATAATACCTTTAACAATTTTATGGGACTTTGCAATATACACAACAGAACAATCCAATTATTCGCTCAGGCATCATGATCAAAGAATCCACAAAACAGAATATGCTTTATATTGGTATAGCACTTCCTGCAGATTTTAATGCATCTTTGAAGATCTTCAAAGCCTATCTAAATTTGGTTTGGTTTGATTTGTTTTGTTTTACGGCATGTCACTCTCAATGAGTTATTTAATGCCCACAAGAATTTTATTGCTGGTGTTTTTTTTTGTTTTGTTTTTTTCAGATTTATTGTTGGTAATTTTTTTTCTTGAAAAAACTATTTTGCTATTAATTTTTCTTCAAAAATGTATCTCTTGTAATATTTTTCAAAAAAAGTATAGCTGGTAATATTTTTTTGTTCAAAAACTTATTGCTGGCAATAACTTTTTTTTTACAAAGTATTTCTGGTATTAAAACCAATTTTTACACTTTCATAGTGTTTTGACCCCAGTTTGGAGGTTAGCTATTTCCCATAGCTGGGACCCTAACAGGTGATACCACCCCGAGTCAGGGTGCACCTGGGAACAATTAAGTGGTGGTTCCACGCTCCTCAAAACCTCCTGATCAGAGGCCTTGCCGTTGAACGTAGTTTATCGTCTTACCCAGGAAGCGGATGTAGTTTATCGTCATACCCAGGACGGGCCTATCTAAATACAAGTATCTTTAAGTGGATATCTCGACAATGTGGCTCGGGAAGACATCAATAATAAAAATTTACGGTTGGAGCCCTCGACTAGATTGGAAAAGGTCTCTAGTTTGGAACCAGAAGGAAATGAATATAGAAAGGAAATAATAATAATAATAATAATAATAATAATAGAAATTTAAGTAAAATACAGTACACCGACTGAAACTGCAAAATACTTAAAAAAGAAAGCAAAAGCAAATGCAACTGACCAGATACAAAAACGATGGGAAGATCAACCGCTTCACGGTCAACACTCTGTCCGTGCCAAACAAGCTGAATAAAATTTTAAATGCTTCCTTCCTCTTTAGCTAGACGAGAAAAAAAATGAAATCCACCACTGTTGTCCCGACACCAGTCATCTCAACTGGATTATTATACTCAAATATTATTTAACATAGAAAAGAAATGAAACCACAGAATAAACTGATAAATATTTTCTTTACTTTATATAAGCATTTCGCAAAACGAAAAAATGAAATCCTACAGTATTTTGCCACGTTACCGGTCATCTCAAATAAATTCTCATACGGAAATATGACTTACTGATAAGAGAAGTATGAAACCAGTAAGGAGACGGCTTCCTCTAGATTCCATTTGATATATACCCTGACTTTAGTATCGAAGCGGCTGTCGTATTTTGAAATGAGAACATACGGATAACATTCAATAGAGCAGATAAATTAACGCGCTTAAATGTTTATACGTGGAGTAAAGAAAAAAAAATACCGATAAATGTTAAACTGTTGAAATAATAAAATAAAATAGTATTTTTTCTTTGGCAAGAATTCGAAATAATGATCACAAAAAATTGTTTAATCTATAAGGAAATTTCGAGCACGAAAACGTTTAAAGGCTTTTAACATGAATATAATGGCAAATATCAAAGTTTACATCATTTATAAAATTGCAAACATCGAAGCAGGAAATGAAAAGTAATGAAAATAATGATGGTGGCGGTAGAGTTTGAAGATCAGACCATGGAAAAATGAATGAGTTTTTGAATGAAAAATAAAGCCCAATAGAAAACAGTACGAAGAGAAAGAAGTGACGTAAAAAAATATAGAAGAAAACTAGGGAAAAGAAAACTTCAAGGAAGAAGAAAATAATTGAGTAGGAATATAAAAAAAAATATAAGGTGAAGTTTTACTGATGGAGAGGAATCAGTACAAAACCTCATAAAATGGAAATAATAATAATAATAATAATAATAATAATAATAATAATAATAATAATAATAATAATAAGGATACTACAGTGACATGCGTACAATTTCTTCCGTACGTGAAAAACATTAAGTCAACAATAGCGCGAAAGAATTAGGTGTTAGCACCCTCAAACACTGTCAAAAAATAATGGCAAAAATAAAAATAAACGAATTTTTCAGTACAACACAATCGTAATCGTGTCCTATTGCAAAGAACAAAAGAAAGAATACAATAGACATTTCAAAACAATAAGCTGTAGATTGTTACCCTCCTTCTCTTACGGTTTAATCTTTTCACCCAGCTTAAAATCATGCAGACACTTCATTTGAAAAAATTCGCATTAATGAATAGAGCGGTCTGTAGACGATATAATCAACTGGGAACCATTCCTGAATAATTATCAACGTTCTACATTAATTTAAATAAAGTCAAATACAGGAATTATAAGAAAGACTTGATTGTTTCAAATTTATTCGCGCATGCATATTTAATAATTTTAAATCAAACCTACAGAAATTCAGTCAGAATTCCAGCAGGCAAAAAAGAATAAGAACTTGTAGTTGATAAAACTATTTCTTTCTTCTCATTAGAATTAGTATGACATGAAAATTTAAGGCAGAAATCGTGTGACACTAAGGAATATCAAAACTCCAGAAATATCAACATTATTTTGTCAATACGATTAAGGCTCCTACCTATATAGATATTTACTGAGATAAGCATAGCTTTCATAGAGAGCCTCAAAAACAGGACGCTCGTTAAGGATTGAAATCACTGTATATTATTAATTATCATTAAGACAGTTTTGCTAGTACCAACGATGCGTCCATGCTACACTATAACCCCCCTTCCCCCTCTATATATATATATATCTATGCGAGTTAGTAGGATGGACAATAGTATTCGATCCAAAAGTGTAACTGATGGGAGAAAATGTAAAAGTTTTTTTTAACGATGCTTATCGCCGATTTGTGTCGAGTTTAGTTTATTCTATCTGGAAATGAAAGACTCTCCTTATTCTCAAATATTCCTTACACGGTTTTGTTTTTCATTCTGACATGAAGAAGCCAAATCTAACGCACATCGCTGAAACGCGTCGTTTAAAATACCGGCCCACTTTGTTCTGTTATCTCTATCTATCTATCTATCTATCTATCTATCTATCTATCTATCTATCTATCTATCTATCTATCACTCTCTCTCTCTCTATACATACATACATACATGCATACATATATACATACATACATACATACATATATATATATATATATATATATATATATATATATATATATATTAAATTTAAATAAAAACAGACCACTTTAAGGTTCCATATAATAAATTATTTCTCCACAGCCCCTTTAAAGGACAGCGGATCATCAGATCTTGGGTCTAACCATACGGATTACCTAGTTTTTCGTAAACTAACTAACTAACTAACTATATATATATATATATATATATATATATATATATATATATATATATATATATATATATATATATATATCTGCATATACATATTGGCATCGAGCACTGCTTTATTAACACCAACATTCGATGTGCGTTATCTAATACATACATACATACATACATTCATACATACACACACACAGATATATACATATATATATATATATATATATATATATATATATATATATATATATATATATATATATATATATACATATATATATATATATATATATGTATATATATGTATATAGACAATATTAGTGGTAAATATACACATACATATGCAATTATATATACACATACATATATGTATAAAAATAATTCCAAGAGGATATGATCCAGGTAGAACTCAATGTCCAGGACAGAGTAAGGATATAATGAAAAGATTTGAACACTAATATTAGTGTTCAAATCTTTTCATTATATATATATATATATATATATATATATATATATATATATATATATATATATATATATATATATATATATATATATATATATAATTATATATATATATTTCGGTGATTGTGACCCAATTACGATGTCAAATTCAATCATATGTAACTAACAATATTACAAATGTAAAATAAAATTGGAATTATCATAAAACTAAATTAGAACAATATTATGCAATGTTTAAATCAATTTTGTTTTGAAAAACTGCGTACAAATCCGGTAGATATCACATATTATTAATGAGGTTAATGAGTCTGCGCAGTAGGCACAATACAGGTATTTCCGTTTCCTTTTAGAATAGGGATGATCGTAAATTTTGATAAATATCTTCAATTACATCTTGAATACGAGTAGGAAATGCTGGCCATAATGAAATTGGAGAGGTACAATTTATAGGATTTACCATTTGATTACCATGCAAGGGGTGCGTATTATGCGTGAGTAGAAACATTTTCCCATACTTTCAACACAATTTTAAGGGTGCGTATTATATATGAAGGCGTATTATACATGGGAATTACGGCAATCAAGGTTTTTTGTTTTGTTTTTATACTATAATTGCTATATACCTATAACATAATACCGTTTATAAAGTGAACAATAAGCATATGAAATGTTTAATTGCCAACAAATAGATCTTTCTTGTTACTCATTGGGATAATAATGTATATGCTGCCAATTTAATAATGATTTGCTTTATTATACTGGAACTGTCTACCATTATAGATGATTTCTAAATGAATAAAAGGCAGATTTTTTCCGTCCGTCCGAAACTCTGGCCTCAATTGATCTACATAGGAATCGTAAATGTTATACCATTTTAAATTACATTTTCCTTTTCTTTGATTTCATTTTAAGTTTCTCTGATTTTTTTAAAATTTTAATTCTTTCATTTTAATTTTTTTCTCTTTCTGTTTTTTTGTGGAATAACACTCAATATTAAAGTATAAGATTCCACTTGGTAGTGATCACTGTGACTTATACTAAAACTTAGTATAGTCAGTGTCATGTGTATAAGTATATGCTACACCACTGAATACAATACTCAATTAGGAACTCTTTAACTGTGGATATATGATTATAATCCCCATCCGTACTATCTCATATATTGGACGAACTCTCTGGTTTTCTTCGATTTCCGTCCTAAAGCTGGTAACTTGAACATTATTACCCCTTGGCGGTCAAGGTTAAAAGGCAAAATTCTACGAATTTCAAAGATTACGAATACATTTTCATACCGGATCGGCAATCACCCGGGTCAACAAGGGCCACGTACTTCAGAGAGGAACCAGTTTGGGATCGAAAAATCTGTCACTGGAACAAACTGTTTCAAAAACAAAGAGACACTAAGTCAACAACACCGGACTATTCCGAACCTTGCACCAAGTGACTCAATGCCAAATCAACTAATAACAAAACAAACGAAATGGTCTCGGAAGAGTATCAACAACTCATGGCATCATTCTTCATCAAAGAACACAACGAATGAGACATACCAAATATGGAGAACTATGGTAGGAAGTGATAAAAGACCTCACCTCAACCCCAAAATGCTTGTCAATGTCCACAGGGATATTGTGCGAAAAAAACAACAACTCTCAAATGCAAAAATAGATAAGATAAAATTAGATATAAGACAGAATACTATGACCCATCACTGAAATTGTAATGAGATGAAAGTAGAAATAAGTAATATGACAGAGTATGAGGTAAAAACTAAAACAAATGAAATAACCTACCAAGAAATAAAATCGAAGAATCTACCTATGACATAACCTGCCAGACTATGACATGACCTATCCAGACTATGTCACTGAAGATGACACCAATTACATTAAGGTAGAATTCCCTGAAAAGCACAGAGCTGAAATCACCGAAGCGAAAAACGAAATCATCCAAGTACTCAGCAGAGTAACTTTCACACAATTGCCAGACAGCGACGAGCTCCCCAAAATTCATATGACGAAGTCCAATAAGCACATTGTGCAAATATACAACGCAGCATTGGCAACACTGTTAACGGATGTACCACTGGAAAGCATCACATAAGTTAACTACGTCATATACACAACGGATTTAGCAGCTACTGGGAAGCTTGGGTTCAAGACAAGGAAAAAACTAACAGACATAGAGAGCCAGCTTGGAAGGTAAAACTGATGCGAGAAATAAACGAAATCAGATGTGAGCTTTCTATATTAAATGAGCTCACTAGAATCCCAAATATCTCAACACGCAAGTGCAAGAAGATCAAGCGGATATACAAAATAAAATCTCCAACTGAAATTCCATCAACCAAGGAAATGCTGAAATATAAACTTCTGTTAAAGGCACAGACAAAAAGACGACACGAAAAATATTGTAGGTGACATCGCCAAATTAAAGTATTCCATACGAACCTTAGGACATTTTACAGGGTAATTAGAAAAGCACCTATACATTCCGAACAGTCACCATCTATTGGCAATGTGCAGACATTTTAGGAGAATATTTTTATTTTTTAAATGGAGTTTCATATGGGGGCAGAGATACAAGTAAAGCACAATGCAACGACTGAAGCAGCAACGTACTTAAAAAAGTAAACAAAAGCATATACAACCGACCAGATACAGAAACGATGGCAAGGTAAACCGCTTCATGGCCAATACTCTGCCCGTACCAAATAAGCTAATGTAGACAAGCCTTGTACACATCATTGGCTACGTAGTGTAGGGTTAAAAGCTGAATTCAAAGGTTTTATCCTTGCTGCGCAGGAACAATGCTTGTAAACTAGAAATTATCAAGCACACATAGTAAAATATTGTATTAGACCAAAATGCAGATTCTGTGATAAATATCCAGAAATAATTGATCATTTTGTATCAGGTTTCACGGTATTAGCACCCACTGAATATAAAACCCGGCATGACAGAGTGGGTCAATATCTGCACTGGAAAATCTGTAAATTCTACGGGAAGGGAACTGAAATAAATTGGTATGAACACCTATCAGACTCAGTTACGACGATATGACCTTTAGCAATTTTATGAGACTTCACAATACACACAGACAGAACAATCAAATCTAACCACCCAGACATCGTTATTACAGACCGTGAACAAAAAATTGATCTTTATTGATATGGTAGTCCCTGCAGACTGCAATGTGTCTTTGAAGCTCTTAAAAATAAAAGGACCTTGAAAATGAAATCTCAGAAATGTGGCACATGGGAACATCAACAATCCCTGTTATAGGTGGAACCTTCGGATTTGTTGGAAAAGATTCCAGTAGATTCAATGAAAGGATTCCTGGAAGACCATGACTTAAAGAAATACAAACAAAATTTGTTCTCACGAGCACAACACACATCTTACGAATGGCTTAATCTATGTAAAATATCTGGGTATTTTTTTTAAATTGTTCTGTGGAAAATGTCATGATGCCATTTCTGAACTTAGGTCTCTGTGTGAGATGCGGAAAGAGATATGTACTCAGCAGAAATCAAAGGAAATAATAATAATAATAATAATAATAATAATAATAATAATAATAATAATAAGGAAATTGCAAGAAATTGGTAGATCCCCACGCACACCCGGTTAGAGACGTAGGACCTGTAAGAGTTTTATGGGACAGTTCTTACAGACAGAACAATCAATGCTAATCGCCCACATCGTGATCAGAGACCACAAAAACAGAATATGCCTCCTTATCGACATGATAGTCCCCGCCAAATCTTCAAAAAATTATCAAAGTACAAAGACCTTGAAATCAAAATCTCAAGAATGTGGCGCATGAGTACATCAAGACTTGGAGCCTTCGATTTGATGGAATATAGACTAACTGAAGGGATACCTGGTAGCCGAAGCTTTAAAGAAATCCAAAGACTTTTAATCACAAGTACAGCTTACATCTTACGAAGTGATTTACCTATATAAAATGGGTGCAATCTTAGTTTGTTTTTTTTTGTTTTTTTTGTTTTTTAAATGCTCAGTGAGAAATGTCATGATGCCATTTCTGATTTTACGTCTCTGGTTCGAATCCCGAAAGAAATGAGTATGCACCAGAAATTAATAATAATAATAATAATAATAATAATAATAATAATAATAATAATAATAGTGAGAAGGTGAAATATAAAAAAGAACAAGGAAATTAATAATCATATGTTGGTTTGTGGATGTCTTCCGACTGTATTGGAAGTGAGGGGGTGTT
This sequence comes from Acanthosepion esculentum, assembly GCA_964036315.1. Taxonomy (NCBI): domain Eukaryota; kingdom Metazoa; phylum Mollusca; class Cephalopoda; order Sepiida; family Sepiidae; genus Acanthosepion; species Acanthosepion esculentum. Next base: position 125,613,330 of record OZ038482.1, on the reverse strand, counting down.
ACTGGGAAAACTTTATGGTTGTTGTCAGGGCTGCTGCTGCTGCTGATATTCCCAGAGTTTGTTGATTAAAGTCGTCCGGGACCCAAACACCTGCAGCTGGGGCGAAACGGGCGTGATTGATTTGGCCGACCATCCTCCCTCGGGATATACAGTTTCGATGATCGATCATCATTTGATGTGATCTGTGACACAAACTGAATAATTCAAAAGGTTGGATGGTCAACGATGCTTCAGCGTGCCGACATCTATCCGGCCCTATTCGTCACCTTGAAAATCCAGCACTCATCCACTACCCCTACCCTCATGAAATTCTCTCTACCCAGCCATCACGAACAATCCATAGTACGTTTTTTTAGTACCGTTTGTAATTTCGCGTCTTCAAATTTGCTTTTATTTTTCTCCATTTTCGTTTTCTTCACTCTGACAATTTTTTTTTCGTTTTTTGTTGCCTCTGTTTTTCTTAAATTGTTTTATTCAAGATCATCTCTCTTCTTAATTTCATAAAGTGTTATCTTGTGACAGATACCTTGATGAGTAATAATAGATAGCAACGGGGAGTTTGTCATGTAGATTCAAAAGCCTGTAATACGGAAACCTTGATAAAGATGTATAAAAGCCCTAACACACACGTTTCGAAACTGCCATATATAGTTTTACCATTAGATGTTGATTTCGAGTTCAGGTTCAAGTAGAATTTCGAAGGCAGTTTTTCTAGGCATTAATAAACTTGTTAACTAAATATGAATCAATAGGGGCAAAAATAAACGGTTTTGAGTTAATAAAAGCTCTCTGGATTCTCACGAATATATATTATACCACCATGTTGATTAATTTCTGAAAGGTTCTAATACCGACGCATTTAATACACCCTTGTTATTTATTAGTACTTCGTTTTCACCATTTCATCCCAAGCAAAGCAACAAAGCCACTGGTACGTAAGAGGTTAATGAGTATTAAGGAATATGAAAAAAAAACTACTAATAAGGATAAAGGAAAATAAAAGAATAAGAATTAAGAAGACAGAAGATAGCGATTGACATTGCATTTGAATTTTTACATATCAAATTTCACTGTTAAGAAAGAAGCCGGAATATAGTTCCACAAGCAATAAGTGCGATAGAAGAAACTGTCAGCATAGAACTTTCGGTTACGTGTAGCCACTTCAACTGTAAATTGAGGGACCATACCGCCAATCTAGTACTGCGCTTAAATTCATAAAGTCTACATGCCTTAGCCAAAAGTTCATCAAAACACTTAACACGAAAATATTTATAGAAAAAGCATAAGAAAGTTATTTACGGTGGTGTGAATGGGACTGAAGTTGAGATGTCTGGTCAGAAACAATAACATTGCAGATTATTCTATGGATTTTATCAAAAATTTCTAAATATATATGAAGAGAGCCAGGCCAGACTAGCATTCGCAACAGCATTCAAAGCAAGGACGAATGGTAGACTTATAAATATGTAACGAAAAATGTATAGCGAAACAACTGATACAATATTTTCTACGTCATGTCAGTTGAAAACGTTAGTTCGAGTAGGCCCAATGAGGCGCTTTCCTCGAGGTAAGCATCAGCTATGACGATGAAAAGGAAAAAAGGGTTCTCTCAGATGATTAAAAGGGAATGTCTCGTTGTTGGGTTTTAAAATTAACAAGCCATACCATGCCACATTTAACAACAAACGGTAGGTAATTTTTCAAATCTATTGACAATTTGACTATATCGAAACGGTTAGACTTGCTATATATATATATATATATATATATATATATATATATATATATATATATATATATATATAGTCAAACCTAATGAGCCAGACAAACCTACCAAGGTTTCATTTAGGCAGATCTGCCTAAGTGAAACCTTGGTAGGTTTGTCTGGCTCATTAGGTTTGACTAGGTTTGCTCTACGTTTGTATAGAGCTTTTTAGTTAGTTGTTTACTCGTATCGAGGTTTTTTCTTTGGGCCTTGAACCTGTATCTGTGCGATTATTTTCGACAGACTTTCATGTTCCTGGCTCTTTATTTTTTAAAACCTTTTTTTCCTTCGTGATTGATTTGGCTATTGTTAAATCAAGAATTCGAAGGTTTTTTGACACGAGTATAGTTACCTATGTATATATATATATATATATATATATATATATATATATATATATATATATATATATATATATATATATATACGGAGTAGGTAAGGGCTGCTCCAGGTGATAATGGCGGAGTAGATAATGGCTGATCTAGGTGATAATGGCGCAGTAAGCAAGGGCTGATTCAAGTGATAATGGCGGAATAGGTAATGGCTGATCCAGGTTATAATGACGGAGTAGGTAATGGCTGATTCAGGTGATAATAGCGGGGTAGGTAATGGCTGATCCAGGTGTTACAGCTTTTGGGTACTCTACGTACTAGAATATTTATTATATATTTAAGAAAATACATAATTGTGGCACATGGCCAAAAAAGGGGAAGGGATGAGTCTGGTCGACACTAACTATCCTATACCTAGATAATCAGATTCGCGACCCATCCAGTCATTACAATTTCCACATTCACCATGAAAAATCATCCGTCACCACTCAAATCCTCCATACACCACAATACCGCATCCTCTCAAGGGGAACCTACAAAACGCGCCCCATGCCCTAAAAATTTAATGATAATAAATAATACATAAAAATCTAATAATGATGAATGAGAAGGCGGGGAGATGAACCCAATAATAAACTAAAAATCAACACAAAGTAAACTAAGCATAACTGATGTTAGTAGGGCCCGTCCAACCCTCAAAACAAAGAGGCTGCTGTATACTGTCCATTGGACAAAATCAAGCGGCTCTCTCGCTAAGGGAGTGGGAAAAGGATAAGAAATTATACGGACATGGGGAAGTAAAACGCTGATCCAGTCTAGATAAAAGGGGGGCCAAAAACAAACTGGGGAGGTTGGGAATCTCAATCTGGTTCATAACCAAAGATGTGCCCGGGGACAGACCGGGAACAACACTTACTCACATTAACTAGGTACACAAGGCTTGTCTAACCTAACCAAGGGGAGGGCTCCATAGGAAGTCCCCTCGATGTGTCCTAGGTAGACCTAAAAGAGAGATTCGAGGCTAGCCCCGTTTACACGAACCAAGCTCGACTCAATCACCCACATTTCGCTGAAGACTGTCGGATGCAATCGTTTTCTATCAGTTCTAATCTTCATCTTGAGCTGATGCTCAAAGAATCGGATTAGATCCTGATGAGAAAGACGACTGCCTCGCAAGACTTCCTCCTGTCGCGTCGTCTAAATCACCATTCGCCCCGTGGCTAGCAGCGTTAGAATTACCATTCGTTTCACCCCGGAACACGGGTGCGACACATTGTCACACGCGTAAGCGCGATCAATGTGCACAAGCTTTTCGGGAGCGAGACGAGCCGTCAGCTCGCCGACATGGTCCCATAAGGGGCTGGCAAATCCGCCAAGCCCCTATATGAAAGCCTTGTCGTTGAGAGGCAGCCGATTCCGAGCCAATCGCCAGGTAAGCGAAAACTCAAGGTTACTGAGGTAATCCGCCGCTGCCGCCCAAGACCAGTAATAGCGAAACTCATTCCCCGATAAGCAGAGCGTATCACATAGGCGATCCTTCACTAACAACCGATAGAAGACCTTCCTAGGCCGTGAAAGGTCACTGGTCCGCGGAAGAGCCAACAAGGCCGACCGACACTTGCGAAGGAAAACCGATTGATCCCGGGGTTTACGATGGCGCTCAACCCGCGAGATGTGGGGACTGATAGTAAGGCAAGGGAACGCCATAATCGGATCTCCTCCTGTTAACGCGCGGCGTAGGAAAGCCAACCTACATGCACGAATGTTGCTCTTTAAGAGTGGCATTCCCAGACCCCCTGACACAGACATTTAGTGCAGACTCGTCTGTCGACCCGATTCCCGCGTCCCCTCCATAAAATGGAGGATAGCGAGAGTTCGAGAGGCTTCCTGTGGTCGTCGCAGAGAGGAAGTACGGACAATCGATAAAGAACAAGAGGGAAAATGAATGTAGCACACACCTCCGCCCTGCCCTTCATGGACAACCTCCGTTGATTCCAAATCTGACCGGCAGCGTCGAACTTTTCTCGTACTTCAGACCAATTTTTCTCCTGCGGGAAGTAGGGTCCAAACCACACTCCAAGAATGCAGACAGGACCATCCGTCCAACCGAAGCTGCCCGGAAGATCGACCCCCTTCCAAGCACCTAACTGCAAGCCGGACGATTTGTCGCGGTTTATCTTGGCCCCTGTCACTTTTCGTACCGATCAAGGGCCTTCTGTACTGCTTCATTGTCGTTGCGGGACGACACGAAAGCAGATACGTCATCGGCGTACGCAAAAACCATCGCTCGAGCACATCCAGGAACGGCGATTCCGCGTAGGGCCGGACTGCACGTCTCGTCCTTCAGCGATCGAAGGAGAGTCTCCAACGCCAAAGCATAAAAGAGAGGCGACAGTGGACAACACTGACGAACCGACCTAGACAGCACAAAAGCGCCCGACAGCTTTCCGTTCACCTGTACCACAGCACTTACAGGAGGCTAATCTAGCGGCAGAAGTCGGTTTCAAATCCAGCGGCCTGCAGGACAGTCGCAATGTAGCGATGGTCAACCCTATCAAATGCCTTGAACTGATCTAATTTGATCAGCCTGGCCTCATCGTCGTCTTTTACACCCTCTATGATCGTGCGGATCAGATGCAGATTGCTCTGAATTGTTCGGCCCCTCATAGAAGAAATCTGCTCAGGACCCAACAGAGACTCGGCAACTGACTGCAAACACTCCTGCAGGATCTTGGCCAAAATCTTTAACTCTGTGTTTAGCAGAGTTATGGGCCTATAATCATCTAAATACCGCCCAACAGCCTTGCCCTTTTTCAATAGCGTGATCACGCCCCTGGAAATCCGGTTTGGGATGGACCCCAACCGGAACACGTTGTTGAACACCACAGTCAAAATCGGGACAAAGATGTGCGACAGCCTCTAGTACAATTCATATGGCAAACGATCCAGACTGGGCGACTTGCCTCTGCCAACCTTCTTCAATGTCGAGTAGACCTCGCCTTCCGTGATCTCTCCCTCGCAGCTAGCCGATTCAGTCGGCGAAAGCCCAGGAAAGTCAGCCAAATAGCTGCGAAACTCGTCCTCACGAAGACCAGGCTCTTTGGTAAACCGGCTCTCGAAATGCCGCCGAAACGCCTCTCACATGTCGTCAGTGGCCTGAAGAGTATGCCCCTCCGGGGTATTGACCTCACGAATGTAACGCTCGGAACCTTGACGAATCTCTTCCCTGCGCAGATCTGCGCACATATTCACAGCTTCAGAAGACATCTTTCTTATCCTATGTCTAATTACCTGGCCCATGTAGCGCTCGGTATTCGAACACTCCAAGGCCTCCCTAGATAAGGCTATCTCTAGGGGATAGCCCTCAGCCACCGCCCGGGAAAAACTAGCTTTAAGCGTCTTCACCTTTCAGCTCTATCTAGGGCGAGCCGTTTGCTGAAATCAATGGTGAAGGACCTAATCCTATCCTTAAGTCTATCCCACCACCTATTTCCGATAACCGCCCCCACTAGCTCCCGCTGCACTAAACTACAAGGTAACCAAAAAAGTTCTGTCCGTTTTTAAAAGAAAACGCTTCACAGTATGTGTAACTTATATTTAGTCTTCGAAGTAATCGCCCTCGGCATCCAGCACCTTCTGCCAACGTGTCTCCAGCTGTTCAATGCCCTTGCGGTAGAACTCGGAGGGTTTTATCCCAAAGAAGCCCGTGAGGGCTTTGCGCAAGTCTGCTTTATTGGTGAAGGATTTCCAACGAAGATGATTATCCAGGGAGTGGAAGAGGTGATAATCGGATGGCACAAGGTCAGGTAAATAAGGTGGATGGCACAAAGTCTCCCACACAAGTTGCTGAATGGTATCCCTGACCACTCGCGCGACATGCGGCCTGGCGTTGTCATGGAGGAAAAGCACACCTTTGCGATTCACCAGTGCTGGCTCCTGTTGCAATGCTTGTTGCACACATTCAATTGCTGCGAGTAGAGGTCTCCAGTGGCCGTTTGGCACGTTGGTAGCAGTTCATAATGAACCACTTGACGACCTGTCCACCACACACAAAGAATAATCTTGCGTGGATGCATAGGCGGTCTTGCGGTGTGAGGGACAGCATCCTGAGGAGACAACCAATGTCTGGAACGCTTGGGAGTGTCGTACAGAAGCCACTTATCATCATTGTTAAACACTCGATTGAATAAGGATGCGGTACGGTGGCGAGAAAGCAGCGATACGCAGGTTGCCACTCGTTGTCCCTTGTGGACCTCCAACAGCGTTTGCGGAACCCACTTGCTCAGTTTGTACGTCTTAAATAGGCGGTGAAGTCTAACTGTTTCATCGGAAACGTTAAACTGTCTTGCAAATTCACCACACGTTAGACTACTGTCCTCTTCAACGGCCGCCTTCAGGACTCCGTCATTCAAGACCTGTGGTCGTCATCTGCGAGGCTCATCTTGGAGAGACAAATCTCCCGACTTGAATTTTCGAAACCAACGCCTTGCAGTATGTTCATCCACAGCACTATCCCCAAACGCTTGACATATGCGTCGACTTGATGCAGCTGCTGATAATCCCACTTTGAAGTCGTAAAGCAAACAGCCCTGAACGAGATCTCTAGACATTTCCATTCTTCTCACAGCTGTCCGGCTTATAACAGATGGCCGGGCACGCTGCGCGTGTTTTTTATAACGTCTGATGTTCCTACTTCCGGCTGTCCGAATTTGAAAACAATTGCGACACGCATTTCGTATATATTTCAACTTCATTCAATGACTAATCAAAAAACGGACAGAACATTTTTGGTTACCTTTTAGTTAGCTGCTCCCGGAAGTCCTGCCTGTCCAGTAATGACCGATTGAACTTCCAGTAACCAGCCATTCTAGGCCTATGATCTAACGCCATCCGGGCACAAACGAGTTTGTGATCCGAATAGCCTACCCAGTGGAACGTGGGACAATCTATCAAGTCTGCATCGGCTCCTCTAACCAACACTCTGTCAAGTTAAATAACTACCTTGTCAAAAGGCCAATTAAGAGCCCCCGGGGTGATCGACCCGGTATCTATGGACAAGACCCAAATCGTCGATCAGATCAACCAGGCTACGATTGCCCCTTCTCCCGCTAGCTCCCCGTCCCCGATCTAACTTGAGGTCCATTATGGCATTCCAGTCCCCCACTAAAACTAGGCGCGTTGAATCCACCAGGAATGGCCCTAACCGCCGAAAAAACAAAACCCGCTCCTCTCCGTCGTTGGGCGCATAAACCGCAGCGACCCGAAACGAACCACTTTTCACGACAATATCGGCCAAGATCTACCGGCCCTCGGCATCGGTATGCACAAGGTCCACCTTCGCATCAAGAGTACGTCTAAGCAGCAAAGAAACCCCTCTGGCAAGTCGGTCCTCATATGCTGAATAAACGACAAAATCGTTCTCCAGCACACACGCATCGACGTCGCAAACAAAGTGAGTCTCTTGGATCGCGGCGACATCCACACCGAAGGACAAGAGATCCCGGAGCACGCGGGCCGCCTTACTCCGATCCCTCAAGCCCCTCGCATTCAGACTGGCTATCTGTATTGACATCGCCTGCAAAAATAAGAAAAAGAAAAGAAAAACCCTATTCACATACAGAATGGAAAGCTGAGTCAGTTAGGATCCCGACGGATTGTCCCAGGCTTCCCACACCTATTTCTGACGTCATCCTTCCATCCAGGACAATTCCACCGACGTCCGTGGAATGGGTCAATTTTACGCATCTATAGAGTGAGGGATGGAGTATAATATGGACCCTCCCAGCACAATATTGCCTCAATTTTCTTAAGTAGGGTCCATTTCAACCATTCTTATTTTTGAAATGTCTCTTTTGCTTCATTTAAATACCCCCAGACTTTCAAGTACTTCCCAGTTTCTCTGACACAGGTAAGTACACATGCGGCATTAGGGAAGTTACGTGGGTCTTCTACTAACTTCACATCAACTGCTTCCATCTTGTATAAGAGCCCTAATTGACCTTCTTTTGTCTTATACTCATTTCTGTCCACCTTACAAAATGGACCTGAAAATAGTTTTTTTCTTTTTCTTCTCCCTGGAACGGTGGAGAGGGGAAGAGGTAGATGTGTGAGGGGGTGTTGAACTTGAGCTGACGGATGAGTTGGAGGGAGAGGGGTTTGTATAACGGGAAGGGGAAGAAGAAAAGCACATTGCTCTGGGTACTGCCATTGGTTCTTTAAAGGAAGCAGGGACAGATAGGGCCCTGGTTTTGTTAATGACCTCATCCGCCCTACTACGCCCAGGGTGCTCATGAGATCGTGATTCCACTTCTTCTTCCTCATCTCTACTTCTTTTTGAAGCTCGTGGTGGTGGCATATAGTCCACCTCCATTTCCGTTTCCACTTGTTCCTTCTTTTGTTGCTGTTGTTGGTGCTGATTAGGTTGCTTCTCCTTTTGTTGTGGTATTTGTTGTACCTCCGTATCTAGTTTTTTGGGGATTACTGGCTTTTGAGGGCTTTTTGTCTTTTCGGGGGGTTTCTTCCTGGTTCTTACTTGTCTGTTGCTGCTTAGGTGCAGACTCATCTTTTTTTTTTGGGGGGGGGGGGCACATTTTTTGTCCTATTCACTACTTTCTTCCAGGCACCAACAGGGTTCTTTTTCCCTACTCCCTTCTCCATAGGTGCTGCGGCTGCTGCTGCTGCTTCTGTGGCTGCTGTATTGGGTCGAGTTGAATTGAAGGCTGAGGATGTTTGCCGGGGCACTCTTTAGCCATGTGCCTCAAGGTACCGCATGGCCAACAGCACGGTTTCCAGCCTTCAACCACGACCAACATCTTTCTCTCTCTGCATGTAAGGACATTGGGGATATCCCCAAAATTCGTTCGGGTCAATGTGACCTGTAGTTCAATATCGCCGGTTGCGATGCCTGACTTTCCTAGGATTGTCTTTACTTCCTCCACCTTGCCAAATTTAGAAAATTCTATCCTCACTGATGTCCGCCGGCACCCCATGGACCGTAATCCTTTTCCTACGGGTGCCCATATACTCGGTTTGTAGTTTAATGTTTTTGGTCGTTAACACACTACCGGCCATCTGTTTAGCATCTTGTTCTGTGGGAAGGAGAATGTCCTAAATTGCATTTCTCCTTCTTGCTAACATTCTAGGGCAAATTTTGAGAGTCTTTAAGACGTCTTCCATGGTTTCCCTGTCAACCCCAATCAATTTGTGACTTTTTATGTCTAAGGTTAACAGGGATACTATCCTTGTCTTCAGCGCTTCGAATGCTTCAGGGATGGTGATGAATTCATGTAATTCAAATAATCCGCGTCCTTTTTAACCGGATTATTATTGCACCAGGCCGTTTTAACTGGTGACACCGGCGGTGTTATATTTAAATTCTCTTCCGCCATGATGACCACCTTAAATGGCCACCACGGCCGGACAAATAAACTTTTCTCTTTTCTTTTTGTTAAAATATTTTTTCAAGCAAAAACAAAAATCAAAAGTGTCAAGAACAAAAAAAAAAATAAAAGGAAAAAGGAACGTGAACAACTAAAAACAATCAACAATTCAAACGAAAAATGTAATGAAAACAAAAACCGTGGGGAGGGAAAAGACACAAGAAACTAAACAAAAAAGGAAAGAACAAAAAATGAAGAAATATGTATGCACAAATTAACTGCAAAGCAAAACTGAAAAATTCAAAAGAGTTTTATTAGAAATTAAAATCAAAGCACTTATCAGTTCGTACGCAAATCACAGAAGCTTGTCAAACACACACAAACCAACAAATGACTTGTGTCCTCTTGGGGTACTCTATATACTAGTGAGCCAATCAAAATGAGCTGACTCATTTTATAGTTCACTAATAGAAGACTTAACAAATCAGAACGCTCAAAATATTCAATTCGACGTGTATAAAGGCAGCCATGTTTTTTCCGAATATTCACTGCCAACCTTTGATATCGAAGACTGAAGAATTACGGAACAGCTGCTGCTGCTATTGGTAAAATAGTCAGATCCAGTAGAATGTCTGAATCGTGAGTGTTAATCTTTAACGTTGTTTCATTGAACAGATTACGTACTGCGGTGGATTCTATATTCATAGACTATGGCGAACATGGTCAACAAAGGTTACGATCCCAGGTTACGACTGTATTTTGACGGAGACGTGTCAAAATACGAATTGTGGGAAATGAAATTCCTAGGCTACCTTAGAATACAAAAACTTCATGACATCATTCTTTGCCAAGATGACCAGAAAGATGATGATTTTACGGAAAGAAATGCGACCGTGTTCGCCGAATTAATACAATGCCTGGATGACAGGAGTTTGTCTTTAATAATGAGAGAAGCCAGAGATGACGGCGTCAAGCCCTAAGAATATTGAGTGAACATCACTTGTCAAAAGGTAAGCCTAAAATTATTGCTTTATATACTGAACTAACCGCATTAAATAGACGAGAAAATGAATCTGTTACAGATTATATTATACTAGCTGAGAATGTCACAAATGCCTTAAAAATGGCAGGTGAGACTATCTCAGATGAGCTGCTAATAGCCATGGTTTTAAAGGGATTACCATCAACATTCAAACCATTCACGACAGTCATAACTCAAAAAGATAAAAACTTAACTTTCACTGAGTTTAAAATTGCGTTACGTAGTTATGAAGAAACTGAAAAAATGTGTACCCCAAATTCGAGCCAGATTTCCCACTTTATTGAGTTGGCTGACGGTACCAGAGCTAATATTTTAATTTTAAAAAAGAGGCGATACCTGTATTTATTTACGAGATACTAAAGGAAATATTTGTAAATGTTTATTAAAAAGGGCTTTATATATCCCTACATTTAAACAAAAATATTTTCTCGGTTCAGTCTGCTGTTAGAACTGGTGTTAAAGTTAGTTTTCACCGAGACAATTCAAAGTTAATACACCCAGACGGAACTGAATTTAATATACAACAAAATGGACGTTTGTATTATTTGAAAAGTATTAAATCTGTGAAAACAGCCACCCACGACTTAAGGACTTGCCATAAAATATTAGGCCACTGTAATAATTCGGATGTTAAAAGATTGCAAGAACACGTCACTGCAATGAAAAGTACATCTCCAAAGGGCTTACAACATTGTGACACATGTATTAAAGGGAAAATGACGAAATATAGAAATAGGGATCGAATCCCAAAATCAACAGACATCTTGTTCAGAGTTTATTGCGACTTAGCGGGTCCAATTTCACCAATGGGTATTGGCACCTATTCATATGTATTAAACTTTGTTGACGAATATTCAGGACTTATTATGATATATCTTCTGAAAAACAAATCTGATACCCTACAAGCTACATGAATATATTTATCTGATATTTCACCTTATGGATATGTGAAAATAATGCGAACAGATAATGGTGGAGAATTTACTTCTGATGATTACGAAGACCTCCTAATAAATGAAGGCATTAAACATGAGAGGACCAGCCCCTATTCGCCGCATCAGAATGGAATCGCTGAACGTAGTTGGCGGACTCTTTTCGAAATGGCTAGATGTTTGCTTATAGAATCTAAGTTACCCCAAAATATGTATGTCTATGCATTAAATACAGCCGTATATATAAGAAACCGTTGCTATAATAGTAACATTAAAAGGCTCCTTATGAGGCTTATACGAACTACAAACCCAATGTAAGTGGTATGCATCTTTGTGGTACAATTTGCTTTACATATGACAACTACGGGGCAAAACTAAATCCAAAAAGTGAAAGAGGCATATTCATTGGCTATGACAAAACAAGCCCGGCCTATATTATTTATTTCCCACAAAGTAAAATAATAAGGAAAATAAGATGCGTCAGATTTACAGATTCCTTTGAGCAAGTAAAGGATCCCGAAGAAAAGAACATTAACAGTGAGGAAGTGGTCCAACACGAACTAGTATGGCCTAATTATGAGATAGGGCCTATAAATAGAAAACCCGTTCAAAATCCACATTTAAAGGAAGATGTTATACCAGATGATATTGACGAGGAAAAATCAGACGCAAACATTGAGATAAAAGAAAATACAACTGAAGAGGAGGGGCAAATTCCGCGTTATCCGACCAGAAATAGAAGAAAGCCAGACTATTTTGGAATGGGTCAATATAATATCTGTGACATTGAATGTTGCTATTCAGTGCAATGTATCCCGAAGAACTATCAAGAAGCCATAAATTCTGATAATTTCAAACGATGGATAGCCACCATTTAAAAGAAATGGAATCCCTAGTATCAAATGATACTTTTTGAATTGAAAAAGGCCCCGGATGATAAAAATATTATCGGCAGACTTTGGGTTTATACTGTAAAGCGAACTGAGGATTGCTCACCAGTGTATAAGGCTCGCTTTGTAGCTAAAAGATTCTCGCGGATATACGGGGAAGATTATGTAGAAACATTCAGGCCAACAACAAACATGACAACAATCAGAATTTTGATGCAAATGGCCGCACATTATGGTATGGATATACACCATATGGATGTTAAAGCAGCGTATTTAAATGCTCCGATTGACTATGAAAATATACATAGAACCACCAGAATGTTTTTCAAAAAGGTGATAATTATGTATGGAAACTCAAAAGGTCACTATATGGGCTCAAAAAAAGCAGAAGCACGTGGAATATATTACTACATTCCTATTTAATTGAACAACATTTTGAACCCTCCCCAATTGACCTATGCCTGTACACAAGAATATTTAATAATGAAGTATTAGCAATTCTGATTATTTGGGTCGACAATATGTTAATTGCTTCAAAATGTGAAGCTGCTCTATTAAAAATTAAAATCTCCTTAAATATAAGGTTTAAAATGACCGATTTGGGTCGACTATCATGGTTTCTTGGTATGCAGTTCGAATTTAAGGACAACACTATTAAAATGAATCAATCCAGATACCTCGAAAAACTCTTATCTAAATTCAGCATGCACAATTGTAAAACACGAACTACACCATGTGAAATGGATTTAAACACAATTATGTATAATGAAGATGGTGTAGCGGCGTGTGAAAAAGAATACAGAATGTTGATAGGAAGTCTTATTTACGTCATGACATCAACAAGGCCAGACATCTGCTATACGGTTACTAAGTTGTCTCAAAACTTAAATAAACCAAGGACTGTGCATTTAACAAGAGCTAAGCAAGTATTACGTTATTTAAAGGGAATTAAGAATCATTGCCTAGTATTTCGACAATCAAAAAACCCACTACAACTGGAAGGATTTTGTGATGCAGATTGGGCAAATTCACCAGATCGTAAAAGTATCACAGGATATTGCTTTAGATTGGCAACAGATAATCCAATAATTGGCTGGAAATCTAAGAAACAGGGAGTGATTTCACTTTCAACATGTGAGGCAGAATACTTTGCATTGTCGCAAGCAACACAACAGGCTATTTTTCTTAAATTACTAATAAAAACAAATACAACACTGATAATAAGTGAACCTATAACTATTTACTGTGATAATCAGGCCAGTATTGCTTTGGCGAAAAATCATATAATACATCAAAGATCAAAGCATATTGATATTAAATATCAATTTTTTAGGGATCAGGTACAAAAGAAATCAGTACAAATTGAATATGTTCAATCGGAAAATAACGTGTCGGATTTGTTTACAAATTACGGGCTTTCATTACTGTCATATTTGGTACTGACCTATAAGGTCCTTATTAGTCCTGGTAGAACGTAAAACTGCAACTATTAGTTATTGCTTTATAGTCCTGGGTAGGACTTAAAACTGCATCCATTAGTTATTGTGAGTATTTGGTATGAATGTGAGTCCTTAGTTTCTAGGTATAAACGTAAATAGTCCTACTTTTAGCCCAGTCCTCCTCCTGAATGACTCTCAGAATCACTCAGACCCGGAGTGATAGTGCCTGTTTTAATGGGTTCCAGCTATGGGTAAAATAAGAACTTTTTCCACTTTTTTGTTGTGATCACAACCCAAATTTATAATATTGTTATTAATGTTTATTAACATGAAGTACTTATCAGTGTACAAAATGATATAACTAATTTTTGTGGATATTAATTTTTTTTTCCCTAAAAATATATATATATATTTTATGAATACAAAATAAAAATTATAAGTGCTAAGAAGAAATATTTATGAATAGTAAAGTATTTGTTTCATATGAATATTGACTTTACTAATATTTTGTAAGAAGATTCCATAATGTACCCAAAATGGTGGTGGCGGGTTTACAGTTTTGGTGTACTCTATGTACTAGTGAGCCAATCAAAATGAGCCGACTCTTTTTATAGTTCACTAATAGAAGATTTTACCAATCAGAAGGCTCAAAATATTCAACGTGTATAAAGGCAGCCATATTTTCCGAATATTCACTGCTAACCTCTGATATCGAAGACTGAAGAATTACGGAACAGCTGCTGGTAGTATTGGCGATATAGTCAGATTCAGTAGAGTGTCTGACTCGTAAGTGTTAATCTTTAACGTTGTTTCATTGAACATATTACGGACTGCGCTGGATTCTATATTATAGACTATGGCGAACATGGTCAACACCAGGTGATATTGGCGGGGTAGATAATGGCTGATCCAGGTGATAATGGCGGGGTAGGTAATGGCTGATCCAGTATCTACTACACGATAACTACTTATTTAAGACTTTGCATACTGAGAAAGACACTATTCGGAAAATACTATCGATCTTCTAATATCATGATCATTTCAGTTGAAACTTTAAATATACGGGGCTTGATCTGGAGAGAGAAGCAAGAGCAGATAGCGATACACATAGAAAAGTACATTTGAAAGCAAGATGGATATACTTTGAAAAGACTGACTTCAAAAATTTCAGGGGTCCCCAAGAACCATCATTATCACAACGCTGAACAGAGACATTCAATGAAAAATGCTTAATGATCCCATTTTTTCCTTTCGAGAAGTTTACAATCAAGGAAATCCACAAAATCACAGAAGATAGAGAACGCTTGCAAAGTATTGACGAATCAGTATACAATGTCACTGAAGATAAGAGAACATGTTAATTCATGACCTCAAATCGATACAGTTTTGAGGGTGATGTATTTTTAAGTAATTTTTCCTATGCCAAAAATGTTATTTATTTTAAAGTTTCAATGTTACAACCAGTAACCAATGTACATATTAAAACATCCCCACTGAGGTGGCAGTTATCACATTGCAAGGAAACGCGATCATTGTATATTGTTAGTTAAATAAACAAACTTGATGCGGTCTAATGCGAGAAGTTTTATTATAGGATTGGATAGAATAGTTGCACATGATAGATAAATTTTATGGTCTTAGAGAAGCTTTATTACTTTCCATCAATATGACTGATGCCGAACTTCAGCAAAGTAACTCATTGCATCTCGGGTTAACGTTTTTCGCTGACATGAAGTAAATAGAATTTATATTGAATCAATAATTCTTTGTTACTAGGAAAGTTGTTTCACTGGGTTGCGCTCGAATGTAATTCTCGCGAGATTATCTCTTACATAATTATAAGTCTGCCATTCTCACATAAATTGAATCTGCTATTTATTGAGATGTTCTTGATAACATCCAATGAAGAATCTGTAATATTATCGTTCTGACCTGGCTTCTCGGGTCGATCACTTTCCCATCGAGATATGCCTTCCCTGTGACTTTCCTATAAAGATTTTCTGTCGAGCTTTCCTTTTCTGTACCTCGGCTTTCCAATTTTTATTGCATTAGCAGATTGTTTTTTTTTTCATATTACATTTGAAATTGCTCGCGATGAACGTAAGTTCTATGTTAAGATTTTCTTCTTTAACATTAACAAATTATCAAATTCTCTCCCTACTTGGCTCTTTCAGATCAATGCTTCTTCTTTTACGGGCCATGTCGCTTCAGAACATTGCTCCCCACTTCTCCCTATCCCCTGTATATCTCAAAAAGATGTGTTCTTTTGCTACTTCTCCCAGGTCCTGTTCTTTCATCAACTTGCTTAAGCCCACTTAAGACACTTGCTTTCCCTTGTCTCTTCAGGACAAAGGCGATCATGGCTCTCCACTTCTCCCTATCCCTTGTAGTTCTCAATAAGTTTTGTTATTTTGCTACTTCTCCCAGACGCTGTTATGTCATCCACTTGCTTAAGCCCACTAAAGCCACTTGCTTTCCCTTGTGTCTTCAGGACGTAGTCGATCATGGCTCTCCACTTGTCCCTATCGCTTGTAGCTCTCAATAAGTTTTGTTCTTTTACTACTTCTCCCAGAACCTGTTCTGTCATCCACTTCCTTAAGCCCACTTAAGTCATATGCTTTCCCATGTCTCTTCAGGACGTAGGCGATCATGGCTCTCCACTTCTCCCTATCCCTTGTAGCTCCCAATAAGTTTTTCCTTTTGGTACTTCTCCAGAAAATGTTCTGTCATCCACATGCTTAATCCCACTTAAGCCACTTCCTTTCTCTTGTCTCTTCGGGACTTAGTCGATCATGGCTCTCCACTTCTCCCTATCCCTTGTAGCCCTCAATAAGTTTTGTTCTTTTGCTATTCTCCCAGACCCTGTTCTTTCATCCCTTTGCTTAATTACACTTAAGCCCCTTGCTTTCCATTGACTCTTCAGCACGTAGGCGATCATGGCTCTCCACTTTCACCTATTTCTTGTAGGTCTCAATAAGTTTTGTTCTTTTGTTATTTCTCCCAGGTCCTGTTCTTTCATCACTTGCTTAAGCCCACTGAAGCCACTTGCTTTCCCTTGTCTCATCAGGGCGTAGGCGATCATCGCTCTCCACTTCCTCCTATCACTTGTAGCTCTCAATAAGTTTTGTTCTTTGCTATTTCTCCCAGACCCTGTTCTCTTATTCACTGGTTTATTCCCACTTACGCCACTTGCTTTCCCTTGTCTCTTCAGATCGATAACGTTCATGGCTCTCCACTTCTCCCTATCACTTGCATCTCTCAACGTTTTGTCCCTTTGCTACTTCTCCCAGACCCTTTTCTTTCATCTACTTTCTTAAACCCGCTAGGTATATTACACATTTCCTCCCCTTGTCTATCTTTTCCTCTATTCACCCTGTGAGTATCAAATTATCCAAGCTCCCTTTCTTATTATGTGTCACAGATATTTAATCTGCGTCTTCCTGATGTTAAGTATAAGCTTCCTCATTTTTGGCATCCTCTCCAAAACCTGTTCGCTGCTCACACGCTCGGTCTATCATATCCTTAGCATCCATCTGTAGAGCCATACCTCCGTTGCCTCGAGTCTCTTCTTCACCTTTGAGGAGACTGTCGAACATTCAGTACCGTAAAAGAGGAGAGATGTCATGTAGCAGTTAAATACTCTTTTCTTTGATGCCAACGAAATCCTCCTCTCTCGTAATACTAGAATTTAGAATGCGTCTCTGATCATCCCAATACTTCTTTGGATCTCAGCTTCGTACTTACCCTCGTCCAGTCAATTATAATCTAAAAAATATACATAAATTTTCAAACGTCATCGGTCCTCTTAATTCCTGTTCTATTTGAGTTCTTTCTCCTGAGTGATATTTTTCTTTGTCTCATATTCTTTCAGAGTCAATAAGCTTTTACATCTTAATGGTTTTATTGCCATTTTTATGGTGATAGGATTAAAAATAATAATTTTGGTTTACTTAGTAAATATGGATATGCCAGCAGAGAAATGTTAAATCGTAAACTGGAATCGTTGATGTGTAAAAATTCCACTTAGATTTTCTGGATATTTCTCAAGAATCAGTCTGTTGTTACCTACACCTATGCATCAGTTAGCAAGCAAGGTTGACGTCTATCTAGAGTGTAAAATCAAAATGTGAGAAGTCAACAGAAACCAAGGCACTATTTCCTCCCAAATGTCCTGGCAATGCACAGATAATAAAGAAAAGGAGTCTTTTGTCCATTTAGTCCTAATAATTCACAGTAAATAAACAAAGAATCTTTAGAGCACCGCGAGTACTTACATAACAGTCATGGCATTTGTATATATATATATATATATATATATATATATATATATATATATATATATATATATATATATATATATATATATATATATATATATATATATATATATATTTATGTAAACGAATTTATTTTTATTACTTCACAGTTTTTTCAACTGAACGTTCCTAGTATGTATTACGTCTTTCATTTATTTCTATTATTTTAAAATAATAATTTTAGTTTACATATTTTATATATATATATGTATAATTATTATTATTATTATTATTATTATTATTGTTGTTATTATTATTATTATATATTAGACACGTAATAGATTTGTTTAGAAATGAATCCATACAAGCCTGTTTCGGTGTATTATCTGCTCATCTGTGTAGCCAGACATCCGATTGCTTCAGTCAGGAATATCGAAACACGATCGATTTGGTATCATTCTCGGCAGATCCTACTCTTAAGCGATCGGGAAATACTCATGAATTATATACGAATGTATACAAACGAGTTATCTCAATTTATTAATGAAGAGCGGTATATAGATAGATATTTGTGTATTTAGGCAGCA
Source organism: Acanthosepion esculentum (assembly GCA_964036315.1). Lineage (NCBI taxonomy): Eukaryota > Metazoa > Mollusca > Cephalopoda > Sepiida > Sepiidae > Acanthosepion > Acanthosepion esculentum. Next base: position 125,594,708 of record OZ038482.1, on the reverse strand, counting down.
ATCCTTCTTTCATGCACATTTCATTAAAAACGACTGACAAAGTGCTTTTATTTAGTTTTTTATATAATTTCTCGTGCGATCTAATAATTTTTTTTTTCTTTTCAGAGGATAAATTATATAAAAACTGTCCGAATGTTCTTTTTATCCGAGCGCTTTCGGGTCACTTAATTATGATTCATATATATATATATATATATATATATATATATATATATATAAATCATAATTAAGTAACCCATCGAATCTAGAAGAATCTTCAACAGAATGCAGAAAGTACTGGACAGCCGTTTCGTCACATATTTGGGATCATTAGCAGTGCGCATCCACTACCGAGAATTGAAACCCAGACAGTTACCGTATCATGAAAACGTCATACCAACTGTACCAAAGGGCTTCGGTGACGAATTACATGAAAAAAAATCATCCAAAAGCGAATTAGACTCGATATGGCGCTGATACCGTAGCTGTCCGGTCAATTCTTGATATTGGATGCGCACTGTTGATGAGTCCCAAATATAGGACGAAACGTCCGTCCAGTGCTTTCTGTTGAGGATTCTTCTAAACTCGATGAATTACTTAATAATGATTATCTCAAATCCTCCTAATTATTTCTCTCTCTCTCTCTCTCTCTCTCTCTCTCTCTCTCTCTCTATATATATATATATATATATATATATATATATATATATATATATATATATATATATATATATATATATATGTATGTGTGTGTGTGTGTGTGTGCGTGTGTGTGTGTGTGTGTGTAAAGAATTATTATTCTCCCCCGTCTCCTATAATTACATATAGAGCTGTAATACCTCAAATTATCATGAAAACCTCATGTGCATTTTTTCAAAAATGATGCTGTTTCAAAGAATGTGCAATGATGCACACACAAAAACAACAATAAAAATCATCCAAAATGCATTTAACATAGAACAGAATTATTGGCCTTCTTGCCTCATTAATCAATTGTGTAACCTTTATTCTAGATTTTGCCTTTGCCTTTTATCATTTTTGATAATTCCTTACAGCATCACGAAACTCTAATAGGTAATTTGTTCCATTCTTCCTTGGCAATAGCTTCTAGTTCCTCCAAATTCCAAGGACTTCTTTCTCTTACTTTTTTCTTCAAATATGTCCATAAATTTTCAATGGGCCTTAGGTCAGGAATATGTGCAGGGCACGGCACTACCTTAACTTTGTTGTCGTCTAAGTATTTCGTAACAATTCATGCCATGTGTTTCTGCTCATTGTCCTGTTGAAGCGTCCAGTGACGCCCAAAGACAGCATTTGTGCTCTGTGTTCTATATTATTTGAAAGAATAGCCAAATACTGTTTTTTTTTATCTGTGATACCCTGTACTCTCTCTAGTTCCCCTGGTCCAGAATCAGCAAAACATCATCAGGGCAGACTGCTTTCACCACCGTCCTTAATTGTAGTGACGGTAATTTTTAGTTTGCGATCTTCATTCCCTTTTCTCCATTTATAACGTTCATATGACCACATAATTCAGGTTTGCTTTCATCTGACCATAGAACACAGTTCAAATATTTAATCTTGTGTCCTAAATGGCTTCTAGCATAAGCTAATCTGCATTTTAGATGTTTAGCCTTAAGCTATGAAATTTTCATTGGCCGACAATTCGAAATCCTTGTCGATGAAAGCTTCTAATGACTGTCTTCGTCGAGACATTAAACCCTGATGCTTTTACATAATTGACAATGTCCTTTGTCGATAAGTGAGGATTTTTTAAAATATCTCTAACAATTTTCCTTTCCATTCTTTCAGATATTAGCCGTTTTCAGCCAGTCCTTAATTTAGACACAACACAATAAGTCTCGTTTTACTTCCTGATAATGTTCCGAAATATAAATCTAGGAACATTTAAATGCTTGGAAAGTGTTGTATATCTATCACATTGTTTGTACGCATCGACATTATTCATTCGGAGCTTGATATCAAGTTTAGCCCCCTTCGCGATGTTTGGACAACGAATGAGTTCACGTGGTATGTGGCACACACATATTATCTTCTTCATAACCTTTTAGAATGTTATCGAATCAGATCAATGCTATTTCATTTTCAAAGGGTGTTTATATTAAATGACAAATTAAAATAAAAATCATAACAAGAGCCATAGAGATATATTATTTCCTAAGTTCCCTGGGGTGGGGAATAATTCTCCACTGCACCAATTTTTAGAAAAATCAATAACTATGAATGTAATAAGTACAAAATTAAAAATAAAAAACAAAGCAAAAAAAAACCTCACGGATTATTCAAAACTAAGTACGGAATCAACTATTCAGTTCAGTACTTGCAAATATTCACATTTCCTTAGAAAATATGCAATTATTCAGTGGATTCCAATAAATTTGCTCACAAATACCTGTATCTCTCTCTCTCTCTCTCTCTCTCTCTCTCTCTATATATATATATATATATATATATATATATATATATATATATATATATATATTTACACACTCTCTATCTCTGATATTGACCACTTTATCCTATAAATATAGCACATCTTAAGAGTATATTTCTTGATATATATATATATATATATATATATATATATATATATATAAACATACACACACACACATATATATATATATATATATATATATATATATATATATATATATATATATATATATATATATATATAGGTGGCTTATATATAGTGTTGAGTCTTGACTCATTGTTGAATCTTGACTAATGCATGGAATAATAATGCAACACAAAATGTACTTAGAACAAGAATGTATTATAACAAGAAACTGTACACAATATTTACATATAGTATTTCTGTATATTTCTGGGAAGACCGTTCCTGGAGAATGTGTTGACTAAGTCGCAGTCGGGCAGAGTCTCTAGCTGGATCTCTGTATTCGCCCCCCAATCTTCCTGTACCAACCATTATTTATATAGTCGGTAGTCACCTATGCAGATTAGGTGGATCCTACCACAACATATAGGTAGCCTGATGATTGCGTTTAGCATGAAACAGTCTGTCGCCTCTGAGTGTTGACTTTAATATTCACTTTAATATATGTATATATATATATATATATATATATATATATATATATATATATATATATATATGTCCTGAGTGACGCCAATTCAGTCGGGTTTCGATCCTAGCTAGTGACAACCGGACGCCTAGCCACATTATTTAGGCCATAGAGATGCGACACAATTTCTCATAATATCTCCATGCATCATGAAAAGATCTCAATCTTTCACTCTGAAAGGAATATGTCTTCATATAAAGAACTGAGGGAATGCTTAAAAATTATACTTGTAGCTATGAGAGGGATTGAGAAATGAATTCAATAAGATTTTTGCTTGGTTGGTTTTATTTAATTTCTATAGGTTATTTAATGTCAAAATCTAATTATTTTGAACGCGATTGTATGCTTCAATTACAGATAAGATGGCCTAAATAAATATAAATCAAAATTGGTTGTCAACCATTGTCTTATTTTTATCGTTGAAAGAAAAGATAACTGCTCCAAGACGAGATCCACTGCAATCTGACATTAAAACAACCCATTTACAAGATGAAATACACCACTCAATCTATCTATTGACTCTTGATTTAATCCGATACCCCTATTTCATCACCAAATGCCAACAGATAAACTGGTTGGCTTTAATTGTTAGAATTCTACTTGACTGCTCTGTTATCCGGCAATATTCGTTGAACCCAAGGTCCTCCTGACCCCAGGGACTAGATTAAGCACGTTAGCTGGTGCTAGAACTGAAAACGTCCACTATCTTTAATTTTCCTGTTCTTTTTCTTTGTTTTTAAAAGGGGTTGGTGTGGTCTTTGGTGGTGTCACGGACACTGCGTGTGTAATTTTCGTACACGACACATTCAGTTACAGTTGCAGATTGTTAGGCGTATTCGACTTCCCTTTTCCCGGCTAAGCATTTTATTTTTAAGAACAAAGTCTTTACTCCGATTGTACTTGTGTAGGGTCACTTTCCTAAACCCAGCAGGGCTGTGACAGATAGTTTAGGTGACAACCGCGTGAGATATATTGCGTGTGGTGTCAGAAAGTGTTGACACAGACTTTTTTCTAGACGCATAATCAAGGTGATGTTCTTTTTTTTGCAGATTTCACTGGCTACTTTCTATTAAAGTTTTCTTTTCCACTCATTCGTTTAAACCATTTTATATTCATTTTAACGTTTCAAAGATGGACTCGCTTGTAAAATAATTATGTGGATGCGAATATTTAAATGTAAAAAAGAGAAAACGGGACTTGCTATATCTGTATATAAATGTATGGCGTAATACTTCAAATGTTTAATATTCGTCAAAGCGGGAAATGTTTGCTTATTATCTGCCTGAATTTTGAATTGCAATATTTTTGTCTGATATCGTAACGAATGATTGATCGATTTCAGTACCTTCAGCAGAATTCACAAATCGCACTTTCTCTCTCTCTCTCTCTCTCACTCTGTGTATATATATATATATATATATATATATATATATATATATATATATATATATATATATATATATATATATATATATGTATATATATATATATATATATATATGTGTGTGTGTGTGTGTGTGTGTATGTGTGTGTGTGTGTAAAAGAACGTATGTATATGTGAAATTTGCATGGATGTGCTTACAATATATGATAGAGCAAGATCTCTAATATTACCTTCAAATATCACTCCATATTAACTTAAAAACTAAATTTTGAGTAAGAGAAATTACCAATCTAAAAATAGTCGCTAATTAAATTCATGAATAAAATTCAAACTGATAGAGATATCGCCTTAATAATCAATTACTACTAGAAGTAAACTTATATTTGAAAATAAAATTTTAGTGTTTTAATGTAAATTCTATGAATATTTTTGCTAATCGACTATTTCATATTAAATCCCCCAAATTTTTTGGAATAAAGTTTTTTAAAAAAATCTTTAACAGACATATAATTAAATTCCTTATAGACTGTTTAGACATTACAAGTTATATCACACATTATAATATTTATGAACTCTCAAAGTAAAGCAAAACAACAGCGTCCATTCCAAAGGAAGTTAATGACACTTTCTCTCATTTCTCTCTCCTTTTCTCTTTATGCCTTTTTCTCCTCTTCACCTTCCATATCAATATATAACTTCCGTTAAGTTAACCAATTTAATGTGTCAATGTCTGGATTTCCTCAAACAATTTAAATTTGAAAAGAATAGAAATGTTACATCTAACTCAATCATGTCTCTCTCCCCCCTCACTTTCAAACTTCGTTAATTTACATATACTTAATACTGCCCGTCAAAAATGTGTAAATTTCTTTTCATTTTTCGTTTTAATCTTTGGAAGTAAAGTCTGATAATACGTGGTCCTTTAAAAGGACTGTGGTGAAATAATTTATTATATGGAACCTTAAAGTGATCTGTTTTTATTTAAATTATTAGCTCTGATTTGCATTGAGACCTCTAAGATTTACGGAATTCCTAGTTTTTCGTAAGCTAAATATATATATATATATATATATATATATATATATATATATATATATATATATATATGTGTGTGTGTGTGTGTGTGTGTGTGTGTGTGTGTGTGTATGTGTGTGTGTGTTTGTGTGTGTGTGTGTATGATAAAATATAGTTTTAATTTATGGTATACTTATGAGACAAAGTGCTCACTATCAGCCATAGAACGTATGTAAATATAAAAGTGGATATTGAAGTGTTGATTTCAACATCCACTTCACTGATATTGAGCAATATATATATATATTTCCAATATATATATATATATAAATAAAATATAGAATAAATTGCATATATATATATATATATATATATATATATATATATATATATGTATTTATATTTATATACATACACATTTTACACACACACACGCATATATATATATATATATATATATATATATATATATATATATATATATATATATATATATATATGGAGACACGGATAAAACCGAGAATAAAACCGAATGACAAGTCTGTTTCATGTTTGAACGCAATTTTCATGGAGCGGAGATTGGGGTCAAGAATGAAACTGAATGTTGATACTCGATGTTGTCCTCAATGTAATAGTTAATATATATATATATATATATATATATATATATATATATATATATATATATATATATATATATTTATATATATATATATTTAAAGACATTTATGATATGTTTAACGTTCTTTTCATAGATACAAGTATTTAAGTATTTAAAAAGAACCTTAAACATATCATAAATGTCTTTAAATAAATTGTCTGACATTGTCCAATTCAAATATATATATATATATATATACATATATATATAGAGAGAGACAGACAGATACAGAGAGAGAGTGCGAGAGCAAGATATATATATATATATATATATACTTTATATATATATACTTTACATACATATGAATATGTACACATTTTACATACATATATATATAAACTTTACATACATATATATATATACATTACACACACACGCACACGCACACACACATATATATATAAATTTGACACACATGCACATATCTATATATATTTACTTAACATACATTGATATATACTTTACAAACACATACATATATATACTTTAAATACATATATATGTATATATATATAGATACATACGTTAAATGCATACATATATATATATATATATATTACATATATATATATATATATATATATATATATATATAAATAAAAAGAAAGAAGAGTAAATATAAAATCCTGTGTTCTTATAGATATTTTTATTTTTACACAATAGTGCTCAATGTAAATTTACAGAGCATTAATATTATAAATTAATTGATTTAAAATATGGGTTTTCAGCTACACACGTGTGTAGCGAAAAACACATACTTTAAATCAATTAATTTATAATATATATATATATATATATATATATATATATATATACATACACACAGACTCACTTCCAGAGGCCAGGTCTCCATACAGGCCTTTGGGGATGCGGCTGTCTGGTATGCAGTGGGCGTGGCTTAACCCCAACGGAGTCTGCCCTGTCTGATCATTGTGAACATCCTGTTCGCGACAGAGCCTCCGTATTGGTCACCTTGTCTTGCCACGCTATTCCCAGGATGCGGCGGATGCTTCTCATGCGAAAGGTGTTCAGACGCCTTTCTTGCCCGTCGTACACGGTCCAAGGTTCGCTGCCATATAGCAGTGTGCTGATAACGTAGGCGTTGTACACTTGCCATCTTGGTCTGCACCGACACCTTCGGATTGGTCCACACACGTGTTGTGATGCGCGCAAGGCTTGTGGCTGCATTAATGCCAAAAAAAAAAAATAAAAAATAGAGTGACCGTTCAAGCTAACATTTATTTCATAATTTTATAAAGAATATTGAATCAGATCAACAATTCCTCTAGAAATCCAATAACCTTTCAATTTGTGAAGATTACGAGCATTCTATAAACGTGTAAATTAAATTATGGCAAAAGAAATTGTGTAGAACGTTACAAGGAACCAAGTTTTCTAACAGCAGACCGAGCAATTGATTAAACGTAATGTTTGAACTACGCGTCAGCGGAGAACGTTAACCTGAAAGACGCAATGTGTCATTTTCCTGAATGTTAGCATCAGCCATACTCAAGAAAGTTGCAAAAGTTTCTCTACGTCTACTAAAAAAGAGAAATTTTAAATAATTTAAAAATAAAATAAATTTTCAGAACAAATGATACATTTTTTAAGATTTAAATAACATAGTGAAGTAATGTTGAATATATATTTTAAGCTTAAATAACATAGTAATTGTAATATTGATGAAATAATGTTGAATGTGTCCTCTCAGAGAGCAGGTAAGCGAAACAGACCACGTACCGCATAAAGATAACGAGCTGCTTTCATTAACTTTCGTGATCACAAATATTAATGCATACCGTAATTCCTCATGTATAATATGCCTTCATCCATAATACGCACACCTAAAACTTTGCTGAAAGTGTGGGAAAATGCTTCTACTCATGCATAATACGCACCCCTTGTTTGGTAATCTAACCCTATAAATTATACCTCTCCAATTTCATTACGACCAGCGTTTCCTACTCTTCTTAAAAAAATGGTTTTAAACTGAATAATATTATTCTAATTTAGTTTTATGATAATTCTTATTTTATTTTACGGCAATTTTTTAAAGATTTTTTGTAGCTGTGCATAATACGCACCCCTGATTTTGCTTATTATTTTTTAATAAAAACATGCGTATTATACATGGAGAATTATGGTATATATGTTTTGCTGTCATATTTTGATATTTTTATAAGTCATATTTTATTTTCCTTGGGATTTTCTTTTTTGCTTTTGGATTTCGTAAATATAAAAAGTCCACGGTGTCGAGTCACTCATTTTTTCCCTGTATTGCATTTAAAGGAAGATTTTTTCCCGTGAACTACTATTTTGTGGATCAAAATCCCGTGTTGGTGCTTCCTTGACCATATCTTAATCTCTTCAAGTTAAGGGCCAATCACTGTATATTCCCTTCATCCTCATAATTTTAACTTCCTTGTACCTTCTCTTATGTTTAAATAACACACCTCATTCAGCGCCGCTCTACCATGAGTGGCTGATGAGCCTTGTATTGCATGAGCATTAGTTTAAAAGATTGACGCATTATAGATATCATTATATATCTATAATTAAAATATGATTGAGTCTTCTCTAATCAAGTAAATTCTTAGTGTATTTGGGTGGCACTTGACCAAGTAAATCGTTTATTAACCCAAATATGCGGTTGAAATCTAGCCATTGGACACTATTGAGATTTTGTCAAACGTTTCAGCCCAAGCAAGGCGATAAAGCCACTATGATACGAAGGGTTATTGAGTGTGAAAGAATCTGAAATAAACGAACTGGTGAGCCAATTAAACATGGATTCATTTAAAGGGAATATTCCGTATATACTCGCGTATAATGCGACTTTTTAAGACCTAATTTTGAAGCTAATTTTAAGGGGGTCGCATCATACACGAAATATAAAATTAGCGTACGTATTACTCGCCCTGGCTACGCCGTTGACTAAACAACATATCCATTTAGTGTCGTAAAATTATCTTCAAACATAGGTCTTAAAATGTCGTATGATACGCGAGTATATAATGTATTTGATAAATTTAAGGGACATTCAAATAAACCCCAATAAATCGAATGAAAGCTTTACGAATATCAATATAAAATAGATGCATATTAATATTATAGTTAAGGATATCGAATATTTATATTATAATCAAACTTGAAAGTCTGGCGTGGCACAAACTTGCTAGGATTTGTTTTTCGTTAGATGACATTCTACAACATTAATCTAACAGAGAAACTGAAGCGGTACAAAATAGGTGAACATATATCCACTCATATAAAACTAAGAGGATTATCCGAATTTTTTTTTAATCTTAAAATCTTTTCATTTTACTCCAAGCGAAATGATAATCCCAGTGAGCGTGAGAGAAAATGCGAAAATATTATGGAGGAAGAAAAAACTATAAAATAACAAATTTCAGGAAGGCAGAAGATTGATATTGCATTTAAATTTTTGAAGATCGTACGTTGCAGTGAAGCAAGAAGAAACGAAATCAACACTCAAGATGTACGAGAGAACAATAGAAATTACGGTTGCACTAGAATGCTGGAACTAATCCTGTGAGACCGAGTTGTCAAACTAGAAGTACGCTTAATTTCATGCTATTGAAAACCAAGGAAGAAATCTCATGAGAAAACCGTCATAGAAAATCTTATAGAAAAGACAAATGGAAACCACATCACTTAGGTGAGAAAGAGATTGAAGTGTAGATGCCAGGTGAAGTTCGATAAATTTGCACACTGTTCTTTGGATTTTGTCTAAAATCTCGAGAAATATAGCAAGAGCAACGCACCAGATATGTCAGCGATATTCAATGCACGGACGAATGGTAGATTTCTAAATGTGCAAGATGGATCCTCACGGAAATATAATCTAAATTTTTAGCAGCAGATCGGGCAATTGATTCAATATAAATGCTCCACTTTACCTGAGACGAAGAAGCTGCAATGTACCGCTCCTCTGGAAATTAACATCAACCATGCTGATGAAGAGATAAATGGTTATCTATTAAAGGATATGTTATGGGCCCTTACCTATAATTACAGGATGAACTCTTCCTAACACTATGTATACTACGCCTCTCAAGAGAGAGGGACGAATCGAGTCGAGCCGATAGTAGTTCACTCCAAACCAGACTGACAGTCATACTAACACCTTCCACATCTTGTATTATTATTCCGTGTAATATATATTCGTTATTTCGACTCTTGTGTTCGTGTTGTTCTTCCTTGGTCCTAACTTAGACCATAACAGGATATGAGTTTCATTTTGGTGGTTTTAAAATTTACAAGCCATTCCTTGCCTCAGATTGCAACTAATTGCAGGTAATTTTCGATAGAAACTACAAGTTTTACTTTGTCGGAGTTATCGAAATTACTATTAAGATACGAGTAAATAATAGTGTCACCAGCAGAATAACCTAATTGAGAACTGACGACTTCACGTAAGTTGTTGCTAATGATAAAAATAATAACATAGGTCCAAAATAAAGCTGTAAGAATTACGTATTAATGGGAAATCTTCTAGAAATATATCCGTTTAACACGACCTTAATTACCCGATTACTTTAAGAACGATTAGATTAAATCAAATATCCTACCAGATCATCGTCCTTGAGATTATAGAAAAGCCCAGTATTTATTTATTTTATTTTTTAAGCTTTTCATCCCAAGCAAGGCTGGAAGCCACTAGCACGCAAGGGCTTACAGAAGATTTTGGAGCGAGAGTAGATAGGAGTGTTAGAGGAAAGGATGGGGAGAAGGATAGTGGATAGATCAAGGCAAGGGGTTACAGAAGATTTGGAGCGAGAGCAGATAGGAGTGTTAGAGGAAAGGATGGGGAGAAGGATAGTGGATAGATCAAGGCAAGGGGTTACAGAAGATTTGGAGCGAGAGCAGATAGGAGTGTTAGAGGAAATGATGGGGAGAAGGATAGTGGATAGATCAAGGCAAGGGGTTACAGAAGATTTGGAGCGAGAGCAGATAGGAGTGTTAGAGGAAAGGATGTGGAGAGGGATAGTGGATAGATCAAGGCAAGGGGTTACAGAAGATTTGGAGCGAGAGCAGATAGGAGTGTTAGAGGAAATGATGGGGAGAAGGATAGTGGATAGATCAAGGCAAGGGGTTACAGAAGATTTGGAGCGAGAGCAGATAGGAGTGGTAGAGGAAAGGATGTGGAGAAGGATAGTGGATAGATCAAGGCAAGGGGTTACAGAGGATTTGGAGCTAGAGCAGATAGGAGTGAAAGAGGAAAGGATGTGGAGAAGGATAGTGGATAGATCAAGGCAAGGGGTTATAGAAGATTTGGAGCGAGAGCAGTTAGGAGTGAAAGAGGAAAGGATGTGGAGAAGGATAGTGTATAGATCAAGGCAATGGGTTATAGAAGATTTGGAGCAAGAGCAGATAGGAGTGAAAGAGGAAAGGATGTGGAGAAGGATAGTGGATAGATCAAGGCAAGGGGTTACAGAAGATTTGGAGCGAGAGCAGATAGGAGTGTTAGAGGAAAGGATGTGGAGAAGGATAGTGGATAGATCAAGGCAAGGGGTTACAGAAGATTTGGAGCGAGAGCAGATAGGAGTGTTAGAGGAAAGGATGTGAAGAAGGATAGTGGATAGATCAAGGCAACTGGTGATGTCGATTGACGTTACATTTGAATAGTTGGAGATTATAGTCATCAGGAAAACAGGAATGAGGAAGGCAGTTCCACCGGCGAGAGGTGAGAGACATGAAACTATTGGAGTAGAAGAGACGTCTACATTTAACAGTTTCAACAGTGAACGGGTCGGAGCGGGATGCCAGCTTCGAAGGACGCTTGAATTCATGAAGCCTGGGAACCAGCGAAAGCAGCTCATCGGAGCAATTATCGTGAAAGTATTTGTAAAAAAGACAGAGCGAGGCAACGGCGCGTATATGAGAGAGCGATTGCAGACGAGATGACAGATCAGGGCCAATTACGTTGCGTACCCGTTTCTGGATCTTATCAAGAACCCCGAGGCAAACAGAAGGGTCCCCAGACCATATATGACAGCAATACTCCATGAAAGGGCGAACTCTAACGCGTTCGAGATATCTAAAGTGATAACCTGAGCCATGTCATTCTATCTAAAGACTTAACAATACTATATCAATTAGCAGTATATATAAATAATCCAATTAAACCTCAAACATATGGACCGACGATTACGTTTGAGCATCAAATTAGACTGTGACCGTTAGGTATTGACCTCGATGTCCTCTTTTATAAGAACATACCTTCTATCTGTGATATTGTGCAATTTAACTCATAGCATACCTTAAAACTATATATATTTTCATACATATATATATATATATATATATTTTATATATATATATATATATATATATATATATATGTATGTATGTATATATATATATATATATATATATATATATATATATCAGGCCTGACGATTACGTCCAGCATGAAAGAGCCTGTCGCCTCTGAGTGTTTACTTTAATGTTCACTTTTATTTATATATATATATATATATATATATATATATATATATATATATATATAAAAACACGCACGCGCGCACACACACACACACACACATATCTATATATATATATATATATATATATATATATATATATATATATGTGTGTGTGTGTGTGTGTGTGTGTGTGTGTGTGTGTGTGTGTGTGTGTGTGTGTGTGGCCTGTAAAATTGTATATAGCTTTTGCTTCAGCTAGATTCGAACCCAACCAATGAAAGTTACGCAAATAACATAGACATCATTGAAACCACGTTGCGTAAGAACACACTCTCACACGCACAGAGATAAAGAGCCATACACAAAGTTGTGAGTCTATCGTAAGATGCATTACAGGCCAAAAAATAAATAAGCAGAAATGAAATTGTCTGAGCAAACGTTAAATATAAAATTAAAAAAAAACAAATATGTCGCAGATTGGTTTCAACGTGTGGTTAAGGAAACACCTGTGTAAAAAATGTAAGAATGCCTTAATGAATGAAGTAAAAAGAAAATGTTTTCGGCTGGACATAGTTCGAAGAGTCCTGTTTCTCGCGTAAAGCCGTATTCAGTTCAAAAGCATCAATCACTTGCAGAAACGGGAAGGTGAATGTATTTTATAGCCAAGTAACGACTTGTTATGGTACCCGTATTTAAATACCCGGTACCCGTTGTTGAAAATGATCCTCACCCCTAACTTGTGAGTGTTGAAGTTGTTTATGCTTCTTCTATTTTCACATTTCTTTTTTTCATCATTCAGTATGCAATTATGTAAGGTAGAAGCGGGCAGGTGCGGGGTCTTGCGAGAGACGCTTTTGGACAGACATTGCTGATCTGTGAGAGAGTTTGAAAAGTTTAATGGATTTGTTATTTATTTGACAGATTTTACAAGCATCTTACTTGAAAAGAAAGAAACACTGAAATGAAACAGTTGTAAGTTGTTGAATAATGTTAAATGGCAATAAAAAATATCGTGAGTAAAGTTAATAATTTATCTGTTATTTATTTAAGTGGAATAATTTCTTAATTCAAACTTTCTTGATAGATTTAATACACGATTTCGCGTATAAAAGTGCCTAAACCCATTAATAGTTATCTCCTATTTTGGGGGCTAACAGCCATATCACCCATGAACATCGATCCAGGCCAGTACGTATATGGGTGAAATAACAGTTGATATAAGTTTAAACGTGCGTATCGTGTAAATGATAACAATTTAGAATTGGAAATCGAAGAGCCGAGTTCAAATTCCAATCGGGTTTGTTACATGCACTTATACGCAAATACCCTTGTTATTACCCATGATTTCTTTCACAGTTATGGGTTAATTAGCAAGATATGTAGCATCAAGTCATTATTATCTCCAAAAACATATCATCAAATAATTTTTTCTGGCTTTAAATAACCTACGAAATGTTAATAAGCCGTATTTTTTTAAAAATTCGATAGTTTTACGTTAAATCCGATAAATCCTTCATTTCGTAAAGAAAAAGCAAGATCAGCAGATGATCGCCTTTAATGAAAACCCTTTTGTTAAATCCAAAAGAGTCACACGTAAATGACCAATGTTACATAAAACTGTATAAAATATTACATAAACCAATCGTATCTGTCTATATTTAATAACAACAAAAATTGCAATATGAGCTCTGGTAAATAACATGCAATGATAACATCAAAAATTGCAATATTAGCACTGGTAAAAAATGTCTGCTGAAAACATTAGGTTTAGAATACCCAGAAATTCATACACAGATGTCTTCAAGGGACAGTGGATAAAGTCCTTAGTTATATCCAGTGACAGGACCCAAATAGTGTGAGTTCAACATTGACATCCACTAGCATGGCACGTGGAACTAGAACAGTGTACCCCAGTGTGCGAAATAAAAGGTTCAGTTCAACATTCCAACCACCTGAAGAAGGCCGGAACGTTGTGATAAACATGATGACAAAGATGAGGACAATAGTCCAAATAATGTAAATAGTATAAACCAATCGTCCATACATTTTCTTGTTCTTATTGACAGGGTTTTTCGGAAGATGTGCTCTGCATGTAATCTGTACTGCAATTTACTTTGTTCTCATAACTGAAGCTTAGAAAATTGCCAATGCTTCCTACATAAATAATCTTATCAGTTTTCACGAGCATTATACAAACAAGATGGAACAACTATCTGAAGAATTTGAGCTATAACCATATACGCTCGTACTAGAATCGTCCTTTCAAAGCAGAATTTTTCTCTGTGCACTCACCTGTAGGTAGACTGAGAGCAGTCACTTACAATAAGCAATCGCCCTCATTTTACATATTAACGAAGCTGTAACACTGAGACGATTCCCTCTCTGTGTCTCTATCTGTTTGTCTCTCTCTCACATACACACACTCACGCTGATGCCAAGTAGGCTCTTAATTTATGATGAAAACTGTCCTTAAAAATAGCTAAAATCGCCAAAAATGTTTCCGTTTAGCTAAAATATACCTAGTAAACTAAGTACGGTATTTTAAAGACATTTTTCAATGTTTATACGTTTTTTCATAGATACAGATATTTAAGTAAATGCTCTGTTTATAATAAACAGTATTAACAACATTTACCGGCCTTCGGTTAGCAAGGTCGATTTTACTGCTTTTAAACACAATTCTCCATGATCTTCTCTCATTCATTCATATCTGCTCAATGCGTATCTAAATGTAAACAAATGATGTCACACATTATGTAATGGACAAAGTCCGACAATTATTTTTTGAGACATTTTTCTTTTAATGTTTATACGTTCTTTTTGTAGATACAAATATTTAAGTAAATGCTCTGTTTATAATAAACAGTATTAACAACATTTACCGGCCTGAATGTCAATGAATGACGCATATTTTGTACGAAAATTTCTCGACTGCAGTCACGTTACTACTGCCGTAAAATATATTTTCTTGCCTTTTCTATAAATACTTTCATGGTCTATATTCTGATTAGCTTTATATATATATATATATATATATATATATATATATATATATATATATATATATATATATATATATATATATATAATTATATATATATATGTGTGTGTGTGTGTGTGCGTGTGTGTGTGTATTTATGCAGCAATACTTTCAGCTACGTTTCATTGGCTACGACAGACAAGGTGGTTTTATTTAGTTTTTAGACACTTTCTCATGAGATCTAATAATTTGTTTTCTTTTCGGCTGATAATAATGATTATAATTATATAAAAACTGTGCGAATGTTCTTTTTATCCGAGCGCTTTCGGCTATACATTTAACCATTTTCAAGGATTAAATATTTTAACTATTAAATATAAAATAGTTGTTGCATGCATGTAGTTATATAATGTTTTCATTTTTAAAAATTCGCTCAAGATATTGTGTCGAAGGAAAAAAAAAATTATTAGATCGTATAAGAAATTGTATAAAAAATAAATAAAAGCACCTTGTCTATCGTATTCAATGAAATGCGCGCACACACACACACACACACACACATATATATATATGTATACATAAGGGTGATAATAAAACGATTGTTTAACAAGGTAGGCTGTTTTGTTCAGTTAAAGCGAGATGAAGACATACAGATAATATTTAGCCGTACTCAAACTTATGCATATTGATAGAGAGGATGCATTTTTAATTTTAATTTGTTAGTTCATATATATATATATATATATATATATATATATATATATATATATATATATATATATATATATATATATATATATTGTAAAAAACTTAACGTAAATGTCGAGTACAAGTGTTACGTATCTTGATGAAAATTTCAGTTGAACTTGTCATTTCTTAGTTGTTTGGTGAATGGATATT
>OZ038482.1:125570731-125573231 GCA_964036315.1 Acanthosepion esculentum | reverse complement strand
TAATGCCTTCAAAGTCCTGTGAGTGTCAAATTTTCTAAGCCCTTTTTCACATTATGTACTCTAGAAATTTCAACTGTATTTTTCTGATTCTAAATATAAATGGCCTTTATGTTTCTAATTTCCCTAAAACTTTGTCGTTGCTCATATGTTCAGTTCATAGTATTCCCATCATCCTTCTGTAGATAAAACTGTATTTGTCTCAAGTCTTTTCTTCATCCTTGAGGTGATTTTTCAGTATTCACTGCCATATAGGTGTAGCGATAACTAATCCAGTACTTCTTTCTAACGAAAAGTTCCTGTTTCTTAATAATTTACTTATCTTTTGGAAGGTTTATTCCACTATTCCTACGCACTTTCTGATTTCTATAAATGATGAGCGAGTTGTTTTCGTTGCTAAAAGCAAAATTAGTGCCTAAGTGCCGACCGCGGAAGCGACCATCGCCCTGTTATATGTAAACTAAGAGTGAAACTAGGGAAACCGAAGAAGGCTAATGCGGCACCCAAATTGCAATACAACAAACTCTTAAGCGACCCGAATCTGAATGAAAACCTTAACAACATAAGATACGCAGATAACACGGTGCTGATAGCAGACACGGAAAGGAAATTACCAAACCTCCTACAGAAAATAGCGAAGGAGAGCGAGAAGATGGGACTAAGTATAAACTACAAGGAGACATAATTGCAAGGTCATCAGTGAAAAGATGATATCGAAATGCGATTTACAGGTCGGCGCCACTAAAATCAAGTAGGTGCTGAAATTTAAATATCTGGGAAGTCTTCTGGCTACGGACAGTAAGTGCGAAGCTGAGAACCGTAGAAGTATTGGGATGTCTAAAGAAGCATTCCAGAAACTAGGCAGAGTATTACGAGACAGGACAATTTCATTATTAACAAAGAAAAGAGTACTGGAATGCTACGTGATATCTGCCTTCTTTTACGGCATCGAATGTTGGACGGTCTCTTCAAAGATGAAGAAGAGACTCGAGGCAACGGAGGTACGGTTCTACAGAAGGATGCTAAGGATACCATATAGCGGACATGTGAGCAATGATGAGGCTTTACAGAGAATGCAAACAAGGAGGTAGCTGATAATTAACATCAGGAAGATGCAGCTGAAATTTATGTGACTCGTGATGAGAAAGTAGGGTTTGGAGAATCTGATACTCATAGGACAAATAGAGGGAAAGAGAGACAAGGGAAAGCAATGCATGACATACTTACGGGCTTATGTAAGTAGATGACAGAACAGGATTTGGTAGAAGTAGCAAAAGGACAAAACATATTAAGAAACTACAAGAGATAGGATGAAGTGGAGAGCCATGATTGCCTACGACCTGAATGAACACAGCACATAAAAGAAGATATCAACGTCTCACTAATATATATGGCCCCACATGGCACAATTCAGGCTAATTTCTAACAGGCCTGTTTGGTTCATAGTTAATTTATGTCTGTTTTATCTGAAACATGTTAAAACCGTCCAAAAATACACGAACAGGTTTTTTGTCTATTTTTAAACAGGAAAGTAATAACAAAATATTGTAATCAAACAAATAAGCTATTAAAGACTTAAGCAGTAATACAAAAAATACAAGTAAAAATACTTACCAACATTTTCTCTATAAACCAATTTTATTTTGACATTTAACTTTTAAAAAAAATCTATAATTTGTTTTTAGAAATTCAACCGATTAAATCTTTCGTTCATTACTGTAAAATATATTCTCAATAATTTTTGTTGCAAAGTGAATTTTTCTTTCCGTGAATTTTTCACAAGTAAAAATATAATTTGGAGAAAGTTTCCAAAATTCATTCAGCAGACTTTTGTAGTGGATTTATTATTGTTTTACAATAAAGTAGCAAAAGAGAAAACGTATTGAGAACTAGTAGTGGGAAGAGCCAAAGAACGCCTACGTCCTGAGGGGACACGGCATATGAAACAAGAAGATTAACAGTATTGTTTCCCGTACAAGTTTTCTGCCAAAACGTAATATCAGAGCAGGACGATCTTCTGCAGTTCAAATCTGGAGAGGTCTAACCTTATGATCAAATCTGTTTCAAAGAAGTCATTGTTCTATGATTGGAGTTTATAAATTTATTCGGCTAGACTGGGTCAGTAATCCGGTTACAAAACCAGACAGAATATTTTAAACTTAAGAGGAGACGATTAGTCTCATCGTTTTAACTACGTGTTTCCTTGTCAGCGTTCAAAAAGCAGTAGAGCTGTAATGTAACGACCAGCCCTTTCAGAAATAAAAATAATGTAAATTCAGATTTAGGAAACAAAACATGAAACATACATGTAAACAGAGAATGTTTGCATATTTGCATGCATGAGTATATCTGTAGATATACGTAATATGGGTCCGTGGCCGAGTGGTTTGAACCTTCGTTTTCCGACCAGGACACCCAGGTTAAAATCTTACCATCGATTTGTAAAGGAAGATGATTTATTAATGCGATCCCAGCATGGTTAAAATTCTGAAAGTGCTGGAAA
>OZ038482.1:125560731-125565731 GCA_964036315.1 Acanthosepion esculentum | reverse complement strand
GTGATTCAACTTGACATGTTTGTAAGTCTTAATTTAATACAATACATCATGGGACAATATTTTAGGAGCATTGTGCCATAGCAATATTTTTAATGTCAAAAAACTAGCCTGACTTGAAAATCAGCTTTCAGATTCTAACTTTGGCCTGAATTCAATGTGGATTAAAATTATTGGACTGTAAAAACACGAATCATTAATTGCATAAATATGTTCCCGCATTTAACCAGTTTATGTTTGGCGTTCGATTAAATGCTGCTGCCCTCTCAGGATTTGATTCTCTCTCATTCGCACTTTTGTATGTGCAACATTTGCATTCTAAGTGAAATCTGAACGCCTAGTGGATTTCATTTTCAGGGGAACACAGATATACCCATCTCTAAGGATGCTGAAAAATGGTTGGTTACTTTACCTGATTTCCACCCCATCTTTTAGTTCTACAAAAATCAGATTAGACCATAAATGAACTAGTGATCACTTATCTGGGACAGAGCTGCTCAATTCTCACTTTCCAACCATGAGTTAAAAAATAAAGAAAACTTTATGCGGTCTTTTGAGGGAAGACGTATTTTTCTCTCTGCAGCCGGTTTCACACAGACGCAAGATTGAAAACCTATTTCTAAAATCTCGATTTTTTCATAACAAAGGACATACAGCCATCTTCTTATCGAGTCGCTACGTTATACCCATCCAGTGTTGCACACAGAGCCTTGCCTGGCGTGTTATGTTATCAAGCACGTTCATTGTGGATCTAACAACTTATATATATATATATATATATATATATATATATATATATATATATATATATATATATATATATATATATAATAAAAAGGCTCTAACATTCCATGGTTATAATTTATTACATTGGACTCGTAATCACGATCCAATTCATCAGACCTATAAATTCAAAAAGAAATCGGAAAAAATAACCCCGGTTATGAAAAACAAAATTTTAGTGAGAGTGTATGTGTGGGAGTGAGAAACAAGTGTGAGAGGGAAATGTGTGAAAGCTCTAGAGAGAGGGTAAAAGAAGAAAGAAGAACAGCAAAAGCCTAAAAGTGAAGGTGGAGATTAAAATTTAACAAAAAGAAGTTTTAAAGAGAGGAGTTAAATAACGGTTTAAATGAGTGAGATACAGATAAATATGAATTATTTTTCGATGCATAATTCGCTAATGAATCGCTGACGCAAATTATATGTGTTATGTGTATACATTTGTGGTGACACTACGCACAATAACAAACGATATTATCTAAACTTAGAATCCAGAAGATGATAAATATATATATATATATATATATATATATATATATATATATATATATATATATATATATATACGAGTTTGTCGTTGCTTGGAAATCTTTCATGCAAACAAAACAGGAGATCATTGTTCGTGATTGTTTAATTTATTGTAATGTACTAGTCATCTCTGATGATGGCTTACGTAAACCGAAAGCTAAGATAGGATTAAAAAACATGTATCAATATGGTGATTTTCTTTCATCTTTCAATGATAATGTTATTAAGCTTTTCAGGGGATATGAAAGGAATTTGCTTAAGATAAATAGACAAAACTTGTCTATATTATTTAATGCTACATGCATTAATATATAAATGCATATATCATTTATTAAGTTTCCCTCAGAAAAATTATAATGGAATACACAACCATATATATATATATATATATATATATATATATATATATATATATATATATATATATGAAGAAATATACTCTTAGGGTGTGCTATATTTATGGGATAAAGTGCTCAATATAGTGCGTGTGTAAATATAAAAGTGAACATTGACGTCAACACTTCATACTGAGTTTCATGTACAATGCATTCTCCAGGTACTAAGTTATGGCTGACCATTACATAATTCAAACTTTGTTATATAACGAACTATAGTGGAACAACCCATATTATTAAAATAAGATTGTTAATATATATATATTTATTTAAAATCGTGACGTCACGAGCTGTGTTTCGCTTACGCGTCTCGTATACAAGAGTTTGTCGTTGCTTTGAAATTTTTCATGCAACAAAAACAGACAATCATTATTGCTTCGTCCGTGTATTGTTTGATATATATGAAATGTAATTGTCATCTTTGATAATGGCTTATGTAAGCCGAAAGCTGAGATAGGATTAAAACATGTATCAATATGGTGATTTTCTTTCGTCTTTCAATGATAATGTTATTAAGCTTATCAGACAATATGAAAGGAACTTACTTAAAATAAATAGACAAAACTTGTCTATATTATTTAATGAAACATGCATCAATTTAAAATAAACATATATAAATTAAAAAATTCTCACACTGATGGGGGTTATTTGTTGTGAAAGAATAAGAAAAAAGGGAAACATTATTAAGCAGTGAAAACAATAGAAGAGTAAGCAAAAAGATGACGACTGACATTGCATTTCAATTTTTGAAGATCAAACTTAGCTGGAAAATATGAAGTCAGTAGAAAGTTTTACAAGCGAAAATTGTGAGAAAAGTAATTTCTAGCATAGATCTTATGGATACATCTAGCTAATTCAACTGTGAATTTATGAGACTTTAGCGCCAATCTAGTACTGCGCTTGAATTAATAAATCTAGGTACCAAAGCGGAAAGTTAATCCGAAGAGTGTCCATCTTAATATTTTTAGTAAATTCACATTTAGGGGTGGGAAAGTGATAGAAGGACAAACGCCAGGACAGGACAAATAACATTGGTGATTCTTCTTTGAATTTGATGAAGAATATCTAAATACACAGTAGGAGCATCGCGCCATATATAGTAGCAATATTCAAGGCATGGACGAATAATAGACTTATAAATATGTAAGATAGATTCTGGAGAAAAAAAATTGTCTACCACGACAGAGTGAAACAAGTTTATTATCAGCAGACCTAGCAATGGATTCAATATAATCTTTCTACTTTATGTTTGCCCGAGAAGGCGCGCCGAGTTATCCTACTGGAAGTTAGCCTCAGCCATGCTGATTCGAGGCTGGATGGCGTTTCTAATGTGCCTAATAGGGAAATGTTTTGTTTTGTTTTGGGAGACGTTAAAATTAAGATAACATTCATTGCTCCAGTTAACAAGAGATTTTAGGTCATTTTTTTAGACCAATTGCCAATTTTAAGTATCGAACTGATCGGAATTACTATCGGCACAGGAGTACTTGGTATTGGCATCAGTATTCATATCGAGTTGAGAACTGTATTTCATCAGGAACGTCATTGATGAAAATTAAGTACGTTCGAGAATACAGCCTTGAGGACACCTACATTCGTACAAAACGATTTAGAAGAGTGGCCATTCAAGATAACCTTCATTTCGCAATTTGATAGTTATCAACATTTATCAACCTTCAGTTAAAGACATCAAATTCTGTTTCTCTTTATCTCTTTCTTTCTATCTAGCGGATAGAGAGAAGAGTTACAATTTTTAAAATCATCAATTTTTTCTAATCGTTGCATACGCATCAACCTCTATTTTATCTCTCTTTCCCTCTCTCTCTCTCTCGTTTTTCTTTCTTTCACACACTTTTATCATTGAAGGTTTCTGTCGAGTTTTATATTTTAGAGCAGTAGTTCCCAACCACCGTGCCGCGGCACATTAGTGTGCCGCGGAATGATTACTGGTGTGCCGCGAAGAGATAATACCTAGAAGCCATTTAATTTCATTTTGTTTAATAAATACATTCAATTTCTTAATCATGATGACATCACTCAATTCAAAATCGCCGAATTTCTAGATTTATCAGTCATCAACCTTTTCAATTTTGAGTTATGTGAAAAGGAAGAATTAGCAAGCCTTTCCAGTGACCGTGGTCTCAATTTGAAGTACGCACAACTGCCATTGGACGCCTTTTGGATTTCTGTTCTGGAAGAGTATGCAACTCTAAGTAAAAAATCCATCAAAATCTTACTGCAATTCTCAACTTCGTACCTATGTGAACTGGGATTTTCTTACCTAAACAACATTAAAAATAAAAAACGTGAAAGACTTAAAAATATTGAAGAAGAGTTAAGAGTGTGTCTCTCTCACATTCGCCCAAATATTGCAGCAGTAGTCAAGAAGTGCCAGGCACAACTGTCCCACTGACATTCACCATTATTATTTTATACCCGATATTGAATACAGGATATGTTGATTTATGGGAATAAAAATTCTTCTTATATAATATTCTTTGTTTTTTATTATTTTATTGCAAAAAGGCTTTATGAGTGGAAAATATTTATTTTTGTGATAGGTCTGCCGCGAAAATTTAAAGAACTCAATAGTGTGCCGCCATGTAGAAAAGGTTGGGAACCTCTGTTTTAGAGTATCATTTCTTCCTGTACATATATCTTATGGTAGGCTACTTTTAATGAATATTTATTCACATTGCATTTAAGTTATCGTTACGGGCCTGTAACAGTTTTTGATCAAATCTCTGAGCTGTTTCAGACCGAATTCCCTTTCCCTGAATTGTGGACTGTTATTTATTTCTACAGCCTGAAAATCAGGCAAATCAGAATTGCATGGCCGACAATCGTTTGAAAAGACTCTTAATGTCTTTTCTCAAATAGGATATCTCTTTGCTTCAGGTATTTTCCCACACAGTGACAGATTAAATTGACTGTTTACACTGAAAAGACACTAGAAAAAGAATAAAAAGGCGGGGGAAATGTCAGTATCTGCGTATAAATCTGTGTTTTAGAAATTAATTCAACTATGTCATATTCAATTGTGAAATAGTGTAATCATGGCTCTCAAATGTCAACAGAAATGCGGTTTTACATAAGGGTGCTGAGAATAAATGATCGTGAGAGCAACCATAAAGTTTTAGGGAAAATTGAAAAAAGGGATAATACATAGAATCAGAAAAAGGCCATTTGAAATTCCGAGGGAACATGAAGAAAAGAAGGTTTCGAAAAACTGACACTCACAGGATATAGTAACAGAGGAAAACAGAGTATAACCAATCTAACGAGATTGGAAGAACAGGG
>OZ038482.1:125533870-125556370 GCA_964036315.1 Acanthosepion esculentum | reverse complement strand
GTCTGTCGATCTGTCTATCTATCTATCTATCTGTCTATCTATCTATCTCACTCTGTTAATACTGTTTCCATTTACTTATATCTATCTATCTATCTATCTATCTATCTATCTATCTATCTATCTATATATATATATATATATATATATATATATATATATATATATATATATATAACCTTATCTATAAATTTCAATCTGTTAATATTGTCTGTCTGTCTGTCTTTCTATCTCTGTCTGTTTGTTTACCTGTCTATCTATTTCACTCTGTTCATATCTATCTATCTATCTATCTATAAACATATATTAAAGCAATATATATTTGCATCAAGAGCTAAACATTCAAAAATAGATACAGGCAGATATATATATATATATATGTATATATATATATATATATATATATATATATATATATATATATATATATATATATATATCCGAATGTAATGAGTACGAAAATAATGTATAAATTCTAACGTTCACAGTATCACACCATTAATTCAAAGAAGGCTCAAAACCGATTTTATGTAACAGAGAGAGTTTGGGAAACGCACACATATTTTTTTTTTATTGAAATTCGTGTAGATTTGAACAGCGAAATTAGATCAGAACAATTTTGTTTACTGATGGGAATCTGATCTAGCCCATTTTGAATTGGGTTATTAGGTAGACAATGGAAGATGATTCAGATAATTCTTATCGGTTAAAATTTGAAATAGAGCTTACTAAGGCCATGAGGAACTTTGAAATTCACATGATTTTGGGTTGAAGGCTAAACTCGTTATAACCTCGTGCAGGCCAAGGGTCGATTTATTATCAGCCAGATTTATCTATATAAACGCGTACAGAATTCTGTTGGCAGAGTTTTCGGCTCGTCTGTCGTCCAGTGCAGTCAAGCTCGGTATCATTATCTGCAATATTTAACCCATTCAATTTTTAATGGAGTCAATCAACAAAGTTATACTTTCCTTAATTTTTAATTAAAATGTATATTGGAAGCATAACTTCCAATTTTTCCTCCTGCCAGCAAAAAAAAAAGAACAAAACATGACTGTATCCACAATTTTGCACTCGATATACAATTGAAAACATAAAATTATTAAACAAACATACCCTTTTTTAATGTAATATCCCTTTTGCCCATACCCCACCCCAGATATAGATGTGTGAGTGGCGAATCTATTATCGTTGGAGAAAACAGAATCTGCAGTGTGAGTTCAAATGACAGCCGATGTAGCTGCGGGCTAATGCCGACTTTTTAGGAAGAAAGGTTAGTATATACAAGGTTTTCTACTCTAAAAGAGACAGCCATACTAATTAAAGGACTATTATGTTTTAAATCACACAATCTCGCTGGCTAACTTGGAAGGAAATGGCCCCGACGTACTCCTCTTATGATCGAAGTTGAGGAAAATCTCGCGCCCTTAATTTCAGAAAATATTGTTATATAATCTAAAATATGGTATGTAATACTATCGGTCCAAACCTGGCATTTCGGCTTCAGTCACATTCACATAACTTTTCACTCTCTGCTTTCTATATGGCAATTGATCTGACAAATTTTTCTCCTTCGTACCTCGACAGCATGAATTTAAATTTGGCAAATAGATCTTATTGTTTTACTATTGAAATAGATGAAACCGTAAGTTTTATTCCAGTAATTTATTTTCTCGCACTGCGCACCAATTGAACACTTTTCCAGCTTTGAATCTGCCCTGTCCCTTAAGATCTGCAAAAATGCAAGTGAAATCTCAATGGGCACACTCTGTTTTCCTGACTGCTGTTCTTATTCACCTTTGCCCCCTGTCTCATTTTTTGTCAATCTCAGTAACAAGTAGCGTTTTAATGGAAATATTGCTTTTCATGGGATATCTCGATAAAGAAATGGTAATATTGTTTCCGTAATAAAATACACATTTGGGTTAAAGTGCTCAATACCAAGGATAGAGCGTATGTAAATATATAAAAAAAGGACACAGAAATATACACCGAGTGGCAACCGTCTGTTTACTTCTTGAACGCAATCTTCAGACCATGAAGATTGATAAACGGAAGATTCTATTTATATATCCATTTTATAATATTACAAATTCTTAATCCTTTTCATAATATATATATATATATATTTATATATATATATATATAATTACACACACACACACACACACACACACACACACACACACACATATATATATATATATATATATATATTATATATATATATATTAGTATATTTAGGCAGCAATCCTTCGTTTATGCATGTTTCATATATATATATATATATATGTGTGTGTATGTGTGTGTGTGTGTGTGTAATTTGGCAGCAACTTTTCTTTTAAACATGTTGTGTTGAATGTTAAAGACAACATCGTCCTGCATATTTTCTTTTGAATTTTCTGATATATTTTCTAATGAGACTTTTTATTTGAAAATGATATCGAAATAAATATTGTCCGTACGATAACCTAGTACTTTCGAACATCATTGTTCATCTTCAGGGTCAAAACTTTTTTTAGTCAAAATTATTTAAAAACATTTGCCAATTGTCTTGTAGCGTAATCAAGTTGCTACATTGTTAAAATCCTTTGAAATTAAAAGGATTCTAACGTTAAATATGAGAAAATTGAAAAGAAAATATACATGACGATGTTTTCTTTAACATTCAACACAACATGTTTAAAATAAAAGTTGCTGCCAAATTAAACATATATATATATATATATATATATATATATATATATATATATATATATATATATATATATATAATTATTTATTTAAATATTATAACATAAATATGTTATAAAATCACTACAAAAATAGACATTTTGTTTCAACACTTCTGGTGTCTTATCAAGTGATGATGTTGAATGTAGAATAAATGGTGCTCTACTCTGTATTGAGCACTCTTTTAAGAATAATAATTGTTGGTTATATATATATATATATATATATATGCAGTATAGGGAATTGAGGGCTGGCGTTAATATAACAGTGGTGGATGTATAATAACATAGCTGACATATATATATATATATATATATATATATATATATATATATATATATATATATATATATATATATATATATACACATATATATATATATTTGTATTTTTGTCTGTGTCACTGTATTACATACATCCTATAATAAAACTTTGGATGTGGAAATGTTTATGCGTGTAACGAAGGTAAATTACATGGAAAGCAACTAGGAAATACAAATTTGGTCTAATTACCGAAACTGTCTGTGCAATTCTGTAAATAAGTTGGTTTTTATTTAGAGACTTAGTTTTCAGATCTGCCTGTGTTTCTGCGTAATCAGGCATTGGCGCCGGCGGCCAGGGTCTCAAAGGGGGCAGCTGGGAGCTTAGATCAACTCTTGCCTGGGGACATCTTCCGCTCTATCACTGATGCCAGAAGCAGATAGGGGATCCTGACTGGGCTAGGCAGACTTCGTAACTTAGGCTTGCATGCACACTCATACACACACACATATTTAAGCATATATATATATATATATATATATATATATATATATATATATATATATATATATATATATGTATATATATATATATATATATATATATATATATATATATATATATATAGAGAGAGAGAGAGAGAGAGAGAGAGAGAGAGTGAGAGAGTGAGAGGCATGCTTGCACAAACATACTCAAGCACGCAAACACCTCGGAACTTGGATATATTTGAAAACTTTGGACTTGAACGATAAAAGAAATTGCGCAGAATCTCTTTTATCATGAACATTTTATTAAGAAACGCTAAAATATACAATATTCATATGATTCCTTTAAGCTTTTAATATACGTTGTTCCACCGGTGGAACCTATTTAAAGACATTTTTTTTAATCAGGTGACCATTCATTTTTATTTGCCTCCATCATGCAATGCAGGGAACCATGCTCGTTCCTTTCTTCTTCCATTGGTGAGATGTAAGTTCCTCTCGGGCAGCTTCTTCCTACGAATCGCTGCTTTGTGGAACCGACCCCCAATAGTATGTTTCCCCAACGACTATTTCAGTCTCAACCAGTCTTGGGATAACGGTTATCATCCTCACATCTCACCATAACCTGCGCCTTTTATTCTGTAACTCTCTACCTCGCGTGTCTGTTGAGCCTTTTACGGGATGGACATCATTGTAAAACAATATCATTTTTATCTATAATATACACGGTAAAACACTAAAATTAAATATATGGTTACACATATTTTTGAAATGCAATTTATGACTTATCAATTTATACTAATTTTCCTCAAATTTTGCATCTTTGTCGGGGCATAAAAAACGTTATTATTCAAATAATAATTCTGTAAATCTGCATATTTTTCCATTAATTTTTAAATGTCATATATGGCAGTGGATGCTGGGCCGTTTTGTTACAAACCAAGACGAGATCTGAATAGGATGGAGACATGGTTACGATGAATACGAAGAAGATCGGGGACACGATATGCGGTCAATTAGGAAGTTATAAGGAAAATAGAAACTACAAGAAAAGTGATGCTTACTATCAAAACGAGACAACTGAAATTGCATAATGAAGTAAAAGGGTCTGGATATTGTAATACTTAACAGGACATAATGAAGATTAGCAGAAGAAAATAGAGATTAATGTATTTAACCATTTTGAGCGAATGGCTGGTAAAAACAAGTGTGATGTTAAAAAGACAAAAGTTACTTAAACGTGTTGGAGTTTTTGGGTACCTTGGTGTACTAGTGAGCCAGCCAAAATGAGCTGATTCATTTTATAGTTCCCCAATAGAAGGCTCAAAATATTCAATACAACGTGTATAAAGGCGGCCATGTTTTTTTCCGGAATATGTACTGCCATCCTTTGATATCGAAGACTGAAGAA
The DNA here is from genome assembly GCA_964036315.1 of Acanthosepion esculentum. Classification (NCBI taxonomy): domain Eukaryota; kingdom Metazoa; phylum Mollusca; class Cephalopoda; order Sepiida; family Sepiidae; genus Acanthosepion; species Acanthosepion esculentum. The sequence continues at coordinate 125,551,483 of OZ038482.1, read as the reverse complement.
TTACGGAACAGCTGGTGGTGGTATTGGTGATATAGTCAGATTCAGTAGAGTGTCTGACTCGTGAGTGTTAATCTTTAACGTTGTTTCATTGAACAGATTAAATACTGCGCTGGATTCTATATTCATAAACTATAGTGAACATGGTCAACAAAAGGTAATAAAGAAAAGAAGTTATGGAGAGACATGGTCACCCACATTCTGAAATCCACATACCCTGAATCCACCTACCCTGAATCTACATAACTTGAATTCACTCATAAAAATTCAGGATGTGGAATTAGTAAACGCCATACACTTAAAATACCTCGGCGTATAAATCAGCGATAACTAATTTAGAATAGGAGAAAAGTTAATTGAAAATAGAATAGATTGTGCTAGACAAAACCGGAAATTGATTAGAAAACAAGACATTAACCTGAATTCTTTAGTCATGTTCTTAAAACATCACGTCAGATCGAGACTGTCATATAGATACCAAACAACGCCAAACCCGATTCACAAATTTCTAAACTGTCGACTGCATTCGAAGATCAATGTTTTTTTTAAAATGGCTTTGAGCGATTGAAGCCTGCGTATCTTGGCAATGGCCATCCATCTTTGAATATTGTGGACTGGCGCTACAGAATCACAAACAAAGAACTGTACTAAATAACAAACGCTACATCACTTGAGGATTACCAACAGCAGCAACAACTAAAATGGGTAAGCATATTTAATTTGAAGAGAAAATAATGACATAATCAAGATATTGGCATTCCACACTACTTCAAATAAAAAGGTTAGAAAGGACTCTATCAATATTTCAAAAAGTGATAACAGCTACTGGACTTGAGAAACCTATTTTCCTAAAGAACTGATTTAAGAGATCGATTTTAATAAATTTCAACCGAAAGCATTACTGTCTGCTTGGTGAATGAATGCCAAATGTTTCCTTATATGGAAGCGGTTAATATTACCATCAATTTATATTGAGAAATATAACTACTATATTCAATTTGATTCAGCTTGCCAATAACCAATGAGAATGCTTCTTGCACATAGAGGATAGCAATAAAGTCCTTATACAGTTACAAGAACAATTAAGACAAAACAATTAATCAACGTCTCAGAAATTCATTATTAAAATGGCTCTGTTTAATAACAATAAAATGGTATGTTAAACAACAGTAAATTAATTACCGATGCTGTTCGAACTGCAAGACACCAGTTTCAAGGCTTTGCTTTTTTACTATAAGTAACTTTATAGTGGCTTTTTTGCCACCCTGTATATGATATCATATACGAGCATATGAGCAACATAAAGATTATATTCATATATTATTAGAGTATATGGCGTGGATGACCAAACTGCAGCTCGTGAGCCACTTGCAGCTCGTGAGTCACTTGCGGCTCGTGAGTCGCTTGCGGCTCGTGAGTCACTTGCGGCTCTTTGATCTTTAGTATGCGGTTCGTGGAAATATAGTTGGTGGGTGGGCTTCTTTTTTATCACAGTTACTATAAAAGGTATTCATGTTTCTCTGACAAATACAATCTCCAACTATTTAAGTGTAACGTCAATCGACATCTCCAGTTGCCTTGATCTATCCACTCCCCTTCTCCACATCCTTTCACCTTTCATTCCTATCTGCTCACGCTCCAAATCTTCTGTAACCTCCTTGCCTTGATCGATCCACTATCTTTCTCCACATCCTCTCCTTTACCACTCCTATCTGCTCTTCCTCCAAACCTTCTGTAACCCCCTGCGTACTAGTGGCCTCCAGCCTTGCTTGGGGTGATAAGCTTAAAAAAAAATTCCCCTTTGTTCATTACCGTATTAAATACGCTCAATATAGTTAAAAGAAACATCAGTCAAAATTTTGAAAACATTTAGTATATATATATATATATATATATATATTTCAAACATGTAATGTTGAATGTTAAAGGCAACATAGTCTTACATATTTTCTTTTGAATTTTCTCATATTCTCTAATGAGACTTTTTATTTGAAAATAGTTTCGAAATATGTATTATCCATACGATGACCTAGCGCTTTCGAACATCATTGTTCATCTTCAGGGTCAATATTTTAGTCAATTTTTTTTTTTTTTTTTTTTTTTTAAACAAACATTTGCCAATTATCTTGTAGCGTAATCATGTTGCTACTTTTTTACAAACTAAAAACGTTAAAATCCTTTTAAATTCAAAAGACGCGATGATGTTATATCACGTGCATGGCGTAGATTTTTATCATGTGACAGCGTGAAAAAGATTTCCAATACACAAGCCAAAAGATCGAAGAATACGCTACAAAATTTAAATATATTATAAACATTGCAATATATTACCAGATATATTATAATCTATACGATTAATAAGAGGTCTTTTGCTTTTAATATGTAATGCCTCTAAGATTTTTTCACGCTGTCACATGATAAAAATCTACGCCATGCACGTGATATAATATCATCGCGTCTTTTGAATTTAAAAGGATTTTAACGTTTTTAGTTTGTAAAAAAGTAGCAACATGATTACGCTACAAGATAATTGGCAAATGTTTGTTTAAAAAAAAAAAAAAAAAAAAAATTTGACTAAAATATTGACCCTGAAGAGGAACAATGATGTTCGAAAGCGCTAGGTCATCGTATGGACAATACATATTTCGAAACCATTTTCAAATAAAAAGTCTCATTAGAGAATATGAGAAAATTCAAAAGAAAATATGTAAAACTATGTTGTCTTTAACATTCAACACTACATGTTTAAAAGAAAAGTTGCTGCCAAATTACACACACACACACACACACACATATATATATATATATATATATATATATATATATATATATATATATATATGTATGTATGTATGTACTTTGTGATTACTGAAACCAATTCGAATTAACAGTTTACAAAACTGTATACATGAATAAATATTATTGCATACATGCATTTCTTAATATTTATATAAAAGCTTTGTAACAAAATATATATGTAATAAAAATGTTTGTGTAAATTTTATTCATGTCTTGCGCCTTTCAATCATCTGAGATTTTTAGTGGATTCGTCCATTTTTATTGAAAATAAATTTATGCTTTGAGTATCTTGTTTTATAAAAGATACCTTTTGTTTTTATATAATCCTTTATTTAAATTCTTTGACGTTTCTCCTTTATGTTCCTTGTGACAATTAACAGGAGATAACTAACATCCATTAAACATGGTACGTCGAACTAGAACAGTCTACCCCAGTGAGCGAAATAAAGGGTTCAGTTCAACATTCCAACCACCTGAAGAAGGCCAGAGCGTAGAACTGGCGAAACGTTGTAATAAATATGGCGACAAAGATGAGGACAATAGTCCGAATAATGTAAATAATCTAAGCTACGCTTAGAAAATCATTTACGCTAGATCAGTGACAATTGAATAGTGAGTTTGATCCTTTTGTTTGTAATGAAAATTTCGTGATTCAATATTTTGTTCTGTGTTTGGAAGACATATTTTTTATTCTAATGCAACTTCGTATTTTGGTGTGACATGTTGCGTCTTCAGAAAGTGTAATCAATTTGGTGTAGACTATTCACATTTTCCTGCTTATCAGTAAAAGAGATATATTTCTATGACTCTGTATAACATTATTTCAAACATGCGGATGGGAATCGCTCCAAATCCTTATCGATTTTTAGCAATTCTGACAACGGACTTTTATGTAATCTAAAAGAAACACTTTCACTTTTGTAACAAAAAATTTGTTCTTTTGTTAATATGTATTGGGCCACGTCAGGAAGAGTTTAATGGTGAATAAGAGGGACAGAGGAACAAATTGCATAATTGATTTAGTGAGCTTGAGTAAATTCATGGCGGAACAAGGTTTACGAAAAATAACATACAGCAAATTTTATTAAGAGCTACAAAGGACAGGAAATTTTGGAGAGCCGTGATCGCCTTCATCCTGGAGGGACACGGCACATAGAAGAAGAATTATGAACGGGTATTAGGAACGGAAAGTATTTTAATTCATTATATTGTGTTAGAAAAATAATTTGTGTAATTTTTAAGTGAACTTTCGCTGTTCATGTCATATGATTTCTCTCTCTCTCTCTCTCTCTCTCTCTCTCTCTCTCTCGCACACACATACACACGGGATAGCTAATTTCTCTCACGAGATATGTCATTTCTCTCTCTCTTTCTCATGGGATATTTTATATCAGTTTCACGAGATATCTAATTCCCCCCTCTCTCTCTTTCACAGGTTATCGCATCACTTTCTCTCTCTCTCTCTCTCTCACTCTCGTACAGTATACCGCATTTCTTTCTCTTTCACAGAATGTCCTATCTCTCTCTCTCTCTCTATCTCTCTATCTGTCTATCTCTCTCTCGTACAGTATACTGCATTTCTTTCTCTTTCACAGAATGTCTTCTCTCTCTCTCTCTCTCTCTCTCTCTCTCTCTCTCTCTCTCTAGTACTGCTAGTTAATAAATAACGTGAAATGACTTCAGTAGAACAATTTAGCCACGTAAATTAAATAACAGTTTCAGTTCGATAATCTCTGTAATTTATCCAGATCAAGAGATACTTAAAGAAGTCCGGATTTCAACTGGATTAAACGTTGGGATAAAAATAAAACAAACGAGCCCAATAATCCGAATGTGAATAAGAGGATAACACTCTGTCCCAGAAATTCAGAAAGAAATCATAATAAACTTTATCTCATTATGCGTCCCTTGTCTTAAGCACATTTACAGAAAAGCACACTGGCTACTAAAGGTCAAGATGGCTGAAGACTAAATATTTTATCAGAATATCTATTCCCAATGAGCATGCGCATAGTGTATCCCGACCCAAATCGGCATTGTCATTTAAGGTGGTGAAAAATTATTTTTCCTCATTGTATATGATATATGAATATAATTGATATATAAATATATAATTGATATATAAATTCATATATATATATATATATATATATATATATATATATATATATATATATATATATATATATATATGAAAGTGAACATAGAAGTCAACACTTAGAGGCGACAGTCTGTTTCATGCTAGATGCAATCATCGGGCCCGATGGTTGCATCTAGCATGAAACAGACTGTCGCCTCTAAGTGTTGACTTCTATGTTCACTTTTATATTTACACACGCTCTATCTCTGATATTGAGCACTTTATCCCATAAATATAGCACACTTTAAGACTATATTTCTTTATATATATATATATATATATATATATATATATATATATATATATATATATATATATACATGGTGTCCATAAAGTTCGTGTGCAGTTTAAGAAATTTATATCTTTATTTGTATTTGCGATAGAAATAATCTGTAAAAAATGTTATCAAGTTTAATGTACCTAGTTTTAAGTATAGCTAAAATAACTAATGTAATTTCAGGCATTACTGTAAATCAGTTGGCAAATGTTTTCCGTGAACTGCAAGATCGTATTACCCTCTGTATTGCTAATGATAGAGGACATGTGGAAACTTAAATAAAATTTCAATAAAATCTTAAAAAATATAGTTTTACTTCTTTCTAATCCTTTGTACAAATGTCTCAAATACAAATAAAGTTAATTTTTTAAAAACTTTATAGACTCACCGTATATATAACATTGATCTATAAATATCATTATATTTGATATATAAATACAATATTTGTACGTATGTTCGTCAGTTCTGTATATTTACAGGAGGAATCTATTGAGACAGCCTCACTATGCTAGGAGTTAGTGGTGGGGCTTCCTTCAACAAGAACGTCTGTACGATGTGGACTTGCTCATCCCACACCAAAGCGATTCTAAATTCGAGGTTCTCCTTCGTCTAGACTGGTTTCCAATCAAAATTAGAGATCCTCGCCTGACTTGCTATTAGCCACTAGCTGGGAGGGTCATTTCCGAGGATATTTGCGAAACACAAAGCCCGCGGATATAATTTGAACTCAACACACCAAACACACTTGCACCGCAGAATTTCAATTGGCGTAAAAGCGATAAATTTTAGCTTCCAAATGTTTAGAGAAAAACCCGCTTTCGTTTAACCACCATAGAAAACCTTTCCTGCCTTCCATCAAACGTGGCTGACGCTAGACTCCAGGAGAGCAAAAAACTGCGACTTCTTGGCCTCACATTTTCCACAGACTTTCGGTGTAACGACTACATCGTCTCAATAGCTGCATCTACTGCAAAGAAAATTGTATCAGAATCTTTTTCCATCTTGCACATTTATAAATCTATAATTCGACCGCGCATTGATCACTGATTCCATATATGGCCTGTTGTACATCTCGAGATTCTTGACAAAATCCAAAGACGAGATGTAATGTAACTTCAGTCACTTTCTAACCGTCTTGACACTGGCTTAGCTCTGTCTTTTCTACAAATATTTTCATGGCAACTGTTCTAATGAAGTTTTTCCTTAGTACCCCGACTATATGAATGTAAGCGTACTACACGATTGGCATTTGTCACAGCCGTTTACTTTTGAAATAGCTAAATTCAACAGACTCTTCTTCTCTAACAGTTTCTTTTCTCGTGGTCCTCGCTTGTAGAACTCCCTTCTATTTACTTGCTTCCTTACTAAAATATTAAAAAAATTGAATGTAATATCAATCAACATCCGTCTTCTTGAATTCAGTTCATCTTTTGTTGTCTTCTCAATCATCTATATTCCCAGTTTTCTCTTTCACTTTCACTCCCTGTAACCCCCTGCGCAAATGTAACATTTCCGCTTTACTTGGGGTGAAAATATTTATTTTTTTAAATATTGATCGAAAATATATAATAGGTCATTGGACATTTGCCTTAAGCTGGCATATTCGGTTTCAATCACTTTCCCACCGCCATAACATAGCTTCCTATGCCTTTTTTATCAGTACTTTCACGGAAATTATTCTGACGAGTTTTCCTATTTGATACCGCGAATTCGTAAATCTCAGTGTAGTACTAGATTGGTAGATAGTTTCATTATTTTACTGTTGAAATCGTTAAGTGTAACCTAAAGTTATATACTAATATTTTCTTCTCTCGCACTTCTTGGCTGTAGAGCTGTTTTCCAGCTTCTTGTTTTCCAGTCAACTATAATCTTCAAAAATTTAAATGCTACGTCAAACATTATCTTATTTCTCATTGAATCATGTTCTTTTATTGTCCTTTCTCATCAGTAACATTTTTTTAGTTTATTTCACTCTGAGTAACCCCTGCATCTTAGTGACTTTATTGCCTTACTTATGTGAAATTATTTTCAAAAAGTCTTTGAATCCTATCCACAATTGGTTGGCGCCTTCGTATGAAGATCTTTTTATGTTTATGGTTTATTTTGTTTTACGGCATATCAACATCAATGGGTTATTTAATGCCGACAACATTTTTAGGATAGATTCGTATGAACAGAATATGTATTCTTTGGTTTAGATTGGTTTATTTATTTTGTTTACGGCATATCAACCTCAATGGGTTATTTAATGCCGACAACATTATTAGGAGAGATTTGTATGAACAGAATATGTATTATTTGGTTTGGATTGGTTTCGATTATTTTCCCCACAGCACACCAACCCCAATGGGCTCCTTAATGCCGACAAAATTCTTTATCGCTGGTAATATTTTGTTTTGTCAAAAATCTGTTTCTAGTAATATTTTTCGTTCAAAATTGTATTGCTGGTAATAACCTTTTCAAAAAAGTATTGCTGGTAATAGTTAACTATTTGACCATAGCTGGGACCCTAACAGGTGCTACCACCCCGGGTCAGGGTGGACCTAGGAACACCCGCAATTAAGAGGTGGTTCCACGCTCCTCAAAACCTCCTGATAAGAGGCCTTGCTGCTGGATGTAGTTTATCGTCTTACCCAGGACGCGTATGTAGTTTAACGTCTTACCCAGGACGAAGAGCTTTTTTTCTTTAATTTTTTAATGTTTTACGTATAAGTTAGTATAGAATGAACATAACGCGGCACCCAGAAAAAAGGCAACAGAACAGAGAAAGACAGCACTTGTCAAAAATTAATATATATTTCTATTTCTTTCACTTGTTGAAATTGACATCTTGACATATAATTTTTCTTTTAATGAGTCTCTTCACCATGTGTTTGGTCATTTATTGCTTGCCGTCTTCCCTTTCATTTCAGTCTACTTATCTACTTACTTCTATTTAATTATTCTTCTTTCTTTTTTCTTTCGGTCTACCGGGTGTGGTGACTCAATTTGTATATCGGCCAGTGTCGGCGACAGCTAAAACAGGTGACGTCATCCGCGCTGGCCTCGCATGACTGATTTCAATTAGGTACGATCAGCAGATGGTGGTCACGTGGTTCTTCAGGTTTGCACCGAAGCGACAGTGATTCGTTTAAACGGAAAACAAGTGGTAATGGAAAAAAGTCGGTGAGGATGAAATTTGAAAATAAAAGAAAAAGAAAAAAAAGAAGAAATTAAATATGTCGAACAAATTAGTCCCACACGCCCTTCTGTTTCCGACGTCATATATCGTTAGAGCATAGAGGTTTGTATAGATGCTATTTCCAGATCAACACTATTCTGGAAAAGGGTCCATTTTCTTGAGGCAAGCACGTAACTCGAATCATGTTATCAAGGTTTCGCAGTTTGTCATTCATCACGCTCATTTAACTAGGCGGCATAATTTTATGCTTTTCTACTCAAATTTCCAAATCCAGCTAAACGTGTTTCTTTACACGAAAGGAACCCCCTTTTTTTCCAGACATACACTTTTATTGCTATGGCAGTATCATCACTGCAGCCGGTTTCTTTGTAGGACAATCACATTCATTGTTCACTAAATTTGTGAAAAAACGCATAATAATGACAGTCAGAGAGACAAGCATTTTTATCAGCACCTAACAAATGATAATCTTCATTTCGATATAAGAAAATATGCAAAATTCTTACATTAAAATATTTTACATATGAATGTTTCTCTATGACGCAGGTTTCATGAGCGGATTATGTCAATGTAATTTTTCATATAATCTTTTTTGTTAATGCTCACCCAATACAAGAGCCACTCAAGGTAGTGCATTACTCTGTGATGTGTTAGCGTAACAAAGAGCAAGAAGTGAGGTTCTTGAGACAATGTAGGAAAGATAATGGCTCTTTTAATAATAAGCGAATAAAAATTTTAGAGATCAGTCGGAGGGTATGGAAGTAGTAGGTAGAAGTAGACTTTAGAAGGAACTGGAAACCCAATGCTAAACAGGAAACATGGGATAAACCTCTAATCCTGTTCAAAAGAACGGAGAGGAGTGTGAACCGAACGAGAGTCAAACCTGTGGACTTCTATTATTTTACCCGGATTCTCACCTAAAATTACTCATTTATATGAATATTGCGTTCAGGCATGTAACGAACTTTTGCTTCTCGATATTGACCCCTCATTTTGATCACATTTACCCATAAATACAACACACCACATTACTAATATATATATATATATATATATATATATATATATATATATATATATATATATATATATGCTGAACTGTCCCGTTTTATTCGACGTATAAATGTCAAGCAACCCAGTTCATTCCTCTACCGACAACAAGAGAGTGGTGAAGTCTTTTTGAAGAGCCGAACACAGAGACCTCGTGCACCACGTGCCACAAGGTCGCCAAATGATCCTCCGCAGATTTTGACTTCAGAGTGTCTAGAGCTCCTAGATCAGTTGCTATCCAAGGCTATAGAATCCAGTCTGCCCTGCTATTTATCTATAGCTGGTGAGAGAAGAGGATTCCTACCTTTCCTAACGGTATAAACACGTAAATTATTGTAATGGATTCGATTGGAATTCAACCTCGGCTTTCTGATTCCTCAATTCATGCTATATATTACTCCACCATGCCTTCATATATATATATATATATATATATATATATATATATATATATATATATATATATATATATATATATATGTGTGTGTGTGTGTGTGTGTGTATATATATATATATATATATATATATATATATATATATATATCTGTTTGCGTTCGTGCGTGTGCATGCGCCCCTCGCGCATGTTTATAATTAAATTTTCACTTATCTTTTCTCTACTCTGAGTTTTGCGGATATTGCGTCCCCTCTTCAAGAGACTATAATGAAATTTCCAAACGGATATATATTTTAATTATTCATTATTAATGTCCTATCACTTGATATCAAACATTGTAACTTGAAAGACTGACATTGTTAAAAACGTTTTCTTCCAGAAAGTTCCCGGTTGAACTATTGTTTTACGAAAGGATAATTTTCTTGAGTCACACAAATTACTTTACGTCGAACCTAAAAAATCAAAAAAAAAACAAACGTTGTCATCAATTTGCGTACATTACTCTGATTTTAAAAGGATATATAGGCTTCTCCGATTGTGAAAAGATGGAGGAAATCGAAATTTAAAATAACAATGGTTTACTACTTAGACTTGTACTTTCTGCAATTAAAATGTAAGACACTGAGGTTTTAAATAAATATAAGTTACATTGCAAAATGAATCTTTGACCTTTTCTCGTTGCGACTTCGTTTTGCTCAACTGTATACGAGAAGTTGTCTCTTCTTATTTGAACACTCCATTCACAATATGCACTGCAGTTTTAACGCTTTCAAGAGGAAGAGACGGCACTAAAAATGAATTCAATAATATTTGCTTATTATTCGAATAAGAACAGAATTATTTGCATGTAATTTAACATTCAGCTTGTGTGGAAGAGTAATTAGTAAGTTTTTGTTATGTTCCGTGCTAATAGGAATATTAACTTGACAAATACTGTGGATAAAATAAGTAACGGTTTATTGTAAAAAACAGTACAATAAGAAATAAGGTAACAGTTATGCACAACGTCGTGGCAAATGAATCAAGTAGCGACTGCTACTATTGAAAGGTCGGTAGTTCTCGTGTAAGCCTGAGTCGTACTCACCAGATCCCAGCTAGACCTCTTTAGTCCGTTGCCTTATAGGTAGTTACTAGCTATGGTATAGTTACTCAGAGGGGTGACTGGTTATTCCATTACATCAGTTTTGTAGAAAAAAGAATATAAGAACGACTAAGTACTGAGCTTCTGTGTGACATATGTCCTCGTTTACGGTAGCGAATGTTGGACGGTCTCCTCGAAGATAAAAAAGAGATTCGAGGTAACGTAGGTATGGTTCTACACAAGGATGCTAAGGATATCATGGACCGGGGGTGTGAATAACGATGAGCTTTATGCTTAACATCAGGAAGAGGTAGCTGAAACTTCTGGGACACGTAATGAGAAAGGACGGCCTGGAGAATCTGATATTCACAGGTCGAATAGAGGGAAAGAAAGACAAGGGAAAGCAACGAATGACATACCTGGCGGGTTTAAGCAAGTGGGTGACAGGATGTGGTCTGGTAGAGGTGGTAGTGGGACGAAACTTATTGAGAGCTACAAGGGATAAGGGGAGGTGTAGAGCTATTATCATCTACGTCCTGAAGGGACACGGCACACATAAAGAAAGAAAGAAAGAAGTACCGACGAGGAAAACTAAGTTTGTAAATTAGTGTTAAATATAAAGATAAATTTGATTTTTTTAAAAACATAATAAAATATTTTTCTTTCTTATAACATGTCTTTTTAGGACTTCCGAATCACGGCTCTGGACAACATTTTCTAAGGAACTTTAGCTGGTTTCCCTTCCATCGTCGTCTTTGTTCTGCTTTCCCTACACATAAACAAGCATGCAGTGATTTCTCATTGTTGACGTGTTACATACAAGCCACAGGGGAAATGATTTTTTTGCTACAGTGGAGGTCACATTTAACATTAAAAATACTTTTCTCTCTATTGAAATTTATTTTCTAGTGAAAATATAATTCATTAAAATATTGTTAGATATTTCACATATATGCAAAAACATGACAATTTAATTTTTTTTTCAAATTTATTGTGATATTTTTCCTAAAGACATTTTGAAGAATTTCGCATATTTATAAATATGGCTGCTCGCGTTATAATAAGTAAATTTGATTTCGAAAGAAGTAAAAAGAACTGGGTATCTTTCAATCCACTCTAAAGCTAATTTGCCTTTTTAAAACAAGAACATAAGGAATTCGATGTCACTGGCAGCACCTAAATGTTGGAAAAATAAACCATTTATACTGAAAGCTGCAGATGAATGATAAACTTAGGTCAATTACGAGAACAATCAAAAACAAATTTTAGATGATAGTCAGTTTGAAATACACAGAAATGGCAGCAATTTTCAAACAAGTAATTGTCCTTCTGACAGTCAACAGCACGAGGCCAGTGTTATGCTTGTAGCATCGTCGTTAAGGAAATGCAAGTCAGTGAGAAGTCAAAGAGAATGGTGTTCTCGAATGGGGAAAAGGTGGAATTGAAGCAGAAAATGTGGAAAGAATTCGTCTTTGAGACCCGAAACAGAAATGCAAAACACCCACGCAAATCACTTCAACATCTAACCCCGATTCCATTTCTAAAAAAGATTTCATCTCTTACTTAAAAGAATCTACTCTTTGTATTAAAAACGAAAATGAATAACTAAATAGTTGCCCAATCCTCAAAATAGTAGCTCGAAACAAAGCCTCTATTTACACTTCATGCAAAATCACACACACACACACACATAGATATATATATATATATATATATATATATATATATATATATATATATATATATATATATATATATATATGAATGAAGAAATATAGTTTTAAGATGTTCTATATTTATGGGATAAAGTGCTCAATTTCAGAGATAGAGGGTATGTAAATATAAAAGTGAACATTGAAATCAACACTCAGAGGCAACAGACTGTTACATGCAAGAGCTATCATCAGTCCACACAAACGCACACACACACACACACACACATACACACACATACACACACACGCACACACACACACACATACACACACACACATGCACAAACACACACACATATATGTACAAAAGATTTTGATTAAAAAGAATCAACAAGGTCTGATTAATTTTTTATTATATTTTCCAAGTTTCCGATAAAAGTGTTGTGCATTGCGCTCCAAGTTGTAGATAAACTGTCCGGAGTTCATATTTTGTTTTTGTTTTTGTGCTGTAAATAAATAAATCGTGTTCTTTTTTTATACGCCGCTAGATCACAAATAAAGCCGGTTACAAACAAAGGAATTCTATCACACAGACACCATATCGGTCCTTGATAATGACTGCGAAAGTCGAAAGTACTTGAACAAATATTACAAAAAATGAACTTGGAACAGGCACTACATTAAAAAATTAAACGGGCAGCCATTGTCAGTTCTTGTTAATGAAACTGGTTTAGATGGATACTTACTCCCTAAATATACCTATTCGGAGTTGTTTTTATTTTAAATCATATCACCCCAAGACGACAATATATATATATATATATATATATATATATATATATATATATATATATATATATATATATATATATATATATATATATATATCAATAAATATAGCTTTAAGATGTGCTATATTTATGGAATGAAGTGCTCAATATCAGAGATAGAGCGTATGTAAATATAGAAGTGAACATTGAAGTCAACAATCAGAGGCGACAGACTGTTTCATGCTAGATGCAATCGTCTGGCCGGAAAATTGCGTTTAGCATGAAACAATCTGTCGCTTCTGATTGTTGACTTCAATGTTTACTTACACATATATATATATATATATATATATATATATATATATATATATATATATATATATATATATATATATATATATATATATATATATATATATATATATATATATATATATATATATAAATAGAGAGAGAGAGAGAGAGAAAGAGAGAGATAGAGATAGAGATATATATGATAAAAAAAATTAATTTTATGGTATTCTATATTTATCGGTGATTGTAAATTTGGAGGGTGAGGCCAGTACCAAGTGGCAACTGTTTGATTCATGCTTGATCGCATTCATCATGTCGTGAAATATCCACTTACGTATAATATATATATATATATATATATATATATATATATATATATATATATATATAATTTAAATAAAAATAAAAGCAGACCACTTTAAGGTTCCTTAAAGTGGTCTGTTTTTATTTTTATTTAAATTATTAGCTCTGATTTACATTGAGCTCTTTGGATTTTAACCTTCTTGGGTCTACCCATACGGATTACCTAGTTTTTCGTAAACTATATATACATATATACATATACATATATATATATATATATATATATATATATATATATATATATATATATATATATATATATATATGTATATATATATCACGCATGCCAGCATAGTATTATTGTAAATATATTAAAATATGATTTATATTATAAGATAAAAACGGTAGGGCCCTTTATGTATGAATCGGCAGTTTTAGCCAAAATTGATTTAACGAAAGTTTCAGAACTTCGCTTGCTTCTGAAGTAATTCGTCGCCATGTTTTTAAAGCAAGCTGGATGAGTCCGTGGTTTTTTATGTGAATGCAAATGTAAGTTAAAATCCTTCCGAAGGGCACATATTTTTTAATAGGTTTTCTGGAGAATACAGGCCGGTAGACGAAATAAATGATGTTTAAAATAACCGGAGAGTCTATCCAAACTCTGGTATCCAATAAGAATAACGTCTGAAGTAATAAAGATATATCAGATGAAAAAAAATAATAGCCGTGATTGCTTTATAAATTGCTTTGTTTACGTTTTAGATGCGAAATTGATCAGATATGCCTTTCGAGAAAATCTGAACTCATCAGTGTGCATAAAAGGCAAAGTGAACCTTGCTCGATTGTAAAGTTCTTCGGTGCCGAAGGTTTTAAGCGTGCCGGATTAGACGGTGGTTTCTCCCGCAATGGGAGAGGCAGGTTTGAATGCTAACGGAGGGCATCAGTTTGTGAAAATGGTTGCCAGAAGCGGGATTAGGAGCTAGCGGGATTAGGAGCTAGCGGGATTAGGAGCTAGCGGGATTAGGAGCTAGCGGGATTAGGAGCTAGCGGGATTAGGAGAGCTAGCAAAAAGACAAACTCTCATCAGTGCTACAGAGGACAGAAAATTGTGAAGTGACATGATCGACCACATCCTAGACGTACATGGCATATAGAAGAATAAATACAAATTATGAAGCACTTAACTAGGACATATAGGATCAGCTCAATTGATAGCTACTTATTTATGAATATGGTTTCGCCTGGAAAGCAATTTCAAATGTTGCATTTTTTAAATAGTGCCGTCCATATATATTTTTGATTTCGCTGGAATGTTCTCGTTGCTGATGATAATGTTTGAATATTTGGTAATAAATTATTAACTTCATATAATTAGTTAGTGCAACTGGAGTGATTCGTTTTTTATAATATTCCTTAAATTGAATATACAGGGAGTCCATAAAGTTTCTTTGAGCTTTAAAAAATTTATAACTTTATTTGTATTTGCGATAGAAATAATCTGTAAAAAATGTTATAAAGTTTAATGGACCTAGTTTTAAGTATAGCTAAAATAACTAATGTGATGTCAGGCATTACCGTAAATCAGTTGGCAAATGTTTTCCGTGAACTGCAAAATCGAATTACCCTTTGTATTGGTAATGATGTGGAAACGTTAATAAAATTTCAATAAAACCTTAAAAAATATAGATTTACTTCTTACTCATCCTTTTTTCAAATTATTTCTATCGCAAATACAAATAAAATTATAATTTTTGAAAATGCACACGAACTTTATGGAAACCCTGTATATATATATATATATATATATATATATATATATATATATGGAATGATTCATTGCATTATCTTATATGGGAAGATTCAGTGCATTATCTTATATGGAATGATTCAGTGCATTATCTTATATGGAATGATTGAAATGTTGTCGTCTATTATGATATCCTTCACCATAAGCAAACAATTGTTTCATACAAGAATTGCTTGCATGTAGAGAAAATCTGAAGATAGGAACTAGTAGAGTTAATAGACAAACCACAGGAAGAAGATACTGGCAAAGAGAATTTACCCGGCTTTCAGGCTGGGATCAAAACGAAATAGTTTTTCATTGTCTCTGTCGAGTTTCTGTCTAGTTGACAGAAACGTTTTTAGGAATACCAATCTGTGGCAGCACCATCTTCAATGCAGTAAAATAGGGATATTCGATGGAATATTGACGCCAGTGTGACAATAGTCGCGTGGATTGTACAAATTTGGAAATAGCTGAAGGCAGATGCACATTGCCACCTTAGGGAGAAGAACAAAACAACGTTACGCATCTTTCGGGCTTGGATAAAAATGAAGTATTGTTGATGTACGTCTCTGTCGAGTTTCCGTTGTCGGGCAATTCATGGAGAAGCTTTGATGGTTGTGTTGTCAAGAGTATAGGAATCTACAGCCGAGACTTCTTCACTGCACTGAAATAGGGATATTTGCTGAAATATCGACGTCAACGCGACAACGTCAACGCGAAGATTCTTGTCTTGTCTGATGGTAACTTCACCCAAAAAGTACTTTATGTCATATCCTAACCTTAGAGATACGATTACCCGCTCTTCGAGCTAGGATCAAACAATAGGACGTACAGGAGGACGCCATCTACAGGACGTAATTTTTAAAAAATGAAACTTCCATCATCGTTTGTTAAATGGCATGTTTTAAGGTTTCAATTACTATGAATTAAATATTTTTCTTCCATGACTCTTGGTTTTATTGGATTGTTAAAAAGTTCCCGTTTTTTTGGGTCACCCTATATATAGTTAATTAGGCGATTAGCGGGGATTGATTTAAAAGTTTTCGCTATATTGAAACATTGAAGCCTACAATTTTATTATATTATATTTATAAACCGGCTCGGTAGAATTTGATATATATTCAGTTTAACGTGGTTGACAAATAAGCGTACTTAAGTACCAATGAAAATATCCAATACCCTCTCTTTTTAGTGCAATAAAAAACGTGTTGTCAGAAGGTTGGATTCCCTAAAATTAATTTTCCATCATTAACTTTCCGTGAACTCCCCAAACACAGAAACACGACAGAAAGCATACGAACAGGTACTCCACTTTCATCACAGCCAATAGGCCGGGTAAATCTTTTCTCGCGCCTAATCCCGATGGCGGAATTTGACATAATTTCAGTTTAACGTTGGGCTGAATTACGCGTATATGTGAAACAAAGACAAGAACTGACCAGACCTGGTACCACTCTCATGCTGGAAACTTTATCTACACACCCTTCCTATTTAGTGAAATGGTGAAGGAGCTACTGGAGAGACCGATGTTCTTCCAATGGTTTTTTTGTGAAATGCCCGGTTGCAGTACACGGCATTATTTAACCACCTACCCTCCAGTGTAGAATGTGACACGTAGTTGTTCTGTTTTTGGTGTGTGGGGTGGGGGTAGCTTTGTACTAACACTCATATATATATATATATATATATATATATATATATATATATATATATATATATATATATATAGGGTGACCCAAAACAAACGGGAACTTTTTAACAATCCATTAAAACCAAGAGTGATGGAAGAAAAATATTTAATTCATTGTAATTGAAACCTTAAAACATGCCATTTAAGAAACAATGATGGAATTTTCATTTTTTTTTTAAATTACGTCCTGTAG